>CM059256.1:60185-119886 GCA_030347555.1 Lablab purpureus
GTCTCTAGTCTCTGGTCCCTAGTCTCTAGTTTGCAGTCTCTAGTCTCTAGTCTCTAGTCTCTGGTCTGCAGTCTCTAGTCTCCAGTCTGCAGTCTCTAGTCTCTTGTCTCTAGTCTCTAGTCTCTAGTCTCTTGTCTCTAGTCTCTAGTCTCTAGTCTCTAGTCTCTAGTCTCTAGTCTCTAGTCTCTAGTCTCTGGTCTGCAGTCTCTAGTCTCCAGTCTGCAGTCTCTAGTCTCTTGTCTCTAGTCTCTAGTCTCTAGTCTCTTGTCTCTAGTCTCTAGTCTCTAGTCTCTTGTCTCTAGTCTCTAGTCTCTAGTCTCTAGTCTCTAGTCTCTAGTCTCTAGTCTCTAGTCTCTAGTCTCTAGTCTCTAGTCTCTAGTCTCTAGTCTCTAGTCTCTAGTCTCTAGTCTCTAGTCTCTAGTCTCTAGTCTCTAGTCTCTAGTCTCTAGTCTCTAGTCTCTAGTCTCTAGTCTCTAGTCTCTAGTCTCTAGTCTCTAGTCTCTAGTCTCTAGTCTCTAGTCTCTAGTCTCTAGTCTCTAGTCTCTACTCTCTAGTCTCTACTCTCTAGTCTCTAGTCTGTAGTCTCTAGTCTCTAGTCTCTAGTCTGCAGTCTCTAATCTCTTGTCTCTAGTCTGTATTCTCTAGTCTCTAGTCTGCAGTCTCTAGTCTCTAGTCTCTAGTCTCTAGTCTCTAGTCTCTAGTCTCTAGTCTCTAGTCTCTAGTCTCTAGTCTCTAGTCTCTAGTCTCTAGTCTCTAGTCTCTAGTCTCTAGTCTCTAGTCTCTAGTCTCTAGTCTCTAGTCTCTAGTCTCTAGTCTCTAGTCTCTAGTCTCTAGTCTCTAGTCTGCAGTCTCTAGTCTCTTGTCTCTAGTCTCTAGTCTGCAGTCTCTAGTCTCTAGTCCCTAGTCTATAGTCTGCAGTCTCTAGTCTCTAGTCTCTAGTCTGCAGTCTCTAGTCTCTTGTTTCTAGTCTCTAGTCTGCAGTCTCTAGTCTCTAGTCCCTAGTCTATAGTCTACAGTCTCTAGTCTCTAGTCTGCCGTCTCTAGTCTCTAGTCTGCAGTCTCTAGTCTCTAGTCTGCACTCTCTAGTCTCTTGTCTCTAGTCTCTAGTCTGCAGTCTCTAGTCTCTAGTCTGTAGTCTCTAGTCTCTGGTCTGCAGTCTCTAGTCTCTAGTTTGCAGTCTCTAGTCTCTAGTCTGTAGTCTCTGGTCTGCAGTCTCTAGTCTCCAGTCTGCAGCCTCTAGTCTCTTGTCTCTAGTCTCTAGTCTCTAGTTTTTTGTCTCTAGTCTCTAGTCTCTAGTCTCTAGTGTCTAGTCTCTAGTCTCTAGTCTCTAGTCTCTAGTCTCTAGTCTCTAGTCTCTAGTCTCTAGTCTCTAGTCTCTAGTCTCTAGTCTCCAGTCTCTAGTCTCTAGTCTCTAGTCTCTAGTCTCTAGTCTCTGGCCTGCACTCTCTAGTCTCTAGTCTCTAGTCTCTAGTCTCTAGTCTCTAGTCTCTAGTCTCTAGTCTCTAGTCTCTAGTCTCTAGTCTCTAGTCTCTAGTCTCTAGTCTCTAGTCTCTAGTCTCTAGTCTCTAGTCTCTAGTCTCTAGTCTCTAGTCTCTAGTCTCTAGTCTCTAGTCTCTAGTCTCTAGTCTCTAGTCTCTACTCTCTAGTCTCTAGTCTCTAGTCTCTAGTCTCTAGTCTCTAGTCTCTTGTCTCTAGTCTCTAGTCTCTAGTCTCTACTCTGCAGCCTCTAGTCTCTAGTCTCTAGTCTCTAGTCTCTAGTCTCTAGTCTCTAGTCTCTAGTCTCTAGTCTCTAGTCTCGAGTCTCTAGTCTCTAGTCTCTAGTCTCTAGTCTCTAGTCTCTAGTCTCTAGTCTCTAGTCTCTAGTCTCTATTCTCTGGTCTCTAGTCTCTAGTCTCAAGTCTGCACTCTCTAGTCTCTAGTCTCTAGCCTCTAGTCTCTACCCTCTAGTCTCTAGTCTCTAGCCTCTAGTCTGCGGTCTCTTGTCTGCAGTCTCTAGTCTCTAGTGTGCAGTCTCTAGTTTCTAGTGTGCAGTGTCTACTCTCCAGTATCTAGTATCTAGTCTCTAGTCTCTAGTCTCTAGTCTCTAGTCTCTAGTCTCTAGTCTCTAGTCTCTACTCTTTAGTCTCTACTCTGCAGCCTCTAGTCTCTAGTCTCTAGTCTCTAGTCTCTAGTCTCTAGTCTCTAGTCTCTAGTCTCTAGTCTCTAGTCTCTAGTCTCTAGTCTCTAGTCTCTAGTCTCTAGTCTCTAGTCTCTAGTCTCTAGTCTCTAGTCTCTAGTCTCTAGTCTCTAGTCTCTAGTCTCTAGTCTCTAGTCTCTAGTCTGCAGTCTCTAATCTCTTGTGTCTAGTCTCTAGTCTCTGGTCCCTAGTCTCTAGTTTGCAGTCTCTAGTCTCTAGTCTCTGGTCTGCAGTCTCTAGTCTCCAGTCTGCAGTCTCTAGTCTCTTGTCTCTAGTCTCTAGTCTCTAGTCTCTAGTCTCTAGTCTCTAGTCTCTAGTCTCTAGTCTCTAGTCTCTAGTCTCTAGTCTCTAGTCTCTGGTCTGCAGTCTCTAGTCTCCAGTCTGCAGTCTCTAGTCTCTTGTCTCGAGTCTCTAGTCTCTAGTCTCTTGTCTCTAGTCTCTAGTCTCTAGTCTCTTGTCTCTAGTCTCTAGTCTCTAGTCTCTAGTCTCTAGTCTCTAGTCTCTAGTCTCTAGTCTCTAGTCTCTAGTCTCTAGTCTCTAGTCTCTAGTCTCTAGTCTCTAGTCTCTAGTCCCTAGTCTCTAGTCTCTAGTCTCTAGTCTCTAGTCTCTAGTCTCTAGTCTCTAGTCTCTAGTCTCTAGTCTCTAGTCTCTAGTCTCTAGTCTCTAGTCTCTACTCTCTAGTCTCTACTCTCTAGTCTCTACTCTCTAGTCTCTAGTCTGTAGTCTCTAGTCTCTAGTCTCTAGTCTGCAGTCTCTAATCTCTTGTCTCTAGTCCGATTCTCTAGTCTCTAGTCTCAGCCTCTAGTCTCTAGTCTCTAGTCTCTAGTCTCTAGTCTCTAGTCTCTAGTCTCTAGTCTCTAGTCTCTAGTCTCTAGTCTCTAGTCTCTAGTCTCTAGTCTCTAGTCTCTAGTCTCTAGTCTCTAGTCTCTAGTCTCTAGTCTCTAGTCTCTAGTCTCTAGTCTCTAGTCTGCAGTCTCTAGTCTCTTGTCTCTAGTCTCTAGTCTGCAGTCTCTAGTCTCTAGTCTCTAGTCTCTAGTCTCTAGTCTCTAGTCTCTAGTCTCTAGTCTGCAGTCTCTAGTCTCTTGTCTCTAGTCTCTAGTCTGCAGTCTCTAGTCTCTAGTCCCTAGTCTATAGTCTGCAGTCTCTAGTCTCTAGTCTGCCGTCTCTAGTCTCTAGTCTGCAGTCTCTAGTCTCTAGTCTGCAGTCTCTAGTCTCTTGTCTCTAGTCTCTAGTCTGCAGTCTCTAGTCTCTAGTCTGTAGTCTCTAGTCTCTGGTCTGCAGTCTCTAGTCTCTAGTTTGCAGTCTCTAGTCTCTAGTCTGTAGTCTCTGGTCTGCAGTCTCTAGTCTCCAGTCTGCAGCCTCTAGTCTCTTGTCTCTAGTCTCTAGTCTCTAGTTTTTTGTCTCTAGTCTCTAGTCTCTAGTCTCTAGTGTCTAGTCTCTAGTCTCTAGTCTCTAGTCTCTAGTCTCTAGTCTCTAGTCTCTAGTCTCTAGTCTCTAGTCTCTAGTCTCCAGTCACTAGTCTCTAGTCTCTAGTCTCTAGTCTCTAGTCTCTAGTCTCTAGTCTCTAGTCTCTAGTCTCTAGTCTCTAGTCTCTAGTCTCTAGTCTCTAGTCTCTAGTCTCTAGTCTCTAGTCTCTAGTCTCTAGTCTCTAGTCTCTAGTCTCTACTCTCTAGTCTCTAGTCTGTAGTCTCTAGTCTCTAGTCTCTAGTCTGCAGTCTCTAATCTCTTGTCTCTAGTCTGTATTCTCTAGTCTCTAGTCTGCAGTCTCTAGTCTCTAGTCTCTAGTCTCTAGTCTCTAGTCTCTAGTCTCTAGTCTCTAGTCTCTAGTCTCTAGTCTCTAGTCTCTAGTCTCTAGTCTCTAGTCTCTAGTCTCTAGTCTCTAGTCTCTTGTCTCTAGTCTCTAGTCTCTAGTCTCTAGTCTCTAGTCTCTAGTCTCTAGTCTCTAGTCTGCTCTCTTGTCTCTGGTCTCTAGTCTGCCGTCTCTTGTCTGTAGTCTGCCGTCTCTAGTCTCTAGTCTCTAGTCTCTAGTCTCTAGTCTCTAGTCTCTAGTCTCTAGTCTCTAGTCTCTAGTCTCTAGTCTCTAGTCTCTAGTCTGCAGTCTCTAGTCTCTTGTCACTAGTCTCTAGTCTGCAGTCTCTAGTCTCTAGTCCCTAGTCTATAGTCTGCAGTCTCTAGTCTCTAGTGTGCCGTCTCTAGTCTCTAGTCTGCAGTCTCTAGTCTCTAGTCTGCAGTCTCTAGTCTGTAGTCTCTAGTCTCTGGTCTGCAGTCTCTAGTCTCTAGTTTGCAGTCTCTAGTCTCTAGTCTGTAGTCTCTGGTCTGCAGTCTCTAGTCTCCAGTCTGCAGCCTCTAGTCTCTTGTCTCTAGTCTCTAGTCTCTAGTTTTTTGTCTCTAGTCTCTAGTCTCTAGTCTCTAGTGTCTAGTCTCTAGTCTCTAGTCTCTAGTCTCTAGTCTCTAGTCTCTAGTCTCTAGTCTCTAGTCTCTAGTCTCTAGTCTCTAGTCTCTAGTCTCTAGTCTCTAGTCTCTAGTCTCTAGTCTCTAGTCTCTAGTCTCTAGTCTCTAGTCTCTAGTCTCTAGTCTCTAGTCTCTTATCTCTAGTCTCTACTCTCTAGTCTCTAGTCTGTAGTCTCTAGTCTCTAGTCTCTAGTCTGCAGTCTCTAATCTCTTGTCTCTAGTCTGTATTCTCTAGTCTCTAGTCTGCAGTCTCTAGTCTCTAGTCTCTAGTCTCTAGTCTCTAGTCTCTAGTCTATAATCTCTAGTATCTAGTTTGTAGTCTCTAGTCTCTAGTGTGTAGTCTCTAGTCTCTAGTCTACCGTCTCTAGTCTCTAGTCTACCGTCTCTAGTCTCTAGTCTCTAGTCTCGCAGCCTCTAGTCTCTAGTCTCGCAGCCTCTAGTCTCTTGTCTCCAGCCTCTAGTCTCTAGTCTGCAGCCTCTAGTTTCTAGTCTCAGTGCTGTCTAGTCTCTAGTACTCTAGTCTCTAGTCTCTAGTCTCTAGTCTCAGTCTCTAGTCTCTAGTCTCGCAGCCTCTAGTCTCTAGTCTCTAGTCTCTAGTCTCTAGTCGTCTAGTCTCTAGTCTCTAGTCTCTAGTCTCTAGTCTCTAGTGTCTAGTCTCTAGTCTCTAGTCTCTAGTCTCTAGTCTCTAGTCTCTAGTCTCTAGTCTCTAGTCTCTAGTCTCTAGTCTCTAGTCTCTAGTCTCTAGTCTCTAGTCTCTAGTCTCTAGTCTCTAGTCTCTAGTCTCTAGTCTCTATCTCTAGTCTGTATTCTCTAGTCTCTAGTCTGTCTCTAGTCTCTAGTCTCTCTAGTCTCTAGTCTCTAGTCTCTAGTCTCTAGTCTCTAGTCTCTCTCTAGTCTCTAGTCTCTAGTCTCTAGTCTCTAGTCTCTAGTCTCTAGTCTCTAGTCTCTAGTCTCTAGTCTCTAGTCTCTTATCTCTAGTCTCTACTCTCTAGTCTCTAGTCTGTAGTCTCTCTAGTCTCTAGTCTGCAGTCTCTAATCTCTTGTCTCTAGTCTGTATTCTCTAGTCTCTAGTCTGCAGTCTCTAGTCTCTTGTCTCTAGTCTCTAGTCTGCAGTCTCTAGTCTCTAGTCCCTAGTCTATAGTCTGCAGTCTCTAGTCTCTAGTGTGCCGTCTCTAGTCTCTAGTCTGCAGTCTCTAGTCTCTAGTCTGCAGTCTCTAGTCTCTAGTCTGTAGTCTCTAGTCTCTGGTCTGCAGTCTCTAGTCTCTAGTTTGTAGTCTCTAGTCTCTAGTCTGTAGTCTCTGGTCTGCAGTCTCTAGTCTCGAGTCTGCAGCCTCTAGTCTCTTGTCTCTAGTCTCTAGTCTCTAGTTTTTTGTCTCTAGTCTCTAGTCTCCAGTCTCTAGTGTCTAGTCTCTAGTCTCTAGTCTCTAGTCTCTAGTCTCTAGTCTCTAGTCTCTAGTCTCTAGTCTCTAGTCTCTAGTCTCTAGTCTCTAGTCTCTAGTCTCTAGTCTCTAGTCTCTAGTCTCTAGTCTCTAGTCTCTAGTCTCTAGTCTCTAGTCTCTAGTCTCTACTCTCTAGTTCTAGTCTGTAGTCTCTAATCTCTAGTCTCTAGTCTGCAGTCTCTAATCTCTTGTCTCTAGTCTGTATTCTCTAGTCTCTAGTCTGCAGTCTCTAGTCCCTAGTCCCTAGTCTCTAGTCTCTAGTCTCTGGTCTCTGGTCTCTGGTCTCTAGTCTATAATATCTAGTATCTAGTCTGTAGTCTCTAGTCTATAGTCTGCAGTCTCTAGTCTCTAGTCTGCCGTCTCTAGTCTCTAGTCTGCAGTCTCTAGTCCCTAGTCTCTAGTCTGCAGTCTCTAGTCTGCCGTCTCTAGTCTCTAGTCTGCAGTCTCTAGTCTCCAGTCTGCAGCCTCTAGTCTCTTGTCTCTAGTCTCTAGTCTGCAGTCTCTAGTCTCAAGTCTGTAGTCTCTAGTCTCTGGTCTGCAGTCTCTAGTCTCTACTCTTTAGTCTCTAGTCTGCAGCCTCTAGTCTCTGGTCTCTAGTCTCGAGTCTCTAGTCTCTAGTCTCTAGTCTCTAGTCTCTAGTCTCTAGTCTCTAGTCTCTAGTCTCTAGTCTCTAGTCTCTAGTCTCTAGTCTCTAGTCTCTAGTCTCTAGTCTCTAGTCTCTAGTCTCTAGTCTCTAGTCTCTAGTCTCTAGTCTCTAGTCTCTAGTCTCTAGTCTCTAGTCTCTAGTCTCTAGTCTCTAGTCTCTAGTCTCTAGTCTCTAGTCTCTAGTCTCTAGTCTCTAGTCTCTAGTCTCTAGTCTCTAGTCTCTAGTCTGCAGTCTCTAGTCTCTTGTCTCTAGTATCTAGTCTGCAGTCTCTAGTCTCTAGTCCCTAGTCTATAGTCTGCAGTCTCTAGTCTCTAGTCTCTAGTCTCGCAGCCTCTAGTCTCTTGTTTCTAGTCTCTAGTCTCGTAGCTCTCTAGTCTCTAGTCCCTAGTCTATAGTCTCGCAGCCTCTAGTCTCTAGTCCTGCCTCTAGTCTCTAGTCTCGTAGCCTCTAGTCTCTAGTCTCGGCCTCTCTCTAGTCTCTTGTCTCTAGTCTTTAGTCTGCAGTCTCTAGTCTCTAGTCTGTAGTCTCTAGTCTCTGGTCTGCAGTCTCTAGTCTCTAGTTTGCAGTCTCTAGTCTCTAGTCTGTAGTCTCTGGTCTGCAGTCTCTAGTCTCCAGTCTGCAGCCTCTAGTCTCTTGTCTCTAGTCTCTAGTCTCTAGTCTTTTGTCTCTAGTCTCTAGTCTCTAGTCTCTAGTCTCTAGTCTCTAGTCTCTAGTCTCTAGTCTCTGGTCTCTAGTCTGTTGTCTCTGGCCTGCAGTCTCTAGTCTCTAGTCTCTAGTCTCTAGTCTCTAGTCTCTAGTCTCTAGTCTCTAGTCTCTAGTCTCTAGTCTCTAGTCTCTAGTCTCTAGTCTCTAGTCTCTAGTCTCTAGTCTGCAGTCTCTAGTCTCTTGTTTCTAGTCCCTAGTCTATAGTCTCTAGTCTGCAGTCTCTAGTCTCTAGTCTGCAGTCTCTAGTCTCTTGTCCCTAGTCTCTAGTCTCTAGTCTGCCGTCTCTAGTCTCTAGTCTGCAGTCTCTAGTCTCTAGTCTGTAGTCTCTAGTCTCTGGTCTGGAGTCTCTAGTCTCTAGTTTGCAGTCTCTAGTCTCTAGTCTGTAGTCTCTGGTCTGCAGTCTCTAGTCTCCAGTCTGCAGCCTCTAGTCTCTTGTCTCTAGTCTCTAGTCTCTAGTTTTTTGTCTCTAGTCTCTAGTCTCTAGTCTCTAGTGTCTAGTCTCTAGTCTCTAGTCTCTAGTCTCTAGTCTCTAGTCTCTAGTCTCTAGTCTCTAGTCTCTAGTCTCTAGTCTTTAGTCTCTAGTCTCTAGTCTCTAGTCTCTAGTCTCTAGTCTCTAGTCTCTAGTCTCTAGTCTCTAGTCTCTAGTCTCTAGTCTCTAGTCTCTAGTCTCTAGTCTCTAGTCTCTAGTCTCTAGTCTCTAGTCTCTAGTCTCTAGTCTGCAGTCTCTAATCTCTTGTCTGTAGTCTGTATTCTCTAGTTTCTAGTCTGCAGTCTCTAGTCTCTAGTCTCTAGTCTCTAGTCTCTGGTCTCTGGTCTCTGGTCTCTGGTCTCTGGTCTCTAGTCTATAATCTCTAGTATCTAGTCTGTAGTCTCTAGTCTCTAGTGTGTAGTCTCTAGTCTCTAGTCTACCGCCTCTAGTCTCTAGTCTCGTAGCCTCTAGTCTCTAGTCTCGCAGCTCTCTAGTCTCTAGTCTCGTAGCCTCTAGTCTCTTGTCTCGCAGCCTCTGGTCTCTAGTCTCTAGCCTCTAGTTTCTAGTCTCGCAGTCGTCTAGTCTCGTAGTATCTAGTCTCTAGTCTCTAGTCTCTAGTCTCTAGTCTCTAGTCTGCAGTCTCTAGTCTCTAGTCTCTGGTCTCAGGTCTCTGGTCTCTGGTCTCTGGTCTCTCGTCTCTAGTCTCTAGTCTCTAGTCTCTAGTCTCTTGTCTCTACTCTCCAGTCTCTAGTCTCTAGTCTCTAGTCTCTAGTCTCTTGTCTCTAGTCTCCAGTCTCTAGTCTCTAGTCTCTAGTCTGCAGTCTCTAGTCTCTAGTCTCTAGTGTCTAGTCTCTATTCTCTGGTCTCTAGTCTGTAGTCTCTAGTCTGCAGTCTCTAGTCTCTAGTCTCTAGCCTCTAGTCTCTACCCTCTAGTCTCTAGTCTCTAGTCTCTAGCCTCTAGTCTGCGGTCTCTAGTCTGCAGTCTCTAGTCTCTAGTGTGCAGTCTCTAGTTTCTAGTGTGCAGTGTCTACTCTCCAGTATCAAGTATCTAGTCTCTAGTCTCTAGTCTCTAGTCTCCAGTCTCTAGTCTCTACTCTTTAGTCTCTAGTCTGCAGCCTCTAGTCTCTCGGTCTCTAGTCTCTAGTCTCTAGTCTCTAGTCTCTAGTCTCTAGTCTCTAGTCTCGTAGTCCGTAGTCTCTAGTCTCTAGTCTCTAGTCTCTAGTCTCTAGTCTCTAGTCTCTAGTCTCTAGTCTCTAGTCTCTAGTCTCTAGTCTCTAGTCTCTAGTCTCTAGTCTCTAGTCTCTAGTCTCTAGTCTGCAGTCTCTAATCTCTTGTGTCTAGTCTCTAGTCTCTGGTCCCTAGTCTCTAGTTTGCAGTCTCTAATCTCTAGTCTCTGGTCTGCAGTCTCTAGTCTCCAGTCTGCAGTCTCCAGTCTCTTGTCTCTAGTCTCTAGTCTCTAGTCTCTAGTCTCTTGTCTCTAGTCTCTAGTCTCTAGTCTCTAGTCTCTAGTCTCTAGTCTCTAGTCTCTAGTCTCTAGTCTCTAGTCTCTAGTCTCTAGTCTCTAGTCTCTAGTCTCTAGTCTCTAGTCTCTAGTCTCTAGTCTCTAGTCTCTAGTCTCTAGTCTCTAGTCTCTAGTCTCTAGTCTCTAGTCTCTAGTCTCTAGTCTCTAGTCTCTAGTCTCTAGTCTCTAGTCTCTAGTCTCTAGTCTCTAGTCTCTAGTCTCTAGTCTCTAGTCTCTAGTCTCTAGTCTCTAGTCTCTAGTCTCTAGTCTCTAGTCTCTAGTCTCTAGTCTCTAGTCTCTAGTCTCTAGTCTCTAGTCTCTAGTCTCTAGTCTCTAGTCTCTAGTCTCTAGTCTCTAGTCTCTAGCCTCTAGCCTCTAGTCTCTAGTCTCTAGTCTCTAGTCTCTAGTCTCTAGTCTCTAGTCTCTAGTCTCTAGTCTCTAGTCTCTAGTCTCTAGTCTGCAGTCTCTAGTCTCTTGTCTCTAGTCTCTAGTCTGTAGTCTCTAGTCTCTAGTCCCTAATCTATAGTCTGCAGTCTCTAGTCTCTAGTCTGCCGTCTCTAGTCTCTAGTCTGCAGTCTCTAGTCTCTAGTCTGCAGTCTCTAGTCTCTTGTCTCTAGTCTCTAGTCTCTAGTCTCTAGTCTCTAGTCTCGTAGTCTCTAGTCTCTGGTCTCGCAGCCTCTAGTCTCTAGTTTGCAGCCTCTAGTCTCTAGTCTCTAGTCTCCTGGTCTCGCAGCCTCTAGTCTCCAGCCTCGCAGCCTCTAGTCTCTTGTCTCTAGTCTCCAAGTGTCTAGTTTTTGTCTCTAGTCTCTAGTCTCTAGTCTCTAGTCTCTAGTCTCTAGTCTCTAGTCTCTAGTCTCTAGTCTCTAGTCTCTAGTCTCTAGTCTCTAGTCTCTAGTCTCTAGTCTCTAGTCTCTACTCTCTAGTCTCTAGTCTCTAGTCTCTAGTCTCTAGTCTCTAGTCTCTAGTCTCTAGTCTCTAGTCTCTAGTCTCTAGTCTCTAGTCTCTAGTCTCTAGTCTCTAGTCTCTAGTCTCTAGTCTCTAGTCTCTAGTCTCTAGTCTCTAGTCTCTAGTCTCTAGTCTCTAGTCTCTAGTCTCTAGTCTCTAGTCTCTAGTCTCTAGTCTCTTGTCTCTAGTCTCTAGTCTCTAGTCCCTAGTCTATAGTCTGCAGTCTCTAGTCTCTAGTCTGCAGTCTCTAGTCTCTAGTCTGCAGCTAGTCTCTAGTCTGCAGTCTCTAGTCTCTTGTCTCTAGTCTCTAGTCTCTAGTCTCTAGTCTCTTGTCTCTAGTCTCTAGTCTGCAGTCTCTAGTCTCTAGTCTGTAGTCTCTAGTCTCTGGTCTGTAGTCTCTAGTCTCTAGTTTGCAGTCTCTAGTCTCTAGTCTATAGTCTCTGGTCTGCAGTCTCTAGTCTCCAGTCTGCAGCCTCTAGTCTCTTGTCTCTAGTCTCTAGTCTCTAGTCTCTTGTCTCTAGTCTCTAGTCTCTAGTCTCTAGTCTCTAGTCTCTAGTCTCTAGTCTCTAGTCTCTAGTCTCTAGTCTCTAGTCTCTAGTCTCTAGTCTCTAGTCTCTAGTCTCTAGTCTCTAGTCTCTAGTCTCTAGTCTCTAGTCTCTAGTCTCTAGTCTCTAGTCTCTAGTCTCTAGTCTCTAGTCTCTAGTCTCTAGTCTCTAGTCTCTAGTCTCTAGTCTCTAGTCGTCTCTAGTCTCTAGTCTCTAGTCTCTAGTCTCTGGTCTCTGGTCTCTGGTCTCTAGTCTATAATCTCTAGTATCTAGTCTGTAGTCTCTAGTCTCTAGTGTGTAGTCTCTAGTCTCTAGTCTACCGTCTCTAGTCTCTAGTCTGCAGTCTCTAGTCTCTAGTCCTGCAGCCTCTAGTCTCTTGTCTGCAGCCTCTAGTCGCTAGTCTCGCAGCCTCTAGTTTCTAGTCTCGCAGAGTTCTAGTCTCGTAGTATCTAGTCTCTAGTCTCTAGTCTCTAGTCTCTAGTCTCTAGTCTCTAGTCCGCAGCCTCTAGTCTCCGGTCTCTGGTCTCTGGTCTCTGGTCTCTGGTCTCTCGTCTCTCGTCTTGAGTCTCTAGTCTCTAGTCTCTAGTCTGCAGTCTCTAGTCTCTGGTCTCTGGTCTCTGGTCTCTCGTCTTTAGTCTCTAGTCTCTAGTCTCTAGTCTCTAGTCTCTAGTCTCTAGTCTCTCGTCTCTAGTCTCTAGTGTCTCGTCTCTAGTCTCTAGTCTCTAGTCTCTAGTCTCTAGTCTCTTGTCTCTAGTCTCTAGTCTCTAGTCTCTAGTCTCTAGTCTGCAGTCTCTAGTCTCTAGTCTCTAGTCTCTAGTCTCTAGTCTCTAGTCTCTATTCTCTTGTCTCTAGTCTGTAGTCTCTAGTCTGCAGTCTCTAGCCTCTAGTCTCTAGCCTCTAGTCTCTACCCTCTAGTCTCTAGTCTCTAGTCTCTAGTCTCTAGCCTCTAGTCTGCGGTCTCTAGTCTGCAGTCTCTAGTCTCTAGTGTGCGGTCTCTAGTTTCTAGTGTGCAGTGTCTACTCTCCAGTATCTAGTATCTAGTCTCTAGTCTCTAGTCTCTAGTCTCCAGTCTCTAGTCTCTACTCTTTAGTCTCTAGTCTGCAGCCTCTAGTCTCTGGTCTCTAGTCTCGAGTCTCTAGTCTCTAGTCTCTAGTCTCTAGTCTCTAGTCTCTAGTCTCTAGTCTCTAGTCTCTAGTCTCTAGTCTCTAGTCTCTAGTCTCTAGTCTCTAGTCTCTAGTCTCTAGTCTCTAGTCTCTAGTCTCTAGTCTCTAGTCTCTAGTCTCTAGTCTCTAGTCTCTAGTCTCTAGTCTCTAGTCTCGTAGTCTCTAGTCTCTAGTCTCTAGTCTCGCAGCCTCTAATCTCTTGTCTCTAGTCTCAGTATTCTCTAGTCTCTAGTCTGCAGTCTCTAGTCTCTAGTCTCTAGTCTCTAGTCTCTAGTCTCTGGTCTCTGGTCTCTGGTCTCTAGTCTATAATCTCTAGTATCTAGTCTGTAGTCTCTAGTCTCTAGTGTGTAGTCTCTAGTCTCTAGTCTACCGTCTCTAGTCTCTAGTCTCGCAGTCTCTAGTCTCTAGTCTCAGCCTCTAGTCTCTTGTCTCAGCCTCTAGTCGCTAGTCTGCAGCCTCTAGTTTCTAGTCTCGCAGTGTCTAGTCTCAGTAGTCTCTAGTCTCTAGTCTCTAGTCTCTAGTCTCTAGTCTCTAGTCTCGTCAGTCTCTAGTCTCTGGTCTCTGGTCTCTGGTCTCTGGTCTCTGGTCTCTCGTCTCTCGTCTTGAGTCTCTAGTCTCTAGTCTCTAGTCTCTAGTCTCTAGTCTGCAGTCTCTAGTCTCTGGTCTCTGGTCTCTGGTCTCTGGTCTCTGGTCTCTCGTCTCTCGTCTTTAGTCTCTAGTCTCTAGTCTCTAGTCTCTAGTCTCTAGTCTCTCGTCTCTAGTCTCTAGTCTCTCGTCTCTAGTCTCTAGTCTCTAGTCTCTAGTCTCTAGTCTCTAGTCTCTAGTCTCTAGTCTCTAGTCTCTAGTCTCTAGTCTCTAGTCTCTAGTCTCTAGTCTCTAGTCTCTAGTCTCTAGTCTCTAGTCTCTAGTCTCTAGTCTCTAGTCTCTAGTCTCTAGTCTCTAGTCTGTAGTCTCTAGTCTGCAGTCTCTAGTCTCTAGTCTCTAGCCTCTAGTCTCTACCCTCTAGTCTCTAGTCTCTAGTCTCTAGTCTCTAGCCTCTAGTCTGCGGTCTCTAGTCTGCAGTCTCTAGTCTCTAGTGTGCGGTCTCTAGTTTCTAGTGTGCAGTGTCTACTCTCCAGTATCTAGTATCTAGTCTCTAGTCTCTAGTCTCTAGTCTCCAGTCTCTAGTCTCTACTCTTTAGTCTCTAGTCTGCAGCCTCTAGTCTCTGGTCTCTAGTCTCGAGTCTCTAGTCTCTAGTCTCTAGTCTCTACTCTCTAGTCTCTAGTCTCTAGTCTCTAGTCTCTAGTCTCTAGTCTCTAGTCTCTAGTCTCTAGTCTCTAGTCTCTAGTCTCTAGTCTCTAGTCTCTAGTCTCTAGTCTCTAGTCTCTAGTCTCTAGTCTCTAGTCTCTAGTCTCTAGTCTCTAGTCTCTAGTCTCTAGTCTCTAGTCTCTAGTCTCTAGTCTCTAGTCTCTAGTCTCTACTCTTTAGTCTCTAGTCTGCAGCCTCTAGTCTCTGGTCTCTAGTCTCTAGTCTCTAGTCTCTAGTCTCTAGTCTCTAGTCTCTAGTCTCTAGTCTCTAGTCTCTAGTCTCTAGTCTCCAGTCTCTAGTCTCTAGTCTGTAGTCTCTAGTCTCTAGTCTCTAGTCTCTAGTCTCTAGTCTCTAGTCTCTAGTCTCTAGTCTCTAGTCTCTAGTCTCTAGTCTCTAGTCTCTAGTCTCTAGTCTCTAGTCTCTAGTCTCTAGTCTCTAGTCTCTAGTCTCTAGTCTCTAGTCTCTAGTCTCTAGTCTCTAGTCTCTAGTCTCTAGTCTCTAGTCTCTAGTCTCTAGTCTCTAGTCTCTAGTCTCTAGTCTCTAGTCTCTAGTCTCTAGTCTCTAGTCTCTAGTCTCTAGTCTCTAGTCTCTAGTGTCTAGTCTCTAGTCTCTAGTCTCTAGTCTCTAGTCTCTAGTCTCTAGTCTCTAGTCTCTAGTCTCTAGTCTCTAGTCTCTAGTCTCTAGTCTCTAGTCTCTAGTCTCTAGTCTCTAGTCTCTAGTCTCTAGTCTCTAGTCTCTAGTCTCTAGTCTCTAGCATCTAGTCTCTAGTCTCTAGTCTCTAGTCTCTAGTCTCTAGTCTCTAGTCTCTAGTCTCTAGTCTCTAGTCTCTACTCTCTAGTCTCTAGTCTCTAGTCTCTAGTCTCTAGTCTCTAGTCTCTAGTCTCTAGTCTCTAGTCTCTAGTCTCTAGTCTCTAGTCTCTAGTCTCTAGTCTCTAGTCTCGTAGTCTCTAGTCTCTAGTCTCAGTCAGTCTCTAGTCTCGTAGTCTCTAGTCTCTAGTCTCTAGTCTCTAGTCTCTAGTCTCTAGTCTCTAGTCTGCAGTCTCTAGTCTCTAGTCTCTAGTCTCTAGTCTCTAGTCTCTGGTCTCTAGTCTCGAGTCTCTAGTCTCTAGTCTCTAGTCTCTAGTCTCTAGTCTCTAGTCTATAGTCTCTAGTCTCTAGTCTCTAGTCTCTAGTCTCTAGTCTCTAGTCTGCAGTCTCTAGTCTCTAGTCTCTAGTCTCTAGTCTCTAGTCTCTGGTCTCTGGTCTCTGGTCTCTAGTCTATAATCTCTAGTATCTAGTCTGTAGTCTCTAGTCTCTAGTGTCTAGTCTCTAGTCTCTAGTCTACTGTCTCTAGTCTCTAGTCTCGCAGCCTCTAGTCTCTAGTCTGCAGTCTCTAGTCTCTTGTCTCGCAGCCTCCTAGTCGCTAGTCTCGCAGCCTCTAGTCTCTAGTCTCGCAGTGTCTAGTCTCGTAGTACTCTAGTCTCTAGTCTCTAGTCTCTAGTCTCTAGTCTCTAGTCTCGTAGTCCAGCATTCTCTAGCCTCTAGTCTCGCAGTCTCTAGTCTCTAGTCTCAGCCTTTAGTCTCTAGTCTCGCAGCCTCTAGTCTCTTGTCTCTACTCTCTAGTCTGCAGTCTGTAGTCTCTAGTCTGTAGTCTCTAGTCCCTAGTCTGTAGTCTGTAGTCTGCATTCTCTAGTCTCTAGTCTCTGCTCTCTGGTATCTAGTCTCTAGTCTCTAGTCTCTAGTCTCTAGTCTCTGGTATCTAGTCTCTAGTGTCTAGTCTGCAGTCTCCAGTCTCTAGTCTCTAGTATCTAGTGTCTAGTCCGCGGTCTCTAGTCTCTAGTCTGCAATCTCTAGTCTCTAGTCTCTAGTCTGTAGTCTCTAGTCTCTAGTCTCTAGTCTCTAGTCTCTAGTCTCTAGTCTCTAGTCTCAGATTCTTTAGTCTCTAGTCTCGCAGCTCTCTAGTCTCTAGTCTCCGGTCTCTCGGTCTCTCGGGTCTCCGGTCTCCGGTCTCTGGTCTCTGGTCTCTGGTCTCTGGTCTCTGGTCTCTGGTCTCTCGTCTCTAGTCTCTAGTCTATAATCTCTAGTATCTAGTCTCTAGTCTCTAGTCTCTAGTGTGTAGTCTCTAGTCTCTCTCTAGTCTCTAGTCTCAGTCTCTAGCCTGCAGTCTCTAGTCTCTAGTCTGCAGTCTCTAGTTTCTAGTCTGCAGTGTCTAGTCTGTAGTATCTAGTCTCTAGTCTCTGGTCTCTAGTCTCGAGTCTCCAGTCTCCAGTCTCTAGTCTCTAGTCTCTAGTCTCTAGTCTCTGGTCTCTAGTCTCTAGTCTCTGGTCCCTAGTGTTGGACTTGAAGACTTGGTTTCAAGTGGATTTGATGTCTCCAACCACCTTTAATGATGAAGATGTTGGTACTTGAAGAATGAAGATTTTGTCTTAGGATTAGAGAGTCTTAGGTTGTGTGGTATGATGCATTTCAATCTATCTTGATCTTAGTCTTGGAGTTTAAAATGTTTTGAAATGTTTTAAAAAGGTTTTAAAATGATTTCAAAGGTTGAACTGTTTTTTAACTGGTTAAAAATCTGATTTCAACTAGTTAAACTGTTCTTCATTTTTCAAAGCTTTGTATTTGGAAAATTTCAACCGATCGTTAAATTTAAACCAGCTTAAAATCCTGGTAGCTTTGTTTCGTGAAATTCAGTCTTCGAATAGCTAGTTAAAACGAGATTTCAACTCGATCGCTTTTAAGTTTCGAAGAAACATGTGCTCACCGGAAAATTGGTTTTTAATGAAAACAACCGACTAAAACGCTGCTTTCAACCGACTATTTCCTCGCAATCGCTTTTAATAGCTTTTATATACATCTTCAAACTCAAAGAACTAATAGACGAAACCTTTTCTAAAAGACCCATTAAGCAAGAACGTTCCTAATACACTCTAAAACATTTTGCGAATCACTCCAAGACGATCAAGATTCATTTGAGTGCGAATCAAATCAAGAATTGCATGCTCTGCTTTTTCTCGTTTCGCCGGTGCTCTGTTGCTTCTCGCATTGAAGAATCAGTGAATTCAATCCACTTCTTTGTGTGTTGGCTAGTCACGTGTTTGTATCTTAATCGCAGTGATTAAGAGATCTTGTAATAGGGTTTTACAGGTGTTTAGAAGTCTTGTAGGGTTCAAGACTTGGTGCAGCTTTCTGGTTTCGGCTTTGCATGTAGTGTTCATGTAAAACCGGTTTTTAAGTGAATTGATTGAATTTGTTTGTTTAGGAAACTGGATGTAGCCTTTGTTGAAAGGTGAACCAGTATAAATCTTCTGTGTTGTTCTTCTTCCCTTGAACTCTTTACATTCGGTAATTGAAGTTTAACTTGAAATTGAATTGGGTATATGATCAATTGATATAGAGCATTTCAAGAACCTATAAAACCGGTTTAAAACTTCATTCCGCAATCTGGTTTTTCATAATTGGGCATTGGTTTCGAAAATCTTTGAAAGTTTAATTCACTCCTCTTAAACTCAGCCATTTATTCCAACAATTGGTATCAAGAGCTGGTTCTTGAAAAATATTCAAGTTTTCTCAAAAATTTCAAACATGGTCAAGGAAAATTGCCTTTTGCAGAGGTGCTTCTATAAACAAGCCACCTATGTTTTCTGGGTAAACTATCCATTTTGGAAAGTGAGAATGAAGATTTTCATTGAATCAATTGATATAGGGATTTGGAATGCTATAGTCAATGGACCGTATATTCCTAAAGAAGAAAAACAATGGGAAAGTTTAAATGATGAAGAACAAAATAAAGTGCAATATGATTGTAAAGCAAAGAACATCATTACATCTGCACTTAATCTTGATGAATTCTTTCGTGTTTCACAGTTGTTCCAATGCTAAAGAGATGTGGGAAGTGTTGGAGGTTACTCATGAAGGAACAACTGATGTTAAGAGAGCAAGAAAGCATACTTTAATCCAAGAATATGAGATGTTCAGAATGCTTCCAGGAGAAACTGTTTCAAATGTGCAAAAGAGGTTTACACACATTATAAACCATCTAATCGGCCTTGGAAAAGTGTTTGAGAAAGAGGAGCTGAACATCAAAGTGCTGAAATGTTTGGATCGAAGTTGGCAACCCAAAGTTACAGCAATTTCTGAATCCAAGGACTTGTCAACAATGAGTGTTGCTGCACTTTTTGGAAAGCTAAGGGAACATGAGCTAGAGTTGAATAGACTTGCTGAACAAGAAGACAATGACAAGAAAAAGAAAGTGGCTTGCCTTGAAGACTTTGGTTCACAAAGAGGAGAATAGTGAGGATGAAGGACATGGAGGAAGTGATGCGAAAATCGAACCTCTTAGTTAGAAAGTTCAACAAGTTCTTGAAATACAAGAACAAAGATTACAAGAACAAGAGGTATAATAAAAATCTGATTTAGCTTCTTCTAACTTTACCTGCTTTTGGTCAGGAAAACAGGGACATATAAAGGCCGAATGTCCAAACTCACAAAACAAAGAGAGAAATGGAGAAAAGAAGCATGAAAGATCATTCAAAACCAAGAAGGCTTACATAGCATGGGATGAGAATGATATCTCCTCTAGTGACTCTTCAAGTGATGATGAAAGAGCCAATCTTTGTCTTATGGTTGACAGTGATACAACAAGTAATGTAAGTTCCTCCACTACTCAAAATGGTCTTCCTTATGATCAGCCGCTGCAAAATTTTCTGGAATTGCATGAAGAGGCTAATAAGGTTGCTTGTTCTAACAATAGGCTTAAAGGTATGAACAATTGGCTAGAGAACAAGGTGAAAGAGCTAGAGAAAGAGCTGGAAAATTCAAAAACTGATTTTGAAAATCTGGAAATGATTTACAAAGCTTCAAGTTGCAATGATGAACATGCTGGAAAAATCTGCACAAACTGCAGAACTTTAGAAAATCAAATTGAGTATTTGAACAAATCTCTAGCTAAATTCACCATGGGAAGAGCCAACTTGGACACACTTTTAGAATTTAAAAATTGTGTAACGAATAAAGTCGACTTGGATTTAAAAATGGTTTTCAAAAGAAACAAAAGGCTTATAGAAATTTCTTTTCACATAGAAAACCGTCCAAAGCACTTCATCCATTACTTGCTTCTATTGTATGAACAAGGGAC
Organism: Lablab purpureus; assembly: GCA_030347555.1. NCBI lineage: Eukaryota > Viridiplantae > Streptophyta > Magnoliopsida > Fabales > Fabaceae > Lablab > Lablab purpureus. The sequence continues at coordinate 78,627 of CM059256.1, forward strand.
ATATTTCAAAATCATGCAAAATCAGAAAATTTGGTGTTCCTAGTGGTCAATTTATTTGGAAGCCAAAATGTGGTAGAAAGGTTATTAACTTTGTTGGAACCAAATTGATGTGGGTACCAAATTCTCTCCATTGATTGTGTTTTGCAGGTGTTCTTGAAGGCCAAGGAATCATTGTGGTATCTAGATAGCTGGTCGTTCAAGGCACATGTGTGGTGACAAAAGGAAGTTTGTCAAACTCACCTTGAAAAATGGAGGTTTTGTCACATATGGAGATAATAATAAAGGGAAAATTCTTGAAGTGGTGATGTTGGTAACATTTCTTCAATCCTCATTGAAAACGTGTTATATGTTGAAGGTTTGAAGCATAATCTTCTTAGTATTAGCCAACTATGTGATAAAGGTTTTAGAATCACTTTTGAATCAAATCATTGCAAGATCCTTGAGAAAAATTCTGATAAAATCTGCATGTTAGGCAAGAGAATTGAAAACATTTATATGCTTGATCTTGATCATATGTGTGCAACTAATTTTACATGTCTCATGTCTAAGGAAGATAGTTCATGGCTTTGGCATGGAGAGTCGCACATATTAACATGAACCATTTGGAAAAACTGCTTTCAAAAGAACTTGTTTTAGGATTACCTAAACTCAAATTTGAGAAAGATAAAATCTGTCATGCATGCCAAAAGGGTAAACAAACCAAAGTTTCTTTTAATCTGAAAATTATGTGTCAACAACAAAACCTTTGGAACCGCTGCATATGGATTTGTTTGGTCCATCTAGAACAATGAGTATTGGTGGAAACTATTATGTCTTTGGTTATTGTTGATGACTATTCTAGGTTTACTTGGACTTTGTTTTTGAAAAATAAAAGTGATGCATTTCATGCTTTTAAGAAACTTGCCAAGGTTTTACAAATGAAAACAGCCGCAAAGATAAGTGCTCTTAGAAGTGATCATGGAGGAATTTGAAAATGAAAAGTTCAATCATTTTTGTGAAAATATGGGATTAAGCATAACTTTTCAAAGATTCTAGACTCTCTCAACAAAATGGTGTTGTTGAGAGGAAAATAGATCACTTGAGGAACTAGCTAGGACAATGCTTAATGAATCAAACATCCCTAAATATTTTTAAGCGTATGCAGAGAATAACGCATGTTACATAATAAATAGGGTTTTAATAAGACCTATTTTGAAGAAAACCCCTTATGAATTGTACAAAGGGAGAAACCCAACATAGCACATCTTAGAGTGTTTGGCTGCAAGTGTTTTGTTTTAAATAATGGCAAAGAAAAACTCGGCAAATTTGATGCAAAAGCTGATGATGCATTGTTTTTAGGCTATTCTTTACATAGCAAAGCATATAGGATCTTCAATAAGAGATTAGCTATCATTGAGGAATCAATACATGTTGTTTTTTATGAGACTAATGTGCAAAATGAAGGTGCAGGTGAAGAGAACTTAATCGAAGGTGTATCAACCGACATGTAGAAACCAAAAGTCGTCGCAGTGGTATTTTAGTCGTGAAAATAAAAGAACTCGATCAAATCCTGGCACCGTAATTAAATTTCAGAAAATGATCTACCTAAAGAATTGGAGGTGCCTCGCAATCAGTCCATTGGAAATGTGATAGAGATGTTCAAAGAGGTGTTTCTACAAGAAGGTCTATGCATGATACATGTTTAATCACCAGCATTTGCTTCAAGTTGAACTCTAAATGTGTCTGATGATGCTTTTATTGGATGAAAATCTGATTTTGGCAATGCAAGATGAACTCAACCAATTTAAAAGGAATGAGGTTTGGGAACTAGTCCCTCGCACACCTCAACATGAATATAATTGGCACAAAGTGGGTGTTTAAAAATAAAATGAATGATCAAGAGTAATAACTAGAAACAAAGCTAGGCTTGTAGCTAAAGGGTATAACCAAGAGGAAGGAATAGATTATGAGGAAACATATGCTCCTCGCTGTTAGGTTAGAAGTCGTTAGGTTATTACTTGCTTTCTCATGCATGATTGATTCAAACTCAGCATCAAATGGATGTAAAAGTGCATTTTTGAATGGATATATAAATGAAGAAATCTATGTTTCACAACCATCCGGATTTGTTGATCACAAATTGCCTAACCATGTATATAAGCTCAAAAGGCTCTTTATGGACTCAAGCAAGCTCCAAGACAATGGTATGAAAGGTTAAGTAACTTTCTTTATCTCTCAAAACTATGAAAGGGGCCAAGTTGATAAAACTTTGTTCATTAGAAAGTCTTTGACAAAGATTATACTCGTGCAGTGTTTACGTGGATGATATAATCTTTGGATCCACTAATGAGAAGCTTTGTGAAGAATTTGTTGCAAAGCAATGCAGTGGGGAGTTTGAGATGTCAATGATGGGTGATCTAAACTTTTCTTAGGCTTACAAGTCAAGCAATTAGATCATGGAACATTCCTCAATCGCCAAAATATTGCAAAGAGTCAGTAAAGAAATATGAGATGGATAACCGCGAAAGAATCAAGCACACCCATGGCTACCAAAGACTATCTTGATGCGATGAAAGTGGTAAACCTTTTGATTCCACTAAGTATAGAGGTTTGATTGGTTCACTTTATATCTAACTCCGCTAGTAGACCTCGATATAATGTTTAGTGCATGCATGTGTGCTAGGTTTCAATCTAATCCCAAAGAATCACATTTTGCAATTGCCAAAAGAATTTTGAAATATCTAAAAGGAACTATTAATGTTGGTTTGTGGTATCCTAAAGGTGCTTCTTTTAATCTAGTGGGGTATTCGGATGCAGACTTTGCTGGATGTAAACTTGATAGAAAAAGCACTAGTGGAACTTGTCATCTACTAGGAAGTAGTCTAGTATCATGGCATAGCAAAAAGCAAGCTAGTGTGGTTTGTCTCATCGTCAGTCGAGTATGTTGCAACTGGAGCCATCAGCTCAAACTCTTTGGTTAAAACAACAGCTTTTTGATTATGGTTTGAAACTAGATCACATTCCTATTAGTGTGACAATACAAGTGCTATCAACTTAACAAAAATCCTGCTTTTGCACTCTAGTAACTAAACATATAGAAATAAGGCACCATTTCATTAGGGATCATGTTCAAAAGGTGATTGCATAATTGAATTTGTTGACTCTAATAACCAACTTGTCGATATATTTACCAAACCACTCCCAAAAGATAGGTTTTTCCAATTAAGAAATGAGTCGGTGTTCTTGATGTTTCAAATGTGATGTAATTCGTGTATGTGATTCATTTCATTGCAGTAATCATGCTGTTTTGTGTGTTTGAATGCTTAAATCTGCATATTTTTTGATTAATTACGCTTAAATTTGCATATTGTATGTTAGTAAGTGAAATCAGCAATGTTATTCAGGATTTTAGTTAGTTGTTTCTGCTTTAATCGCTTGTTTTCGCCTAATTTGGGTCGCAGTGATGCAGTAATATCTGCTTCTATTTTAGCCGGCTGATCTGCCGATTTAGTCGCTAAAATCGCTATCTCGCATTAAACCAAAGATCGGATTTCGCTTTAATCACCTGTTTTCATAAATCAACTCGACCGAAATGGCTCGTCATCATGCAAAATTTAAAATTTGTGCGAATTTGCTATTATACTGCATTGATTCATATTCAATTGGTGCATTTAAGTTGATTAAATGAGAATTGAGCATTTAAACATGATAGATAAAGTCGATTCAAAGAATCTTGACTCGCTGCTTTGTCTTAGTAGTGCCTTTGTTTTACTTTTTTAACTAGTTTCTCTCTCCAAATACGTGTTGCATTGAACTAATCGACTTCTCCGGTCAAAATCGTGGTTCGCCGTATATCTCCGTCCAATATATTCCAACCGAATGCAACTGATTCCTTCTTTGACCGAACAAAGCACTAATTTCTTAATAAATTGAAAATCTAAATGTTAAATACATGTGGTAGCATTGTTACTTTAGCATTCACTTTACTCGCAAAAACTCGCGATATACTGCTTCTTGCATTTCTTTTCCGCAATGGCCTCTCAAGCAACCCAAGGAAGAGATCAAAAAGGTCGGATCATCCAAAGGTAAGTGAACCGTAAATTCCAGCAACTCATACTTATAGACACGGGTCTATGAAGCTTGGTTTGAAGGTGATGAAGAGAGGATTGAGAAGTTTCAATCTCATATCAAGAGGAAGGTCGTGAACTCACCCAAAGTGCTTAGTTCTCAAGTGATCGGAAGATGAAGGACCTGACCGATATTATAGCTATGATTCAACATCGGATCTACAAAACTTCTCGAATTAAATGGGTTCTATATACCCGCATTTGGTGAAAGTATTCTACACAAATCTCAAACATGATGGATCCGCTTTAACTTCCAAAGTAAAAGGAATGTAAATGGTTATCAACAATTCTGCCTGGAAAAGAATCGGGGCTTCAAACCGATGGCATTGTGGTTAGCGTGGGCTTGTGTGGTTCATTGGAAGATTTTAACAAGGTGCAAACATACAGAGAGTGTTTGAGAAATTCTCAAGGTCTCCGCTCGTGGATTCCAAGTTGGTGGACTTACATTGACAAAGAAGGGTGCTTACATTTATCATCACATGGATGATCACTCCAAGGCAAAGTAATCATGCTACATTGAATGAAGGTGATCTTCTTCTACTTTTTTGTCTAATGAAATCCGTAGAGGATTAACTGATTCATATCATCAAAGATCACATGATGAAGTCCGAAAGGTCAGCTGATTACCGTCTTCCATATGTTGTGATAATCTCCAAATTCTTTGAGTATTTTGGTGTGACATTAGAGGTGAATGTAAAATCAGTGATAGGGAGAACCCACCACTGGACAATAGCTTTCTTTAAGTTTGATTTACCAAAGCAATGGAACTTGGATCAGCAGTACAAGATATCGCCAACGCAGGCAAAATTCGCTGAACGTCTCGCTGGTGCCGGAACCGCAATCGATGAAGCCGGAAATTCTGAAGTCGGTGCGTATGATACTCCATGGGAGATATTGTACCTTATGTTCCTCCAACTGACCGTGGACCTCCACTTTCATTGTTTGAACAGTAAGTGTTCCAAAGATTTGATGCCATCCAATCTCATCAACAATATCATCACAACTATCGTGATTAATAGGTTTGGGCGCATTGATCAAAGCATTGAAGATTTACATGCCCAACTTTGCGCAGATCACATGGGTTCTTATGCTACTCCTGGTGATGATAGTGAAGAAGATAATGACCGAGTATCACCGATAAGTTCTCGCTTTGTCGCCATTGAATCAGTCAGAGTTGGTTTCCAAGATGTTGTCCCTCATGCTATTGTTATTTTCCGTGTATCTCTTGTGCCTTTAATTTCTATTAGCTTTGTGTTGTCGTTTGTGTTGTTAATCGGGTTAAATTCCCATGTATCTTGAACAATTTAAAATTTGTCGCGATATGCTATGTTATTTCTTTTCTCCCGTGCTATTTGATGATTCCAAAGGGGGAGAAATTGTTGAATGCATTTGAAGGCACGGAAGAGCAAATGAAAGATGAAAGGGAGAATCTGAACCGTGAAAGGGGAGAATCTCGCTACGGGAGAATCACGCCGACCGCTTTTTTCTCGCCGCTGATTTTTTTTTCTCTCGTCGTTATTTCTCTCGATAAATGTTTTACCACACTCGTTATGCTATTTCGGCCGCTGTTTTTGTTTTGCACAGACTCTTACATTCTTCAAAGACAATGAATGCATCAAGTGGTTGTCATCATCAAATAGGGGAGTTTGTTGGACTTGAAGACTTGGTTTCAAGTGGATTTGATGTCTCCAACCACCTTTAATGATGAAGATGTTGGTGCTTGAAGAATGAAGATTTTGTCTTAGGATTGGAGAGTCTTAGGTTGTGTGGTATGATGCATTTCAATCTATCTTGATCTTAGTCTTGAGTTTAAAATGTTTTGAAATGTTTTAAAAAGGTTTTAAAATGATTTCAAAGGTTTAACTGCTTTTTAACCGGTTAAAAATCTGATTTCAACTAGTTAAACTGTTCTTCATTTTTCAAAGCTTTGTATTTGGAAAATTTCAACCGACTCGCTAAATTTAAACCAGCTTAAAATCCTCGGTAGCTTTGTTTCATGAAATTCGGCTTCGAATAGCTAGTTAAAACGAGATTTCAACCGATCGCTTTCAAGTTTCAAGAAACAGAGCTCACCGAAAATTGGTTTTTAATGAAAACAACCGGCTAAAACGCTGCTTTCAACCGACTATTTCCTCGCAGAATCGCTTTAACAGCTTTCTATATATATCTTCAAACTCAAAGAACTAATAGACGAAACCTTTCTAAAAGACCCATTAAGCAAGAACGCTCCTAATACACTCTAAAACATTTTGCGAATCACTCCAAGACGATCAAGATTCATTTGAGTGCGAATCAAATCAAGAATTGCATGCTCTGCTTTTTCTCGTTCTGCCGGTGCTCGCTTTTGTTTCGCATTGAAGAATCAGTGAATTCAATCCAACTCTTTGTGTGTTGGCTAGTCGCATGTTTGTATCTTAATCGTGGTGATTAAGAGATCTTGTAATAGGGTTTTACAGTGTTTAGAAGTCTTGTAGGGTTCAAGACTTGGTGCAGCTTTCTCGTTTCGGCTTTGCATGTAGTGTTCATGTAAAACCGGTTTTTAGTGAATTGATTGAATTTGTTTGTTTAGGAAACTGATGTAGCCTTTGTTGAAAGGTGAACCAAGATAAATCTTCTCGTGGTTGTTCTTCTTCCCTTGAACTCTTTACATTCGGTAATTGAAGTTTAACTTGAAATTGAATTGGGTATATGATCAATTGATATAGAGCATTTCAAGAACCTATAAAACCGGTTTAAAACTTCATTCCGCAACTCGGTTTTTCATAATTGGGCATTGGTTTCAAAATCTTTGAAAGTTTAATTCACCCCCCTCTTAAACTCAAACCCATTTATTCCAACACCTAGTCTCTAGTTTGCAGTCTCTAGTCTCTCTAGTCTGCAGTCTCTAGTCACTTGTCTCTAGTCTCTAGTCTGCAGTCTCTAGTCTCTAGTCCCTAGTCTCTAGTCTCTAGTCTCTAGTCTCTAGTCTCTAGTCTCTAGTCTCTAGTCTCTAGTCTCTAGTCTCTAGTCTCTAGTCTGCAGTCTCTAGTCTCTAGTCTCTAGTCTCTAGTCTCTTGTCTCTAGTCTCTAGTCTCTAGTCTCTAGTCTCTAGTCTCTAGTCTCTAGTCTCTAGTCTCTAGTCTGCAGTCTCTAATCTCTTGTGTCTAGTCTCTAGTCATCAGTCTCTAGTCTCTGGTCCCTAGTCTCTAGTTTGCAGTCTCTAGTCTCTAGTCTCTAGTCTCTAGTCTCTAGCCTCTAGTCTGTATTCTTTAGTCTCTAGTCTGCAGTCTCTAGTCTCTAGTGTCTAGTCTCTAGTCTCTAGTCTCTAGTCTCTGGTCTCTGGTCTCTGGTCTCTGGTCTCTAGTCTCTAGTCTATAGTCTATAATCTCTAGTATCTAGTCTCTAGTCTCTAGTCTCTAAGTGTGTAGTCTCTAGTCTCTAGTCCGCTGCCTCTAGTCTCTAGTCTCGCAGCCTCTAGTCTCTAGTCTCGCAGCCTCTAGTCTCTAGTCTCGCAGCCTCTAGTTTCTAGTCTGCAGTGGTCTAGTCTCGTAGTATCTAGTATCTAGTCTCTAGTCTCTAGTCTCTAGTCTGCAGTCTCTAGTCTCTAGTCTCTGGTCTCTGGTCTCTGGTCTCTAGTCTCTAGTCTCTGGTCCCTAGTCTCTAGTCTGTAGTCTGCATTCTCTAGTCTCTAGTCTCCAGTGTGTAGTCTCCAGTCTCTAGTCTCTAGTCCGCAGCCTCTAGTCTCTAGCCTGCTAGTCTCTAGTCTCTAGTCTCGTAGTCTCTAGTCTCGCAGCCTCTAGTCTCTGGGCCTCTAGTCTCTAGTCTCTATTCCTCGGTCTCTAGTCTCTAGTCTCTAGTCCCTAGTCTCTAGTCTCTAGTCTCTAGTGTCCAAGTGTCTAGTCTCCACCTCTAGTCTCTAGTCCGAGTCTCGAGTCTCTAGTCTACTAGTCTCTAGTCTCTAGTCTCTAGTCTCTAGTCTCTAGTCTCTAGTCTCTCTAGTCTCTAGTCTCTAGTCTCTAGTCTCTAGTCTCTAGTCTCTAGCCTCTAGTCTCTAGTCTCTAGTCTCTAGTCTCTAGTCTCTAGTCTCTAGTCTCTAGCCTCTAGTCTCTAGTCTCTAGTCTCTAGTCTCTAGTCTCTAGTCTCTAGTCTCTAGTCTCTAGTCTCTAGTCTCTAGTCTCTAGTCTCTAGTCTCTAGTCTCTAGTCTCTAGTCTCTAGTCTCTAGTCTCTAGTCTCTAGTCTCTAGTCTCTAGTCTCTAGTCTCTAGTCTCTAGTCTCTAGTCTCTAGTCTCTAGTCTCTAGTCTCTAGTCTCTAGTCTCTAGTCTCTAGTCTCTAGTCTCTAGTCTCTAGTCTCTAGTCTCTAGTCACTAGTCTCTAGTCTCTAGTCTCTAGTCTCTAGTCTCTAGTCTCTAGTCTGCAGTCTCTAGTCTCTAGTCTCTAGCCTCTAGTCTCTAGTCTCTAGTCTCTAGTCTCTAGTCTCTAGTCTCTAGTCTCTAGTCTCTAGTCTCTAGTCTCTAGCCTCTAGTCTCTAGTCTCTAGTCTCTAGTCTCTAGTCTCTAGTCTCTAGTCTCTAGTCTCTAGTCTCTAGTCTCTAGTCTCTAGTCTCTAGTCTCTTGTCTCTAGTCTCTAGTCTCTAGTCTCTAGTCTCTAGTCTCTAGTCTCTAGTCTCTAGCCTCTAGTCTCTAGTCTCAGCCTCTAGTCTCTAGTCTCAGCCTCTAGTCTCTAGTCTCGCAGCCTCTAGTCTCTAGTCCGTAGTCTCGCAGTCTCTAGTCTCTAGTCTCTAGTCCCTAGTCTCTAGTCTCGCATTCTCTAGTCTCTAGTCTCTAGTCTCTAGCCTCGCCTCTCGGTCTCTAGTCTCTAGTCTCTAGTCTCTAGTCTCTAGTCTCTAGTGTCTAGTCTCGCAGCCTCTAGTCTCTAGTCTCTAGTCTCTAGTCTGCGGTCTCTAGTCTCTAGTCTCTGGTCTCTAGTCTCTAGTCTCCAGTCTCTAGTCTCTAGTATCTAGTGTCTAGTCCGCGGTCTCTAGTCTCTAGTCTGCAATCTCTAGTCTCTAGTCTGCAGTCTCGAGTCTCTAGTCTGCAGTCTCTAGTCTCTAGTCTCTAGTCTCTAGTCTCTAGTCTCTAGTCTCTATTCTGTAGTCTCTAGTCTCTAGTCTCTAGTCTCTAGTCTCTAGTCTCTAGTCTCTAGTCTCTAGTCTCTAGTCTCTAGTCTCTAGTCTCTAGTCTAGTCTCTAGTCTCTAGTCTCTAGTCTCTAGTCTCTAGTCTCTAGTCTCTAGTCAGTCTCTAGTCTCTAGTCTCTAGTCTCTAGTCTCTAGTCTCTAGTCTCTAGTCTCTAGTCTCTAGTCTCTAGTCTCTAGTATCTAGTCTCTAGTCTCTAGTCTCTAGTCTCTAGTCTCTAGTCTCTAGTCTCTAGTCTCTAGTCTCTAGCCTCTAGTCTCTAGTCTCTAGTCTCTAGTCTCTAGTCTCTAGTCTCTAGTCTCTAGTCTCTAGTCTCTAGTCTCTAGTCTCTAGTCTCTAGTCTCTAGTCTCTAGTCTCTAGTCTACAATCTCTAGTCTCTAGTTTCTAGTCTCTAGTCTCTAGTCTCTAGTCTCCTGTCTCTAGTCTCTAGTCTGCAGTCTCTAGTCTCTAGTCCTTAGTCTCTAGTCTCTAGTCTGCAGTCTCTAGTCTCTAGTCTCTAGTCTCTAGTCTCTAGTCTCTAGTCTCTAGTCTCTAGTCTCTAGTCTCTAGTCTCTAGTCTCTAGTCTCTAGTCTCTAGTCTCCAAAGTCTCTAGTCTCCAGCCTCTAGTCCTAGCCTCTGGTCTCTAGCCTCGCATCTCTAGTCTCTAGTCTCGTAGCCTCGAGTCTCTAGTCTCTGCAGTCTCTAGTCTCTAGTCTCCAGCCTCTAGTCTCTAGTCTCTAGTCTCTAGTCTCTAGTCTCTAGTCTCTAGTCTCTAGTCTCTAGTCTCTAGTCTCTAGTCTCTAGTCTCTAGTCTCTAGTCTCTAGCCTCTAGTCTCTAGTCTGCAGTCTCTAGTCTTTAGTCTGCAGTCTCTAGTCTCTTGTCTCTAGTCTCTAGTCTGCAGTCTCTAGTCTGTAGTCTGTAGTATCTAGTTTGTAGTCTGTAGTCTACAGTCTCTAGTCTCTAGTCTCTAGTCTCTAGTCTCTAGTCTCTAGTCTCTGGCCTCTGGTCTCTCGTCTCTAGTCTCTAGTCTCTAGTCTCTAGTCTCCAGTCTCTAGTCTCTAGTCTCTAGTCTCTAGTCTCTAGTCTCTAATCTGCAGTCTCTAGTCTCTAATCTCTAGTCTCTAGTCTGTAGTCTCTAGTCTGCACTCTCTAGTCCCTAGTCTCTAGTCTCCAGTCTCCAGTCTCCAGTCTCCAGTCTCTAGTCTCTAGTTCGCAGTCTCTAGTGTGCAATCTCTAGTCTCTAGTCTGCAGTCTCGAGTCTCTAGTCTCTAGTCCCTAGTCTCTAGTCTCTAGTCTCTAGTGTCTAGTCTGCAGTCTCTAGTCTCTAGTCTCTAGTCTCTAGTCTCTAGTCTCTAGTTTGTAGTCTCTAGTCTCTAGTCTCTCGTCTCTAGTCTCTAGTCTCCGGTCTCCGGTCTCTGGTCTTTGGTCTCTAGTATCTAGTCTCTAGTCCGTAGTCTCTAGTCTCTAGTATCTAGTCTCTAGTCTCTAGTCCGTCTGCCTCTAGTCTCTAGTCTACAGTTGTCTAGTCTCTCGGGTCTCGCAGCCTCTAGTCTCTAGTCTCGTAGTCCCTAGTCTCTAGTCTCGCAGCCTCTAGTTTCTAGTCCGCAGTGTCTAGTCTCTAGTATCTAGTCGCTAGTCTCTTGTCTCTGGTCTCTAGTCTCTAGTCTCTAGTCTCTAGTCTCTCGTCTCTAGTCTCTCGTCTCTAGTCTCTAGTCTCTAGTCTCTGGGCTCTAGTCTCTAGTCTCTAGTCTCTAGTCTCTAGTCTCTAGTCTCTAGTCTCTAGTCTCTAGTCTCTAGTCTCTAGTCTCTAGTCTCTAGTCTCTAGTCTCTAGTCTCTAGTCTCTAGTCTCTAGTCTCTAGTCTCTAGTCTCTAGGCTCTAGGCTCTAGTCTCTAGTCTCTAGTCTCTAGTCTCTAGTCTCTAGTCTCTAGTCTCTAGTCTCTAGTCTCTAGTCTCTAGTCTCTAGTCTCTAGTCTCTAGTCTCTAGTCTCTAGTCTCTAGTCCTAGTCTCTAGTCTCTAGTTCTAGTCTCGGTCCCTAGTCTCTAGTCTCGTAGTCTCTAGTCACCGGTCTCGTAGTCTCTAGTCTCTCGGGTCTCTAGTCTCCGGTCTCCGGTCTCCGGTCTCCGGGTCTCTCGGGTCTCCGGTCTCTGGTCTCTAGTCTCTAGTCTCTGGTCTCTAGTCTGCAGCCTCTAGTCTCTAGTCTCTAGTCTGTAGTCTCGAGTCTCTAGTCTCTAGTCTCTAGTCTCCAGTCTCTAGTCTCTAGTCTCTAGTCTCTTGTCACTAGTCTCTAGTCTCTAGTCTCTAGTCTCTAGTCTGTAGTCTGTAGTCTGCATTCTTTAGTCTCTAGTCTCTAGTCTCTAGTCTCTAGTCTCTACTCTGTAGGCTCTAGTCTCTAGTCTCTAGTCTCTAGTCTCTAGTCTCTAGTCTCTAGTCTGTAGTCCCGAGTCTCTAGTCTCTAGTCTCTAGTCTCTAGTCTCTAGTCTCTAGTCTCTAGTCTCTAGTCTCTAGTCTCTAGTCTCTAGTCTCTAGTCTCTAGTCTGCTCTGTAGTCTCTAGTCTCTAGTCTGTAGTCTCTAGTCTCTAGTCTGTAGTCTGTAGTCTGCATTCTCTAGTGTCCAGTCTCTAGTCTCTAGTCTCTGGTCTCTAGTCTCTGGTCTCTGGTCTCTGGTCTCTGGTCTCTGGTCTCTAGTCTCTAGTCTCTAGTCTCTGGTCTCTAGTCTGCAGCCTCTAGTCTCTAGTCTCTAGTCTCTAGTCTGTAGTCTCGAGTCTCTAGTCTCTAGTCTCTAGTCTCTAGTCTCTAGTCTCTAGTCTCTTGTCACTAGTCTCTAGTCTCTAGTCTCTAGTCTCTAGTCTCTAGTCTCTAGTCTCTAGTCTCTAGTCTCTAGTCTCTAGTCTCTAGTCTCTAGTCTGCAGTCTCTAGTCTCTAGTCTCTAGTCTGTAGTCTCGAGTCTCTAGTCTCTAGTCTCTAGTCTCTAGTCTCTAGTCTCTAGTCTCTAGTCTCTAGTCTCTAGTCTCTAGTCTCTAGTCTCTAGTCTCTAGTCTCTAGTCTCTAGTCTCTAGTCTCTAGTCCTAGTCTCTAGTCTCTAGTCTCTAGTCTCTAGTCTCTAGTCTGTAGTCTGTAGTCTTCATTCTCTAGTCTCTAGTCTCTAGTCTCTAGTCTCTAGTCTCTAGTCTCTAGTCTCTAGTCTCTAGTCTCTAGTCTCTAGTCTCTAGTCTCTAGTCTCTAGTCTCTAGTCTCTTGTCTCTAGTCTCTAGTCTCTAGTCTCTAGTCTCTAGTCTCTAGTCTCTAGTCTCTAGTCTCTAGTCTCTAGTCTCTGCAGTCTCTAGTCTCTAGTCTCTAGTCTCTAGTCTCTAGTCTCTAGTCTCTAGTCTCTAGTCTCTAGTCTCTCGTCTCTGGTCTCTGGTCTCTGGTCTCTAGTCTCTAGTCTCTAGTCTCTAGTCTCTAGTCTCTAGTCTCTAGTCTCTAGTCTCTAGTCTCTAGTCTCTAGTCTCTAGTCTCTAGTCTCTAGTCTCTAGTCTCTTGTCACTAGTCTCTAGTCTCTAGTCTCTAGTCTCTAGTCTCTAGTCTCTAGTCTCTAGTCTCTAGTCTCTAGACTCTTGTCACTAGTCTCTAGTCTCTAGTCTCTAGTCTCTAGTCTCTAGTCTGTAGTCTTCAGTCTCTAGTCTCTAGTCTCTAGTCTCTCTAGTCTCTAGTCTCTAGTCTCTAGTCTCTAGTCTCTAGTCTCTAGTCTCTAGTCTCTAGTCTCTAGTCTCTAGTCTCTAGTCTCTAGTCTCTAGTCTCTAGTCTCTAGTCTCTAGTCTCTAGTCTCTAGTCTCTAGTCTCTAGTCTCTAGTCTCTAGTCTCTAGTCTCTAGTCTCTAGTCTCTAGTCTCTAGTCTCTAGTCTCTAGTCTCTAGTCTCTAGTCTCTAGTCTCTAGTCTCTAGTCTCTAGTCTCTAGTCTCTAGTCTCTAGTCTCTAGTCTCTAGTCTCTTTTCTCTAGTCTGCAGTCTCTGGTCCCTAGTCTCTAGTTTGCAGTCTCTAGTCTTTAGTCTCTGGTCTGCAGTCTCTAGTCTCTAGTCTGCAGGCTCTAGTCTCTTGTCTCTAGTCTCTAGTCTCTAGTCTCTAGTCTCTAGTCTGTTGTCTGTCTCTAGTCTCTAGTCTCTAGTCTCTAGTCTCTAGTCTCTAGTCTGCAGTCTCTAATCTCTTGTCTCTAGTCTCTAGTCATCAGTCTCTAGTCTCTGGTCCCTAGTCTCTAGTTTGCAGTCTCTAGTCTCTAGTCTGTCGTCTCTAGTCTCTGGTCTGCAGTCTCTAGTCTCTAGTCTGCAGTCTTTAGTCTCTTGTCTCTAGTCTCTAGTCTGCAGTCTCTAGTCTCTAGTCTCTAGTCTGTAGTCTCTAGTCTCTAGTCTGTGGTATGTAGTCTGCATTCTCTAGTCTCTAGTCTCTAGTCTGTAGTCTCTAGTCTCTAATCTCTAGTCTCTAGTCTCTAGTCTCTGGTCTCTGGTCTCTGGTCTCTGGTCTCTGGTCTCTAGTCTCTAGTCTCTAGTCTCTAGTATCTAGTCTCTAGTCTGCGGTCTCTAATCTCTAGTCTCTAGTCTGCAGTCTCTAGTCTCTAGTCTCCAGTCTCTAGTCTCCAGTGTCTAGTCTGCAGTCTCTAGTCCCTAGTCTACAGTCTCTAGTCTCTTCTCTGCAGCCTCTAGTCTTTAGTCCGCACTCTAGTCTCTAGTATGCGCCTCTAGTCTCGTTGCCTCTAGTCCGTTGTCTCTAGTCTCTAGTCTCCGATCTGCAGTGTCTAGTCTCTAGTTTGCGCCTCTAGTCTCTTGCCTCGCAGCCTCTAGTCTCTTGTCCTGAGTCTCTAGTCTCTAGTCTCGCAGCCTATAGTCTCTAGTCTCGCAGCCTCAAGTCTCTTGTCTACAGCCTCTAATCTCTAACTCAGTGTTCTAGTCTCTAGTCTGCAGCCTCTAGTCTCCAGCCTCTAGTCTCTAGTCTCTAGTCCGCTGCCTCTAGTCCCTAGTGTCCTGGTCTCGCAGCTTGTAGTCTCTAGTCTCGCAGCTCTCTAGTCTTAAGTCTCGCAGCCTCTAGTCTCGCCTCGTCTCTAGTCTCTAGTCTCTGGTCTGCAGTCTCTATTCTCTAGTCTGGAGTGTCTAGTCTCTTGTCTACAGTCTCTAGTCTCTAGGCTGCAGTGTCTAGTCTGTCGTCTCTTGTCTGCAGGCTCTAGCCTCCAGTTTGCAGTCTCAAGTCACTAATCTGCAGTCTCTAGTCTCTAGTCTCTAGTCTCTAGTCTGCATTCTCTAGTCTCTGTTCTGTAGTCTCTAGTCTCAAGTCTGCAGTCAGTAGTCTCTAGGCTCTAGTCTCTAGGCTCTAGTCCAGCAGCCTCTAGTCTCTGAGATCGTCGTCTCAAGTCTCCGGGTCTACGCCTCTAGTCTCGCTGCCTCTAGTCTCTAGTCCTGCTGCCTCTAGCAGTGCCGCTCTCTAGTCTCTAGTCCGCAGCCTCTAGTCTCTAGGCTCGTTCTACAGCCTCTAGTCTCTCGTCTCGCAGCCTCTAGTCTCTAGTCCGCAGCCTCCAGCCTCTTTTATGCATTCTCTTGTCTCTAGTCCGCCGTGTCTAGTCTCTAGTCCGCCGTGTCTAGTCTCTTGTCTCACCGTGTCTCAGAATCTAGTCTCGCCGTCTCGTAGTCTCTAGTCCGCCGCCTCTCGTCTCTAGTCCGTCGCTCCGTAGTCTCTAGTCTCGCAGCCTCCAGCCTCTAGTCTCGCAGCCTCTAGTCTCTAGTCCGCAGCCTCTAGTCTCTAGTCCGAGTCTCGTAGTCTCTAGTATGTAGTCTTTAGTCTCTAGTCTCGCAGCCTCTAGTCTGCAGCCTCTAGTCTCTAGTCTCGCAGCCTCTACTCTCTAGTCTCGCAGTGTCTAGTCTCGTTGTCCGCAGCCTCTAGTCTCTAGTCTCAAGTCTCTAGTCTCTAGTCTCTAGTCTCGCCGTCTCTAGTCTCTAGTCTCCTGCCTGAGTCTCTAGTCTCTGCCTAGTCTCTGCAGCCTCTAGTCTCTTGTCCGCAGCCTCTAGTCTCTTGTCCGCAGTCCGTAGTCTCTAGTCTCACGTCTCTCTAGTCTCTATTCTCAAGTCTCCGGTCTCTAGTCCGCAGCCTCTAATCTCTATTCTGTAGGCTCTAGTCTCTAGTGTCTAGTCTTTTGTCTTTGGTCGGGAGTCTCTACTCTGCAGTCTCTAGTCTCTAGTCTGCAGTCTCTAGTCTCTATTCTCGCAGTCTCTAGTCTCTAGTCTGCAGTCTCTAGTCTCAAGTCTGCAGTCACTAGTCTCTAGGCTCTACCCTCTAGGCTCTAGTCTGCAGTCTTTAGTCTCTAGTCTGCCCTCTCTAGTCTCTAGTCTACAGTCTCTAGTCTGCCGTCTCTAGTCTCTAGTCTGTCGTCTATAGTCTGCAGTCTCTAGTCTCTAGTCTGCCGTCCGTAGTCTCTAGTATGTCGTCTCTAGTCTCTAGTCTGCCGTCTCTGGTCTCTAGTCTGCCGTCTCTAATCTCTTGTCTACCGTCTCTAGTCTCTAGTCTCTTGTCTGTCGTCTCTAGTCTCTAGTCCGCCTCTCTCTAGTCTCTAGTCCGCAGCCTCTAGTCTCAAGTCTCTAGTCTCGCTGCCTCTAGTCTCGCACTCTAGTCCGCTGCCTCTAGTCTCTAGTCTGCAGCCTCTAGTCTCTACTTTGCGCCTCTAGTCTCCGGGCCTGAGTCTCTAGTCTGCAGCCTCTAGTCTCTAGTTTGCGCCTCTAGTCTCTAGTCTCGCAGCCTCTAGTCTCTAGTCTACAGCCTCTAGTCTCAGCCTCTAGTCTGTCGTGTCTAGTCTCTAGTCTGGCGTCTCTAGTCTCTAGTCTCGTCTCTAGTCTCTTTGTCCGCTGCCTCTAGTCTCTAGTCCGCTCTCTCTAGTCTCTAGTCTCGCAGCCTCTACTCTGGCCAAATAAAAACAATTAAATGTAATACTAGAAATGACTCCTAGGTCGCCTCCCAAGGACCAATTCTCACCGTCAAAAGATTGAACATGCAATGGGGTTTTTGGACAAATAATGCTTAATTAAAATACAATGCATAAACAACAAATTAATTGCAGTGAATTGAAATAGGCAAGACTCTTGAACACAATGCTTCTCTCGACATCCTTGGTTCACAATAGATTATCATCCGTGTAATCCTTGTTCTGGTCTAGATTAACCAACTAAGCAAAAGTTAACCCGAGACTTCCCTACACCAATTAAGCAAACGTGAACCTTGTAAGGTCTCCTTCCGCAGGATTAAGCATCCTCCGTAACGTAGACTTCACAGATGGAGCATCAAACGCACGTAGCCAAAAAATGCACGTAACCTCCATCGCTGAGTGCAAAGATGCCCAAGAGCCCCACCTGGAGTTTTAGCCTTCCATTAACTCGTAAAATAGAAAATGCATTGCGTAAAATGTAAAATGCATTGCAGTAAAACGTAACTAAAATTGAAAACGAAACCGAAATTGACAACGTAAATCGCAAAGTGGAGAAACAGAGAACGAACAGAGAACTAAAATAGCGTAATAGAAACGAAAATGGATTGAAGAACAAACTGAATTGTGAAACAAGAAACGAAATGTGAACCGAAACCAAAAACAAAACTCTACCGTCTCTTTAGCCGAAAACGTAAAGGTTCCTAAAATTTCTACTCCTCCTCCGCTTCTCCTCACCGCCTCTACTTGTAGCTACCCTCTCACGCCTCGCATGGGCACGAAAACCTAGACCCATCGGGCCCAAAACCAAAAACAAATCTGGTCCAAGTCATGGACGTGGCAACCGACATGGCGCAGGTGACGTGGCGCCCCTCTTGAAGTCCATGAATTAATTCCAAGCCCAAAATAATTTTAAACCGCCTGAAAATAAAATTGAATAATTAAACTTAGAAAATTCAAATTAATTAAAATATGAATTTCTCGGTCCAATTATAGCCCTAATAGAAATTAGTACAAAATATAAACAATTAAGCACAAATCAAAGATGAAAACAAGTACAGTAAAGGTAAGAAAATAAGGGAAAATAATGACTCATCAAATTCCCCACACTTAGCCTTTTGCACTCCAGTGGCAAAATCAAAGTTCAAAGCAAGTGGACAACTCCAAAGATATCAAAGAGAGCGACGCAACAGGAAGAAATGTAAACAAGAAGACACACAAGAAAACAAACAGATTTACGCGACTCTAAATGAATCCTAGGAATGTAAAGTGGAGTAGACAACATCCAACACACAAAGAATCAGAGAAACTAGATACTTATGAAAATCATCCAAACAAGTCAAAACATGGTAAGATAATCAATCAGCATCAAGAGGTGAATTAAAAGCAACAGAATCTCACAAGATGCAATCAGATCACCAGATCTCTCAAGTGTGTAGGAAACCAGTATACTCTCAAAGCACTCATGAAAAACAAGCAGCAGATAGACTTGGCAAGCCTCTAAAATCAACACCTAATAAACATGCACATAAGGATCATAAGGTCTTTCCAGGGTTGTAATGTGGTCAAGGACAGGACAGGGTAGAGGATAAAATATAGGATAAGTAGCTACAAACCAGAGGAACTAGAGGAGCAATGGGGAATAAGTAAGAAATAAGCATAAGAGCAAACCCAAAAACCTCTAATAAACCACTTTTTCTTTTTCTTCTTCTCTTTTTTTTATTTATTTTTATTTATTTTTTTTAATAGCAGAATAAACAATACTTCATGAAATGTCGAGATATGTACAAGAGGAAGAACCAACTAGCCAAAATAAAATAAACCAATGAGACACCCCCACACTTATTCAAGAACTTATTCGCAAAATGATTCCAAAGCTCCAAAATTCCCTAAGGTTAAGGTAATCATAGGTTTTTCACTTAAGGCTTGTAATGAGCTTCAAACAAAGAAAGTGGAATGTAGGCTCAACATGGGTTAACAAAGGAATTAATTCAGTGGTGTTTATTTGGCCGTGGGCTTATGAGAACAAATGCCTTAATCATGTCCAAACATGCATGTGAACCAAGAAGTATCAAACAGAGTCAAGACAAGGCAACCGTGCAAGCAATCAAGAGGCATAATACAAAAGAAAGAATAGACAGTGGCTCAATTCCTCACACATGGTATAACTTCCGTCACAATTAAATCAACCTCTCAAGCCTCATAATCATCGCTCCAAGCAGAAAAGCAAGGATTTCAATCCATACAAGATCAAGCAACTCAGATCCAAGAGTGAAGTAAGAGCCTACAACCTAAAGAAAACCCGTAAATCAAAAGGAAATATGTGAAACTCAGTACACACGACAAAGACTCGTACTAACAAAAAACAACAAGAAAGACGTAAACAAAGAATAGCCTCCCCACACTTAAACTACACATTGCCCCAATGTGGCACAAACAGAAGATCAGAGAAATCAGAACAAGTGCAATAAAAAGTAAAGAGGTAGAAGGAAAAAGAAAACTCCCTAAGTCATGGTGGGAGAGAAGCGTGGTCAAGCAGTAGATATCTCCTCCACAACAAAGATCCAACAAAGAAGGATTGTCGAGGAAGTGGCTTCAGACTGTGCCTCGTTGACCTTAAAGCTCTTATATGTGGATTCACTTTTGATCTCAACTGTACCATAAGGATAAACATTAGTAACAACAAAAGGTCCAATCCACTTTGATCGTAAATTACCACCCATGAGTCCGAGATGAGAATTGTATAACAGAACTTTCTGGCCAACCATGAAATCCTTTCTAGCTATCAAACTGTCATGGAACTTCTTGGTTTTTTCCTTGTAGAATTTTGAATTCTCGTAGGCTTCTAAGCCGATCTCATCAAGCTCATTTAGTTGCAACCGCCTTCCTCACCAAACTGATCTATGGAGAAATTGTAAGTCTTCACGTACCTCAATAGGCCCGATGCTCAATCTCAATAGGTAAATGACATGCCTTACCAAAGACAACCCGATAAGTGGACATCCCTATGGGTGCTTTGTACACACCCTATGTGCCCAAAGAGCATCATCCAACCTCATATCGCAGCCTTTTCTCATTGGCTGACAATCTTCTCTAAGATTCTCTTGATCTCCCCTGCTTGAAATTTCTGGCTTGCCCGCTGGTTCGGGGTGGTAGGTGTAGAAATTCCGTGCACCACCCCATACTTCTGAGGAAAGCCTACATAGATCTCGCTATGTAAATGGGTGCCTTGATCACTAACAATAGCTCGGTACTCCAAACCTCGCAAAATAGGTGAGATCTAACAAAATCCACAACAACCCGAGCATCATTAGTCCTCGGTGGCTTTGGCTTTCACCCATTTTGAAACATAATCAACAGTCTAAAAGAATGTAGGAAAACCAAAAGAAATAGTGAGTGGACCCATTAAATCAATACCCTGTACATCAAACACCTCACGTAACAACATGAGTTGCCGAGGCATCCGCTATGTCCATCTAAGGGATCCTCCTGCTCGCTGGCACTGCTAACAAGTGCTACAAATCTTCCACGCATCTCTAATCTCTAGTCTGCAGTCTCTAGTCTCTAGTCCGCAGCCTCTAGTCTCTAGTCCGTTGTCTCTAGTCCGTTGTCTCTAGTCCAGTAGTCCAGTGCTCGCAGCCTCTAGTCTCTAGTCTCTAGTCTCTAGTCTCTAGTCTCTACTCTCTAGTCTCTAGTCTCTAGTCTGCAGTCTCTAGTCTGTAGTCTCGCTGCTTCTAGTCTCTAGTCCTGAGTCTCTAGTCTCTAGTTTGCAGCCTCTAGTCTCTAGTGTGCGCCTCTAGTCTCTAGTGTGCGCCTCTACTCTCTAGTGTGCGCCTCTAGTCTCTAGTCTACGCCTCTTGTCTCTAGTCCTGTTGTCTCTAGTCTCTAGTCTCCGTCTCGCAGCCTCTAGTCTCTAGTCCGAAGTCTCTAGTCTCTTGTCTCGTAGCCTCTTGTCTCGCAGCCTCCTAGTCTCTAGTCTCGCAGCCTCTAGTCTCTAGTCCTGCAGCCTCTATTCTCTAGTCCGCAGCCTCTAGTCTATAGTCTCTAGTCCGCAGCCTCTAGTCTCTAGTCTCTAGTCCGCAGCCTCCTAGTGTCTTTTCTCGCTATCTCTAGTTTCTACTCATTGCCTCTAGTGTCTATTCCCTAGTCTGCAGTCTCTAGACTCTAGTCTCTAGTCTCTAGCCTCTATTCTCTATTTTGTAGTCTCTAGTCTCGCAGCCTCTAGTCTCTAGTCCAAGTCTCTAGTCTCTTGTCTCGCAGCCTCTAGGTCTCTTGTCTGCAGCCTCTAGTCTCTAGTCTACAGGCCTGTGGTCTCTAGTCTCGCAGCCTCTAGTCTCTAGTCTCGCAGCCTGTAGTCTCCGGTCCGCTATCTCTAGTCTCAAGTCCTCGTCCGCAGCCTCGTAGTCTCGTAGTCCGTAGTCCGCAGCCTCTAGTCTCTTGTCTCGCAGCCTCTAGACTCTTGTCCGCAGCCTCTAGACTCTTGTCTCGTAGTCTCTAGTCTCTAGTCTCGCAGCCTCTCGTCTCTAGTGTGCGCCTCTAGTCTCTAGTCTGCAGTCTCTAGTCTCTAGCCTGCAGTCTCTAGTCTCTAGTCTCTAGTCTGCAGTCTCTAGTCTCTAGTCCTTAGTCTCTAGTCCGCAGCCTCTAGTGTCTTTTCTCGCTGCCTCTAGTTTCTACTCACTGCCTCTAGTGTCTATTCCCTAGTCTCAGCCTCTAGACTCTAGTCTCTAGTCTCTAGCCTCTATTCTCTATTTTGTAGTCTCTAGTCTGCAGTCTCTAGTCTCTAGTCTGAAGTCTCTAGTCTCTTGTCTGCAGTCTCTAGTCTCTTGTCTCGCAGCCTCTAGTCTCTAGTCTACAGCCTCGTGGTCTCTAGTCCGCAGCCTCTAGTCTCTAGTCTCGCAGCCTGTAGTCTCTGGTCCGCTATCTCTAGTCTCAAGTCTCTCGTCCGCAGTCTGTAGTCTGTAGTCTGCAGTCTCTAGTCTCTTGTCTGCAGTCTCTAGACTCTTGTCTGCAGTCTCTAGACTCTTGTCTCTAGTCTCTAGTCTCTAGTCTCTAGTCTGCCGTGTCTAGTCTCTAGTGTGCGCCTCTAGTCTCTAGTCTCGCAGCCTTCTAGTCTCTAGCCTGCAGCCTCTAGTCTCTAGTCTCTAGTCTCGCAGCCTCTAGTCTCTAGTCCGTAGTCTCGTAGTCTCTAGTCCGCTATCTCTAGTCTCTAGTCTCTCGTCCGCAGCCTCTAGTCTCGTAGTCCGCAGCCTCTAGTCTCTTGTCTCGCAGCCTCTAGACTCTTGTCTCGCAGCCTCTAGACTCTTGTCTCGCAGCCTCTAGTCTCGCAGCCTCTAGTCTCTAGTCTGCAGTCTCTAGTCTCTAGTCTGGAGTCTCTTGTCTCTAGTCTGCAGTCTCTAATCTCTAGTCTCTAGTCTCTAGTTTGGAGGCTCTAGTCTACAGTCTCTAGTCTCTAGTCTCCAGTCTCTAGTCTCCAGTCTCTAGTCTGCCGTCTCTAGTCTCTAGTCTGCCGTCTCCAGTCTCTACTCTTCCATCTCTTGTCTCTAGTCTACCGTCTCTAGCTGCCTAGTCTCACTGCCTCTAGTCTCTACTCGTGCAGCCTCTAGTCTCTAGTCTGCAGCCTCTAGTCTCTAGTCTCGCAGCCTCAAGTCTCTAGTCTCGCCGTGTTCTAGACTCTAGTCTCGCTGCCTCTAGTCTCTAGTCTCCGAGCCTCCGGCCTCTAGTCTCTAGTCTCTAGTCTCTAGTCTCTAGTCTCTAGTCTCTAGTTTCTAGTCTCCGACCTGTAGTCTCTAGTCTCGAGTCTCTAGTCTCTAGTCTCTAGTCTCTAGTCTCTAGTCCGAGTCCGTAGTCTCCGGGTCGCAGCCTCTATTCTCTAGTCTCTAGTCCTATAGTATCTAGTCTCTAGTCTCTAGCCTCTGGTCTATAGTCTCTAGTCTCTAGTCTCTGGTCTATAGTCTCTAGTCTCTAGTCTGCAGTCTCTAGTCTCTACTCTCTAGTCTGCAGTCTCTAGTCTCTAGTCTCTAGCCTCTAGTCTCTAGTCTCTAGTCTGTTGTCTCTAGCCTGCAGTCTCTAGTCTCTAGTCTGCAGTCTCTAGTCTCTAGTCTGTAGTCTGCAGTCTCTAGTCTTTACTCTGCAGTCTCGAGTCTCTAGTCTCTAGTCTCTAGTTTGTTGTCTTTAGTCTGCAGTCTATAGTCTCTAGTCCCTAGTCTGCCGTCTCTAGTCTCTAGTCTCTAGTCTCTAGTCTCTAGTCTCTAGTCTCTAGTCTCTAGTCTCTAGTCTCTAGTCTCTAGTCTCTAGTCTCTAGTCTCTAGTCTCTAGTCTCTAGTCTCTAGTCTCTAGTCTCTAGTCTCTAGTCTCTAGTCTCTAGTCTCTAGTCTCTAGTCTCTAGTCTCTAGTCTGTAGTCTCTAGTCTGTAGTTTCTAGTCTCTAGTCTCTAGTCTCTAGTCTCGAGTCTCCAGTCTCTAGTCTCTAGTCTATAGTCTCTAGTCTCTAGTCTCCAGTCTCCAGTCTCTAGTCTCTAGTCTCTAGTCTCAAGTCTCTAGTCTCTACTCTCTAGTCTCAACTCTCTAGTCTCTAGTCTCTAGTCTGTTGTCTCTGGCCTGCAGTCTCTAGTCTGTAGTCTCTGGGCTGCAGTCTCTATTCTCTAGTCTCTAGTCCCTCGTATCTAGTCTCTAGTCTCTGGTCTATAGTGTCTAGTCTCTAGTCTGCAATCTTTAGTCTCTAGTCTCTAGTCTACAGTCTCTAGTCTCTAGTCTCTAGCCTCTAGTCTCTAGTCTCTAGTCTCTAGTCTGTTGTCTCTGGCCTGCAGTCTCTAGTCTCTAGTCTCTAGTCTCTAGTCTGTGGTCTGCAGTCTCTAGTCTCTAGACTCTAGTCTCTAGTCTCTAGTCTCTAGTCTCTAGTCTCTCCAGTCTCCAGTCTCCAGTCTCCAGTCTCTAGTCTCTAGTCTCTAGTCTCTAGTCTCTAGTCTCAAGTCTCTAGTCTCTAGTCTCTAGTCTGTTGTCTCTGGCCTGCAGTCTCTAGTCTCTAGTCTCTAGTCTGTAGTCTCTGGGCTGCAGTCTCTATTCTCTAGTCTCTAGTCTCTCGTATCTAGTCTCTAGTCTCTGGTCTATAGTCTCAAGTCTCTAGTCTGCAGTCTCTAGTCTCTAGTCTCTAGTCTCTAGTCTACAGTCTCTAGTCTCTAGTCTTTAGCCTCTAGTCTCTAGTCTCTAGTCTCTAGTCTGTTGTCTCTGGCATGCAGTCTCTAGTCTCTAGTCTCTAGTCTCTGGTCTGCAGTTTCTAGTCTCTAGTCTCTGGTCTCTCGTCTCTAGTCTCTCGTCTCTAGTCTCTAGTCTCTAGTCTCTAGTCTCTAGTCTCTAGTCTCTAGTCTCTAGTCTCTAGTCTCTAGTCTCTAGTCTCTAGTCTCTAGTCTCTAGTCTCTAGTCTCTAGTCTCTAGTCTCTAGTCTCTAGTCTCTAGTCTCCAGTCTCTAGTCTCCAGTCTCTAGTCTCTAGTCTCTAGTCTCTAGTCTCTAGTCTCTAGTCTCTAGTCTCTAGTCTGTAGTTTCTAGTCTCTAGTCTCTAGTCTCTAGTCTCCAGTCTCTAGTCTCTAGTCTCTAGTCTCTAGTCTCTAGTCTCTAGTCTCTAGTCTCTAGTCTCTAGTCTCTAGTCTCTAGTCTCAAGTCTCTAGTCTCTAGTCTCTAGTCTGTTGTCTCTGGCCTGCAGTCTCTAGTCTCTAGTCTCTAGTCTGTAGTCTCTGGGCTGCAGTCTCTATTCTCTAGTCTCTAGTCTCTCGTATCTAGTCTCTAGTCTCTGGTCTATAGTGTCTAGTCTCTAGTCTGCAGTCTTTAGTCTCTAGTCTACAGTCCCTAGTCTCTAGTCTCTAGCCTCTAGTCTCTAGTCTCTAGTCTCTAGCCTCTAGTCTCTAGTCTCTAGTCTCTAGTCTGCTGTCTCTGGCCTGCAGTCTCTAGTCTCTAGTCTCTAGTCTCTAGTCTCTGGTCTGCTAGTCTCTAGTCTCGAGACTCTAGTCTCTAGTCTCTAGTCTCTGGCCTCCAGCCTCCGGCCTCTAGCCTCTCAGCCTCTAGCCTCTAGCCTCTGGGCCTCTAGCCTCTAGCCTCTGGGCCTCCAGCCTCTAGGCCTCCGAGCCTCTAGTCTCCAGCCTCTAGCCTCCGCCTCTAGCCTCCGGGCCTCCAGCCTCTATTCTCTGGGCCTCCAACTGCAGCCTCCGGCCTCCAGCCTCTAGTCTCTAGTCTCAAGTCTCTAGTCTCTAGTCTCTAGTCTCTAAGTCTCTAGTCTCTAGTCTCTAGTCTGTTGTCTCTGGCTAGTCTCTAGTCTCTAGTCTCTAGTCTCTAGTCTCTAGTCTGTTGTCTCTGGCCTGCAGTCTCTAGTCTCTAGTCTCTAGTCTCTAGTCTCTAGTCTCTAGTCTCTGGTCTGCAGTCTCTAGTCTCTAGACTCTAGTATCTAGTCTCTAGTCTCTAGTCTCTAGTCTCGAGTCTCGAGTCTCCAGTCTCCAGTCTCCAGTCTCCAGTCTCCAGTCTCCAGTCTCCAGTCTCTAGTCTCTAGTCTCAAGTCTCTAGTCTCAAGTCTCTAGTCTCTAGTCTCTAGTCTCAAGGCTCTAGTCTCTAGTCTCAAGTCTCTAGTCTCAAGTCTCTAGTCTCAAGTCTCTAGTCTCTAGTCTGTTGTCTCTGGCCTGCAGTCTCTAGTCTCTAGTCTCTGGGCTGCAGTCTCTATTCTCTAGTCTCTAGTCTCTCGTATCTCGTCTCTAGTCTCTGGTCTATAGTCTCTAGTCTCTAGTCTGCACTCTCTAGTCTCTAGTCTCTAGTCTCTAGTCTCTAGTCTCTAGTCTCTAGTCTCTAGTCTCTAGTCTCTAGTCTCTAGTCTCTGGTCTGCAGTCTCTAGTCTCTAGTCTCTGGTCTCTAGTCTCTAGTCTCTCGTCTCTAGTCTCTAGTCTCTCGTCTCTAGTCTCTAGTCTCTAGTCTCTAGTCTCTAGTCTCTAGTCTCTAGTCTCTAGTCTCTGGCCTGCAGCCTCTAGTCTCTAGTCTCTAGTCTACTAGTCTCTAGTCTCTATCGTGCGCCTCTAGTCTCTAGTCTCTAGTCTCTAGTCTCTAGTCTCGTAGCCTCAAGTCTCTAGTCCGCCGTGTCTAGTCTCTAGTCCTCGCCTCTAGTCTCTAGCCTCTAGTCTCTAGTCTCTAGTCTCCAGCTCTCTAGTCTCTAGTCTCTAGTCTCTAGTCTCTAGTCTCTAGTCTCTAGTCTCTAGTCTCTAGTCTCTAGTCTCTAGTCTCTAGCCTCTAGTCTCTAGTCTCTAGTCTCTAGTCTCTAGTCTCTAGTCTCTAGTCTCTAGTCTCTAGTCTCTAGTCTCTAGTCTCTAGTCTCTAGTCTCGAGTCTCTAGTCTCTAGTCTCTATTCTCCAGTCTCCAGTCTCTAGTCTCTAGTCTCTAGTCTCAAGTCTCTAGTCTCTAGTCTGTTGTCTCTGGCCTGCAGTCTCTAGTCTCTAGTCTCTAGTCTCTAGTAGTCTCTGGGCTGCAGTCTCTATTCTCTAGTCTCTAGTCTGTCGTATCTAGTCTCTAGTCTCTAGCCTCTGGTCTATAGTCTCTAGTCTCTAGTCTCTGGTCTATAGTCTCTAGTCTCTAGCCTGCAGTCTCTATTTTCTACTCTCTAGTCTGCAGTCTCTAGTCTCTAGTCTCTAGCCTCTAGTCTCTAGTCTCTAGTCTGTTGTCTCTGGCCTGCAGTCTCTAGTCTGTAGTCTGCAGTCTCTAGTCTCTAGTCTGTACTCTGCAGTCTCTAGTCTTTACTCTGCAGTCTCTAGTCTCTAGTCTCTAGTTTGGATTCTTTAGTCTCAGCCTATAGTCTCTAGTCTCTAGTCCGCTGCCTCTAGTCTCTGGTCTCTAGCCTCTAGTCTCCAGCCTCTAGTCTCGTAGTCTTTAGTCTCGTAGTCTCGTAGTCTCTAGTCTCGTAGTCTCTACGTCTCTAGTCTCTAGTCTCTAGTCTCTAGTCTCTAGTCTCTAGTCTCTAGTCTGTAGTCTCTAGTCTCTAGTCTCTAGTCTCTAGTCTCTAGTCTCTCGTCTCTAGTCTCTAGTCTGTTGTCTCTGGCCTGCAGTCTCTAGTCTCTAGTCTCTAGTCTCTAGTCTCTAGTCTCTAGTCTCTAGTGTCTAGTCTGTACTCTCTAGTCTGCAGTCTCTAGTCTGCAATCTTTGCTCTGCACTCTCTAGTCTCTAGTCTCTAGTCTCTCGTATCTAGTCTCTAGTCTCTAGTCTCTAGTCTCTAGTCTCCAGTCTGTAGTCTCTAGTCTCTAGTCTCAAGTCTCTAGTCTCTAGTCTCTAGTCTCGTTGTCTCCGGCTCGCAGCCTCTAGTCTCTAGTCTCTAGTCTCGTAGACTCCGGCCGCAGCCTCTATTCTCTAGTCTCTAGCCTCTAGTCTCTAGTCTCTAGTCTCGCAGTCTCTAGTCTCTAGTCTCTAGTCTCTAGTCTCTAGTCTCTAGTCTCTAGTCTCCGGTCTCCGGTCTCTAGTCTCTAGTCTCCGGGTCTCGTAGTCTCGTAGTCTCTAGTCTCTAGTCTCTGGTCTATAGTCTCTAGTCTCTAGTCTGTAGTCTGTAGTCTCTAGTCTCTAGTCTCTAGTGTCTAGTCTATACTTTCTAGTCTACAGTCTCTACTCTGCAGTCTCTGGTCTGCAGTCGATAGTCTCTAGTCTCTAGTCTCTCGTCTCTCGTCTCTCGTCTCTCGTCTCTAGTCTCAAGTCTCTAGTCTCTAGTCTCTAGTCTCTAGTCTCTAGTCTCTAGTCTCTAGTCTCTAGTCTCTAGTCTCTAGTCTCTAGTCTCTAGTCTCTAGTCTCGAGTGTCTAGTCTCGAGTCTCTAGTCTCTAGTCCCTAGTCTCCAGTCTCTAGTCTCTAGTCTCCAGTCTCGAGGCTCCAGTCTCTAGTCTCTAGTCGCTAGTCTCTAGTCTCTAGTCTCTAGTCTCTAGTCTCTAGTGTCTAGGCTCTAGTCTCTAGTCTCTAGTGTCTAGTCTATACTTTCTAGTTTACAGTCTCTAGTCTGCAGTCTTTGGCCTCTAGTCTCTAGTCTCTAGTCTCCAGTCTCTACTCTCTAGTCTCTAGTCTGTTGTCTCTGGCCTGCAGTCTCTAGTCTCTTGCCTCTAGTCTGTAGTCTCTG
Source organism: Lablab purpureus (assembly GCA_030347555.1). Taxonomy (NCBI): domain Eukaryota; kingdom Viridiplantae; phylum Streptophyta; class Magnoliopsida; order Fabales; family Fabaceae; genus Lablab; species Lablab purpureus. The sequence goes on from CM059256.1 coordinate 105,916, forward strand.
ATCTGCAGTCTCTAGTCTCTAGTCTCTAGTGTCTAGTCTCTAGACTCTAGTCTCTAGTCTCTAGTCTCTAGTCTCTAGTCTCTAGTCTCTAGTCTCTAGTCTCTGGTCTCTAGTCTCTGGTCTGCAGCCTCTAGTCTCTAATCTCTAGTCTCTAGTCTCTAGTCTCTAGTCTCTCGGTCTCCGGTCTCTCAGTCTCCGGGTCTCTGGTCTCTGGTCTCTAGTCTCTAGTCTCTAGTCTCTAGTCTCTAGTCTCTGGTCTGCAGTCTCTAGTCTCTAATCTCTAGTCTCTAGTCTCTAGTCTCTAGTCTCTAGTCTCTAGTCTCTCGTCTCTAGTCTCTAGTCTCTAGTCTCTAGTCTCTAGTCTCTAGTCTCTAGTCTCTAGTCTCTAGTCTCTAGTCTCTAGTCTCTAGTCTCTAGTCTCTAGTCTCTAGTCTCTAGTCTCTAGTCTCGAGTCTCTAGTCTCTAGTCTCTAGTCCCTAGTCCCTAGTCTCCAGTCTCTGGTCTCTAGTCTCCAGTCTCCAGTCTCTAGTCTCTAGTCGCAAGTCTCTAGTCTCTAGTCTCTAGTCTCTAGTCTCTAGTCTCTAGTCTCTAGTCTCTAGTCTCTAGTCTCTAGTCTCTAGTCTCTAGTCTCTAGTCTCTAGTCTCTAGTCTGTAGTCTCTACTCTCTAGTCTCTAGTCTGTTGTCTCTGGCCTGCAGTCTCTAGTCTCTAGTCTGTAGTCTCTGATCTGCATTCTCTAGTCTCTAGTCTCTAGTGTCTAGTCTCTAGTCTCTAGTCTCTAGTCTCTAGTCTCTAGTCTCTAGTCTGTAGTCTGTAGTCTCTAGTCTCTAGTCTCTAGTCTCTAGTCTCTATTCTCTAGTCTCTAGTGTCTAGTCTATAATCTCCAGTCTAAAGTCTCTAGTCTGCAGTCTTTGGTCTAGTGTCTAGTCTCTAGTCTCTAGTCTCCAGTCTCTACTCTCTAGTCTCTAGTCTCTTGTCTCTGGCCTGCAGTCTCTAGTCTCTAGTCTGTAGTCTCTGATCAGCAGTCTCTTGTCTCTAGTCTCTAGTGTCTAGTCTCTAGTCTCTAGTCTCTAGTCTCTGGTCTGTAGTCTCTAGTCTCTAGTCTCAAGTCTCTAGTCTCTAGTCTCTAGTCTCTAGTCTCAAGTCTCTAGTCTCTAGTCTCTAGTCTGTTGTCTCTGGCCTGCAGTCTCTAGTCTCTTGTCTCTAGTCTGTAGTCTCTGGGCTGCAGTCTCTATTCTCTAGTCTCTAGTCTCTTGTATCTAGTCTCTAGTCTCTGGTCTATAGTCTCTAGTCTCTAGTCTGCAGTCTCTAGTCTCTAGTCTCTAGTCTACAGTCTCTAGTCTCTAGTCTCTAGCCTCTAGTCTCTAGTCTCTAGTCTCTAGTCTGAGTCTCTGGCCTGCAGTCTCTAGTCTCTAGTCTCTAGTCTCTAGTCTCTAGTCTGTAGTCTCTGGTCTGCAGTCTCTAGTCTCTAGTCTCTGGTCTCTAGTCTCTAGTCTCTAGTCTCTAGTCTCTAGTCTCTAGTCTCTGGTCTGCAGTCTCTAGTCTCTAATCTCTAGTCTCTAGTCTCTAGTCTCTAGTCTGTCGTCTGTCGTCTCTAGTCTCTAGTCTCTAGTCTTTAGTCTCTAGTCTCTAGTCTCTAGTCTCTAGTCTCTAGTCTCTAGTCTCTAGTCTCTAGTCTCTAGTCTCTAGTCTCTAGTCTCTAGTCTCTAGTCTCTAGTCTCTAGTCTCTAGTCTCTAGTCTCTAGTCTCTAGTCTCTAGTCCCTAGTCTCCAGCCTCTAGTCTCTAGTCTCTAGTCGCTAGTCTCTAGTCGCTAGTCTCTAGTCTCTAGTCTCTAGTCTCTAGTCTCTAGTCTCTAGTCTCTAGTCTCTAGCCTCTAGTCTCTAGTCTCTAGTCTCTAGTCCCTAGTCTCCAGTCTCTAGTCTCTAGTCTCTAGTCGCTAGTCTCTAGTCGCTAGTCTCTAGTCTCTAGTCTCTAGTCTCTAGTCTCTAGTCTCTGGTGTCTAGTCTCTAGTCTCTAGTGTCTAGTCTATACTTTCTAGTCTACAGTCTCTAGTCTGCCTTTGGTCCTGCAATGATAGTCTCTAGTCTCTAGTCTCTAGTCTCTAGTCTCTAGTCTCTCGTCTCGCCTCTCGCCTCTCGTCTCGTCTCTAGCCTCTCGTCTCTCGTCTCTCGCCTCTCAGTCTCTAGTCTCAAGTCTCTAGTCCCTAGTCTCCAGTTCTCTAGTCTCTAGTCTCTAGTCTGCTAGTCTCTAGTCTGCAGTCTCTAGTCTCTAGTCTCTAGTCTCTAGTGTCTAGTCTCTAGTCTCTAGTGTCTAGTCTATACTTTCTAGTCTACAGTCTCTACTCTGCAGTCTTTGGTCTGCAGTCGATAGTCTCTAGTCTCTAGTCTCTAGTCTCTAGTCTCTCGTCTCTCGTCTCTCGTCTCTAGTCTCAAGTCTCTAGTCTCTAGTCTCTAGTCTCTAGTCTCTAGTCTCTAGTCTCTAGTCTCTAGTCTCTAGTCTCTAGTCTCTCTCTAGTCTCTAGTCTCTAGTCTCTAGTGTCTAGGCTCTAGTCTCTAGTCTCTAGTGTCTAGTCTATACTTTCTAGTCTACAGTCTCTAGTCCGCAGTCTTTGGTCTGCAGTCGATAGTCTCTAGTCTCTAGTCTCTAGTCTCTAGTCTCTAGTCTCTAGTCTCTAGTCTCGAGTCTCTAGTCTCTAGTCTCTAGTCTCTAATCCCTAGTCTCCAGTCTCTAGTCTCTAGTCTCCAGTCTCTAGTCTCTAGTCGCTAGTCTCTAGTCTCTAGTCTCTAGTCTCTAGGCTCTAGTCTCTAGTCTCTAGTGTCTAGTCTATACTTTCTAGTCTACAGTCTCTAGTCCGCAGTCTTTGGTCTGCAGTCGATAGTCTCTAGTCTCTAGTCTCTAGCCTCTAGTCTCTAGTCTCTACTCTCCAGTCTCTACTCTCTAGTCTCTAGTCTGTTGTCTCTGGACTGCACTCTCTAGTCTCTTGCCTCTAGTCTGTAGTCTCTGATCTGCAGTCTCTAGTCTCTAGTCTCTAGTCTCTAGTCTCTAGTCTCTAGTCTCTAGTCTCTAGTCTCTAGTCTCTAGTCTCTAGTCTCTAGTCTCTCGTCTCTAGTCTCTGGTCTGCAGTCTCTAGTCTCTAATCTCTAGTCTCTAGTCTCTAGTCGCTCGTCTCTCGTCTCTAGTCTCTAGTCTCTAGTCTCTAGTCTCTAGTCTCTAGTCTCTAGTCTCTAGTCTCTAGTCTCTAGTCTCTGGTCTCTGGTCTCTGGTCTCTGGTCTCTGGTCTCTGGTCTCTGGTCTCTGGTCTCTGGTCTCTGGTCTCTGGTCTCTAGTCTCTAGTCTCTAGTCTCTAGTGTCTGGTCTGCAGTCTCTAGTCTCTAATCTCTAGTCTCTAGTCTCTAGTCTCTAGTCTCTAGTCTCTCGTCTCTCGTCTCTAGTCTCTAGTCTCTAGTCTCTAGTCTCTAGTCTCTAGTCTCTAGTCTCTAGTCTCTAGTCTCTAGTCTCTAGTCTCTAGTCTCTAGTCTCTATTCTCTAGTCTCTAGTCTCTAGTCTCTAGTCTCTAGTCTCTAGTCTCTAGTCTCTAGTCTCTAGTCTCTAGTCTCGAGTCTCTAGTCTCTAGTCTCTAGTCTCTAGTCTCTAGTCCCTAGTCTCCAGTCTCTAGTCTCAAGTCTCCAGTCTCCAGTCTCTAGTCTCCAGTCGCTAGTCTCTAGTCTCTAGTCTCTAGTCTCTAGTCTCTAGTCTCTAGTGTCTAGTCCATACTTTCTAGTCTACAGTCTCTACTCTGCAGTCTTTGGTCTGCAGTCGATAGTCTCTACGCTCTAGTCTCTAGTCTCTAGTCTCTAGTCTCTAGTCTCTAGTCTCTAGTCTCTAGTGTCTAGTCTCTAGTCTCTAGTCTCTAGTCTCTAGTCTCTAGTCTCTAGTCTCTAGTCTCTAGTCTCTAGTCTCTAGTCTCTAGTCTCTAGTCTCTAGTCTCTAGTCTGTTGTCTCTGGCCTGCAGTCTCTAGTCTCTCGTCTCTAGTCTGTAGTCTCTGATCTGCAGTCTCTACTCTCCAGTGTCTAGTCTCTAGTCTCCAGTCTCTAGTCTCTAGTCTTTAGTCTGTAGTCTGTAGTCTGTAGTCTGTAGTCTCTATGCTCTAGTCTCTAGTCTCTAGTCTCTAGTCTCTAGTCTCTAGTCTCTAGTCTCTAGTCTCTAGTCTCTAGTCTCTAGTGTCTAGTCTCTAGTCTCTAGTCTCTAGTCTCTAGTCTCTAGTCTCGTTGTCTCTGGCCTGCAGTCTCTAGTCTCTAGTCTGTTGTCTCTGGCCTGCAGTCTCTAGTCTCTAGTCTCTAGTCTCTAGTGTCTAGTTTGTACTCTCTAGTCTGCAGTCTCTATTCTGCAGTCTTTGCTCTGCAGTCTCTAGTCTCTAGTCTCTCGTATCTAGTCTCTAGTCTCTAGTCTCTAGTCCCTAGTCTCTAGTCTCTAGTCTCTAGTCTGTAGTGTCTGGTCTGCAGTCTCTAGTCTCTAATCTCTAGTCTCTAGTCTCTAGTCTCTAGTCTCTAGTCTCTAGTCTCTAGTCTCTAGTCTCTAGTCTCTAGTCTCTAGTCTCTAGTCTCTAGTCTCTAGTCTCTAGTCTCTAGTCTCTAGTCTCTAGTCTCTAGTCTCTAGTCTCTAGTCTCTAGTCTCTAGTCTCTAGTCTCTAGTGTCTAGTCTATACTTTCTAGTCTACAGTCTCTACTCTGCAGTCTTTGGTCTGCAGTCGATAGTCTCTAGTCTCTAGTCTCTCGTCTCTCGTCTCTCGTCTCTCATCTCTAGTCTCAAGTCTCTAGTCTCTAGTCTCTAGTCTCTAGTCTCTAGTCTCTAGTCTCTAGTCTCTAGTCTCTAGTCTCTAGTCTCTAGTCTCTAGTCTCTAGTCTCTAGTCTCTAGTCTCGAGTGTCTAGTCTCGAGTCTCTAGTCTCTAGTCCCTAGTCTCCAGTCTCTAGTCTCTAGTCTCCAGTCCCGAGTTTCCAGTCTCTAGTCTCTAGTCGCTAGTCTCTAGTCTCTAGTCTCTAATGTCTAGGCTCTAGTCTCTAGTCTCTAGTGTGTAGTCTATACTTTCTAGTCTACAGTCTCTAGTCTGCAGTCTTTGGCCTCTAGTCTCTAGTCTCTAGTCTCCAGTCTCTACTCTCTAGTCTCTAGTCTGTTGTCTCTGGCCTGCAGTCTCTAGTCTCTTGCCTCTAGTCTGTAGTCTCTGATCTGCAGTCTCTAGTCTCTAGTCTCTAGTGTCTAGTCTCTAGTCTCTAGTCTCTAGTCTCTAGTCTCTAGTCTCTAGTCTCTAGTCTCTAGTCTCTAGTCTCTAGTCTCTAGTCTCTAGTCTCTAGTCTCTAGTCTCTAGTCTCTAGTCTCTAGTCTCTAGTCTCGAGTCTCTAGTCTCTAGTCTCTATTCTCCAGTCTCCAGTCTGTAGTCTCTAGTCTCTAGTCTCAAGTCTCTAGGCTCTAGTCTGTTGTCTTTGGCCTGCAGTCTCTAGTCTCTAGTCTCTAGTCTGTAGTCTCTGGGCTGCAGTGTCTATTCTCTAGTCTCTAGTCTCTAGTCCTGTCAGATCTAGTCTCTAGTCTCTAGCCTCTGGGTCTATAGTCTCTAGTCTCCGGGTCTATAGTCTCTAGTCTCTAGTCTCGCAGTCTCTATTTTCTAGTCTCTAGTCTCTAGTCTCTAGTCTCTAGCCTCTAGTCTCTAGTCTCTAGTCTGTTGTCTCTGGCCTGCAGTCTCTAGTCCGTAGTCTCTCTGGCCTGCAGTCTCTAGTCTCTAGTCTCAGACTCAGCCTCTAGTCTTTACTCTGCAGTCCTCTAGTCTCTAGTCTCTAGTTTGGATTCTTTAGTCCTGCAGCCTATAGTCTCTAGTCTCTAGTCCGCTGTCTCTAGTCTCTCGGGTCTCCAGTCCCTAGTCTCCAGCCTCTCGTCTCGTAGTCTTTAGTCTCTGTAGTCTCGTAGTCTATAGTCTCGTAGTCTCTACGCCTAGTCTCTAGTCTCTAGTCTCTAGTCTCTAGTCTCTAGTCTCTAGTCTCTAGTCTCTAGTCTCTAGTCTCTAGTCTCTAGTCTCTGGCCTGCAGTCTCTAGTCTCTAGTCTCTAGTCTGTTGTCTCTGGCCTGCAGTCTCTAGTCTCTAGTCTCTAGTCTCTAGTGTCTAGTCTCTGGCCTGCAGTCTCTAGTCTCTAGTCTCTAGTCTGTTGTCTCTGGCCTGCAGTCTCTAGTCTCTAGTCTCTAGTCTCTAGTGTCTAGTCTGTACTCTCTAGTCTGCAGTCTCTAGTCTGCAATCTTTGCTCTGCAGTCTCTAGTCTCTAGTCTCTAGTCTCTCGTATCTAGTCTCAAGTCTCTAGTCTCTAGTCTCTAGTCTCTAGTCTCCAGTCTGTAGTCTCTAGTCTCTAGTCTCAAGTCTCTAGTCTCTAGTCTCTAGTCTGTTGTCTCTGGCCTGCAGTCTCTAGTCTCTAGTCTCTAGTCTCTAGTCTGTAGACTCTGGGCTGCAGTCTCTATTCTCTAGTCTCTAGTCTCTCGTATCTAGTCTCTAGTCTCTAGCCTCTGGTCTATAGTCTCTAGTCTCTGGTCTATAGTCTCTAGTCTCTAGTCTCTAGTCTCTAGTCTCTGGTCTCTGGTCTCTAGTCTCTAGTCTCTGGTCTGTAGTCTCTAGTCTCTAGTCTCTAGTCTCTGGTCTATAGTCTGTAGTCTCTAGTCTGTAGTCTCTAGTCTCTAGTCTCTAGTCTCTAGTGTCTAGTCTATACTTTCTAGTCTACAGTCTCTACTCTGCAGTCTTTGGTCTGCAGTCGATAGTCTCTAGTCTCTAGTCTCTCGTCTCTCGTCTCTCGTCTCTCATCTCTAGTCTCAAGTCTCTAGTCTCTAGTCTCTAGTCTCTAGTCTCTAGTCTCTAGTCTCTAGTCTCTAGTCTCTAGTCTCTAGTCTCTAGTCTCTAGTCTCTAGTCTCGAGTGTCTAGTCTCGAGTCTCTAGTCTCTAGTCCCTAGTCTCCAGTCTCTAGTCTCTAGTCTCCAGTCCCGAGTTTCCAGTCTCTAGTCTCTAGTCGCTAGTCTCTAGTCTCTAGTCCCTAATGTCTAGGCTCTAGTCTCTAGTCTCTAGTGTTTAGTCTATACTTTCTAGTCTGCAGTCTTTGGCCTCTAGTCTCTAGTCTCTAGTCTCCAGTCTCTACTCTCTAGTCTCTAGTCTGTTGTCTCTGGCCTGCAGTCTCTAGTCTCTTGCCTCTAGTCTGTAGTCTCTGATCTGCAGTCTCTAGTCTCTAGTCTCTAGTGTCTAGTCTCTAGACTCTAGTCTCTAGTCTCTAGTCTCTAGTCTCTAGTCTCTAGTCTCTAGTCTCTAGTCTCTAGTCTCTAGTCTCTAGTCTCTAGTCTCTAGTCTCTAGTCTCTAGTCTCTAGTCTCTAGTCTCTAGTCTCGAGTCTCTAGTCTCTAGTCTCTATTCTCCAGTCTCCAGTCTGTAGTCTCTAGTCTCTAGTCTCAAGTCTCTAGGCTCTAGTCTGTTGTCTTTGGCCTGCAGTCTCTAGTCTCTAGTCTCTAGTCTGTAGTCTCTGGGCTGCAGTGTCTATTCTCTAGTCTCTAGTCTCTAGTCTGTCGTATCTAGTCTCTAGTCTCTAGCCTCTGGTCTATAGTCTCTAGTCTCTAGTCTCTGGTCTATAGTCTCTAGTCTCTAGCTTGCAGTCTCTATTTTCTACTCTCTAGTCTGCAGTCTCTAGTCTCTAGTCTCTAGCCTCTAGTCTCTAGTCTCTAGTCTGTTGTCTCTGGCCTGCAGTCTCTAGTCCGTAGTCTGCAGTCTCTAGTCTCTAGTCTGTACTCTGCAGTCTCTAGTCTTTACTCTGCAGTCTCTAGTCTCTAGTCTCTAGTTTGGATTCTTTAGTCTGCAGTCTATAGTCTCTAGCCTCTAGTCTGCCGTCTCTAGTCTCTGGTCTGCAGTCCCTAGTCTCCAGTCTCTCGTCTGTAGTCTTTAGTCTGTAGTCTGTAGTCTATAGTCTGTAGTCTCTACGCTCTAGTCTCTAGTCTCTAGTCTCTAGTCTCTAGTCTCTAGTCTCTAGTCTCTAGTCTCTAGTCTCTAGTCTCTAGTCTCTAGTCTCTAGTCTCTAGTCTCTAGTCTCTAGTCTCTAGTCTCTAGTCTCTAGTCTCTAGTGTCTAGTCTCTGGCCTGCAGTCTCTAGTCTCTAGTCTCTAGTCTGTTGTCTCTGGCCTGCAGTCTCTAGTCTCTAGTCTCTAGTCTCTAGTGTCTAGTCTCTACTCTCTAGTCTGCAGTCTCTAGTCTGCAATCTTTGCTCTGCAGTCTCTAGTCTCTAGTCTCTAGTCTCTCGTATCTAGTCTCAAGTCTCTAGTCTCTAGTCTCTAGTCTCTAGTCTCCAGTCTGTAGTCTCTAGTCTCTAGTCTCAAGTCTCTAGTCTCTAGTCTCTAGTCTGTTGTCTCTGGCCTGCAGTCTCTAGTCTCTAGTCTCTAGTCTCTAGTCTGTAGACTCTGGGCTGCAGTCTCTATTCTCTAGTCTCTAGTCTCTCGTATCTAGTCTCTAGTCTCTAGCCTCTGGTCTATAGTCTCTAGTCTCTGGTCTATAGTCTCTAGTCTCTAGTCTCTAGTCTCTAGTCTCTGGTCTCTGGTCTCTAGTCTCTAGTCTCTGGTCTGTAGTCTCTAGTCTCTAGTCTCTAGTCTCTGGTCTATAGTCTCTAGTCTCTAGTCTGTAGTCTCTAGTCTCTAGTCTCTAGTCTCTAGTGTCTAGTCTATACTTTCTAGTCTACAGTCTCTACTCTGCAGTCTTTGGTCTGCAGTCGATAGTCTCTAGTCTCTAGTCTCTCGGCTCTCGTCTCTCGTCTCTCATCTCTAGTCTCAAGTCTCTAGTCTCTAGTCTCTAGTCTCTAGTCTCTAGTCTCTAGTCTCTAGTCTCTAGTCTCTAGTCTCTAGTCTCTAGTCTCTAGTCTCTAGTCTCGAGTGTCTAGTCTCGAGTCTCTAGTCTCCAGTCTCTAGTCTCTAGTCTCCAGTCCCGAGTTTCCAGTCTCTAGTCTCTAGTCGCTAGTCTCTAGTCTCTAGTCTCTAATGTCTAGGCTCTAGTCTCTAGTCTCTAGTGTCTAGTCTATACTTTCTAGTCTACAGTCTCTAGTCTGCAGTCTTTGGCCTCTAGTCTCTAGTCTCTAGTCTCCAGTCTCTACTCTCTAGTCTCTAGTCTGTTGTCTCTGGCCTGCAGTCTCTAGTCTCTTGCCTCTAGTCTGTAGTCTCTGATCTGCAGTCTCTAGTCTCTAGTCTCTAGTGTCTAGTCTCTAGTCTCTAGTCTCTAGTCTCTAGTCTCTAGTCTCTAGTCTCTAGTCTCTAGTCTCTAGTCTCTGGTCTCTAGTCTCTGGTCTCTAGTCTCTAGTCTCTAGTCTCTAGTCTCTGGTCTCTAGTCTCTGGTCTCTGGTCTCTGGTCTCTAGTCTCTAGTCTCTAGTCTCTAGTCTCTAGTCTCTAGTCTCTAGTCTCTAGTCTCTAGTCTCTAGTCTCTAGTCTCTAGTCTCTCGTCTCTAGTCTCTAGTCTCTAGTCTCTAGTCTCTAGTCTCTAGTCTCTAGTCTCTAGCCTCTAGTCTCTAGTCTCTAGTCTCTAGTCTCTAGTCTCTAGTCTCTAGTCTCTAGTCTCTAGTCTCTAGTCTCTAGTCTCTAGTCTCTAGTCTCTAGTCTCTAGTCTCTAGTCTCTAGTCTCTAGACTCTAGTCTCTCTCCAGTCTCCAGTCTCTAGTCTCTAGTCTCAAGTCTCTAGTCTCTAGTCTCTAGTCTCTAGTCTCTAATGTCTAGTCTCTAGTCTCCAGTCTCTAGTGTCTAGTCCATACTTTCTAGTCTACAGTCTCTACTCTGCAGTCTTTGGTCTGCAGTCGATAGTCTCTAGTCTCTAGTCTCTAGTCTCCAGTCTCTACTCTCTAGTCTCTAGTCTGTTGTCTCTGGCCTACAGTCTCTAGTCTCTAGTCTGTAGTCTCTGATCTGCAGTCTCTAGTCTCTAGTCTCTAGTGTCTCGTCTCTAGTCTCTAGTCTCTAGTCTCTAGTCTCTAGTCTCTAGTCTCTAGTCTCTGGTATGCAGTCTCTAGTCTTTAGTCTCTAGTCTCTAGTCTGTTGTCTCTGGCCTGCAGTCTCTAGTCTCTAGTCTCTAGTGTGTAGTCTCTGATCTGCAGTCTCTAGTTTCTAGTGTCTAGTCTCTAGTCTCTAGTCTCTTGTCTCTGGTCTCTAGTCTCTAGTCTCTAGTCCGTAGTCTCTAGTCTGTAGTCTCTAGTCTCTAGTCCGTAGTCTCTAGTCCGTAGTCTCTAGTCCGTAGTCTCTAGTCTCTAGTCCGTAGTCTCTAGTCTCTAGTCCGTAGTCTCTAGTCTGCTGTCTCTAGTCTCTAGTCTCCAGTCTCTAGTCTCTAGTCTTTAGTCTGTAGTCTCTACGCTCTAGTCTCTAGTCTCTAATCTCTAGTCTTTAGTCTGTAGTCTGTAGTCTGTAGTCTCTACGCTCCAGTCTCTAGTCTCTAGTCTCTAGTCTCTAGTCTCTAGTCTCTAGTCTCTAGTCTCTAGTCTCTAGTCTCTAGTCTCTAGTCTCTAGTCTCCAGTCTCTAGTCTCTAGTCTCTGGCCTGCAGTCTCTAGCCTCTAGTCTCTAGTCTATTGTCTCTGGCCTGCAGTCTCTAGTCTCTAGTCTCTAGTCTCTAGTGTCTAGTCTGTACTCTCTAGTCTGCAGTCTCTAGTCTGCAGTCTTTGCTCTGCAGTCTCTAGTCTCTAGTCTCTAGTCTCTAGTCTCTAGTCTCTAGTCTCTAGTCTCTAGTCTCTAGTCTCTAGTCTCTAGTCTCTAGTCTCTAGTCTCTAGTCTCTATTCTCTAGTCTCTAGTGTCTAGTCTATAATCTCCAGTCTAAAGTCTCTAGTCTGCAGTCTTTGGTCTGCAGTCTCTAGTGTCTAGTCTCTAGTCTCTAGTCTCCAGTCTGTAGTCTCTACTCTCTAGTCTCTAGTCTGTTGTCTCTGGCCTGCAGTCTCTAGTCTCTAGTCTGTAGTCTCTGATCAGCAGTCTCTTGTCTCTAGTCTCTAGTGTCTAGTCTCTAGTCTCTAGTCTCTAGTCTCTGGTCTCTAGTCTCTAGTCTCTAGTCTCAAGTCTCTAGTCTCTAGTCTCTAGTCTCTAGTCTCTATTCTGTTGTCTCTGGCCTGCAGTCTCTAGTCTCTAGTCTCTAGTCTGTAGTCTCTGGGCTGCAGTCTCTATTCTCTAGTCTCTAGTCTCTCGTATCTAGTCTCTAGTCTCTGGTCTATAGTCTCTAGTCTCTAGTCTGCAGTCTCTAGTCTCTAGTCTCTAGTCTACAGTCTCTAGTCTCTAGTCTCTAGCCTCTAGTCTCTAGTCTCTAGTCTCTAGTCTGATGTCTCTGGCCTGCAGTCTCTAGTCTCTAGTGTCTAGTCTCTAGTCTGTAGTCTCTGGTCTACAGTCTCTAGTCTCTAGTCTCTGGTCTCTAGTCTCTAGTCTCTAGTCTCTAGTCTCTAGTCTCTAGTCTCTAGTCTCTAGTCTCTGGTCTGCAGTCTCTAGTCTCTAATCTCTAGTCTCTAGTCTCTAGTCTCTAGTCTCTAGTCTCTAGTCTCTAGTTTCTAGTCTCTAGTCTCTAGTCTCTAGTCTCTAGTCTCTAGTCTCTAGTCTCTAGTCTCTAGTCTCTAGTCTCTAGTCTCTAGTCTCTAGTCTCTAGTCTCTAGTCTCTAGTCTCTAGTCTCTCTAGTCTCTAGTCTCTAGTCTCTAGTCTCTAGTCTCTAGTCTCTAGTCTCTAGTCTCTAGTCTCTAGTCTCGAGTCTCTAGTCTCTAGTCCCTAGTCTCCAGCCTCTAGTCTCTAGTCTCTAGTCGCTAGTCTCTAGTCGCTAGTCTCTAGTCTCTAGTCTCTAGTCTCTAGTCTCTAGTGTCTAGTCTCTAGTCTCTAGTGTCTAGTCTATACTTTCTAGTCTACAGTCTCTACTCTGCAGTCTTTGGTCTGCAGTCGATAGTCTCTAGTCTCTAGTCTCTAGTCTCTAGTCTCTCGTCTCTCGTCTCTCGTCTCTCGTCTCTCGTCTCTCGTCTCTCGTCTCTAGTCTCAAGTCTCTAGTCCCTAGTCTCCAGTCTCCAGTCTCTAGTCTCTAGTCGCTAGTCTCTAGTCGCTAGTCTCTAGTCTCTAGTCTCTAGTCTCTAGTGTCTAGTCTCTAGTCTCTAGTGTCTAGTCTATACTTTCTAGTCTACAGTCTCTACTCTGCAGTCTTTGGTCTGCAGTCGATAGTCTCTAGTCTCTAGTCTCTAGTCTCTCGTCTCTCGTCTCTCGTCTCTCGTCTCTAGTCTCAAGTCTCTAGTCTCTAGTCTCTAGTCTCTAGTCTCTAGTCTCTAGTCTCTAGTCTCTAGTCTCTAGTCTCTGGTCTCTGGTCTCTAGTCTCTAGTCTCTAGTCTCTAGTCTCTAGTGTCTAGGCTCTAGTCTCTAGTCTCTAGTGTCTAGTCTATACTTTCTAGTCTACAGTCTCTAGTCCGCAGTCTTTGGTCTGCAGTCGATAGTCTCTAGTCTCTAGTCTCTAGTCTCTGGTCTCTAGTCTCTAGTCTCGAGTCTCTAGTCTCTAGTCTCTAGTCTCTAGTCCCTAGTCTCCAGTCTCTAGTCTCTAGTCTCCAGTCTCTAGTCTCTAGTCGCTAGTCTCTAGTCTCTAGTCTCTAGTCTCTAGTGTCTAGGCTCTAGTCTCTAGTCTCTAGTGTCTAGTCTATACTTTCTAGTCTACAGTCTCTAGTCTGCAGTCTTTGGTCTGCAGTCGATAGTCTCTAGTCTCTAGTCTCTAGCCTCTAGTCTCTAGTCTCTAGTCTCCAGTCTCTACTCTCTAGTCTCTAGTCTGTTGTCTCTGGCCTGCAGTCTCTAGTCTCTTGCCTCTAGTCTGTAGTCTCTGATCTGCAGTCTCTAGTCTCTAGTCTCTAGTGTCTAGTCTCTAGTCTCTAGTCTCTAGTCTCTAGAATCTGGTCTCTAGGCTCTGGTCTGCAGTCTCTAGTCTCTAATCTCTAGTCTCTAGTCTCTAGTCGCTCGTCTCTCGTCTCTAGTCACTAGTCTCTAGTCTCTAGTCACTAGTCTCTAGTCTCTAGTCTCTGGTCTCTGGTCTCTGGTCTCTGGTCTCTGGTCTCTAGTCTCTAGTCTCTAGTCTCTAGTCTCTAGTCTCTAGTGTCTGGTCTGCAGTCTCTAGTCTCTAATCTCTAGTCTCTAGTCTCTAGTCTCTAGTCTCTAGTCTCTCGTCTCTCGTCTCTAGTCTCTAGTCTCTAGTCTCTAGTCTCTAGTCTCTAGTCTCTAGTCTCTAGTCTCTAGTCTCTAGTCTCTAGTCTCTAGTCTCTAGTCTCTAGTCTCTAGTCTCTAGTGTCTAGTCTCTAGTCTCTAGTGTCTAGTCTATACTTTCTAGTCTACAGTCTCTACTCTGCAGTCTTTGGTCTGCAGTCGATAGTCTCTAGTCTCTAGTCTCTAGTCTCTAGTCTCTCGTCTCTCGTCTCTCGTCTCTCGTCTCTAGTCTCTAGTCTCAAGTCTCTTGTCCCTAGTCTCCAGTCTCCAGTCTCTAGTCTCTAGTCGCTAGTCTCTAGTCGCTAGTCTCTAGTCTCTAGTCTCTAGTCTCTAGTGTCTAGTCTCTAGTCTCTAGTGTCTAGTCTATACTTTCTAGTCTACAGTCTCTACTCTGCAGTCTTTGGTCTGCAGTCGATAGTCTCTAGTCTCTAGTCTCTAGTCTCTAGTCTCTTGTCTCTCGTCTCTCGTCTCTCGTCTCTAGTCTCAAGTCTCTTGTCCCTAGTCTCCAGTCTCCAGTCTCTAGTCTCTAGTCGCTAGTCTCTAGTCGCTAGTCTCTAGTCTCTAGTCTCTAGTCTCTAGTGTCTAGTCTCTAGTCTCTAGTGTCTAGTCTATACTTTCTAGTCTCAGCAGCCTCTACTCTCAGCTTTTGGTCCGCAAATGATAGTCTCTCAGTCTCTAGTCTCTAGTCTCTAGTCTCTCGTCTCTCGCCTCTCGTCTCTCGTCTCTCGCCTCTAGTCTCAAGTCTCTAGTCTCTAGTCTCTAGTCTCTAGTCTCT
>CM059256.1:119986-196679 GCA_030347555.1 Lablab purpureus
ACATTCCGCAAATCGGTTTTTCATAATTGGGCATTGGTTTCAAAATCTTTGAAAGTTTAATTCACCCCGCCTCTTAAACTCACCCATTTATTCCAACACCTAGTCTCTAGTTTGCAGTCTCTAGTCTGTAGTCTCTAGTCTGCAGTCTCTAGTCACTTGTCTCTAGTCTCTAGTCTGCAGTCTCTAGTCTCTAGTCCCTAGTCTCTAGTCTCTAGTCTCTAGTCTCTAGTCTCTAGTCTCTAGTCTCTAGTCTCTAGTCTCTAGTCTCTAGTCTCTAGCCTCTAGTCTCTAGTCTCTAGTCTCTAGTCTCTAGTCTCTAGTCTCTAGTCTCTAGTCTCTAGTCTCTAGTCTCTAGTCTCTAGTCTCTAGTCTCTAGTCTCTAGTCTGCAGTCTCTAATCTCTTGTGTCTAGTCTCTAGTCATCAGTCTCTAGTCTCTGGTCCCTAGTCTCTAGTTTGCAGTCTCTAGTCTCTAGTCTCTAGTCTCTAGTCTCTAGCCTCTAGTCTGTATTCTTTAGTCTCTAGTCTGCAGTCTCTAGTCTCTAGTGTCTAGTCTCTAGTCTCTAGTCTCTAGTCTCTGGTCTCTGGTCTCTGGTCTCTGGTCTCTAGTCTCTAGTCTATAGTCTATAATCTCTAGTATCTAGTCTCTAGTCTCTAGTCTCTAGTGTGTAGTCTCTAGTCTCTAGTCTGCCGTCTCTAGTCTCTAGTCTGCAGTCTCTAGTCTCTAGTCTGCAGTCTCTAGTCTCTAGTCTGCAGTCTCTAGTTTCTAGTTTGCAGTGTCTAGTCTGTAGTATCTAGTATCTAGTCTCTAGTCTCTAGTCTCTAGTCTGCAGTCTCTAGTCTCTAGTCTCTGGTCTCTGGTCTCTGGTCTCTAGTCTCTAGTCTCTGGTCCCTAGTCTCTAGTCTGTAGTCTGCATTCTCTAGTCTCTAGTCTCCAGTGTCTAGTCTCCAGTCTCTAGTCTCTAGTCCGCAGTCTCTAGTCTCTAGCCTGCAATCTGTAGTCTCTAGTCTGTAGTCTCGAGTCTCCGGTCTGCAGCCTCTAGTCTCCAGTCTCTAGTCTCTAGTCTCTATTCCCTGGTCTCTAGTCTCTAGTCTCTAGTCCCTAGTCTCTAGTCTCGAGTCTCTAGTGTCCAGTGTCTAGTCTCCAATCTCTAGTCTCTAGTCCGAAGTCTCGAGTCTCTAGTCTACAGCCTCTAGTCTCTTGTCTCTAGTCTCTAGTCTCTAGTCTCTAGACTGCAGTCTCTAGTCTCTAGTCTCTAGTCTCTAGTCTCTAGACTCTAGTCTGCAGTCTCTAGTCTCTTGTCGCTAGTCTCTAGTCTCTAGTCTCTTGTCTCTAGTCTGCAGTCTCTAGTCTCTAGTCTCTAGTCTCTAGTGTGTCTCTAGTCTCTAGTCTCTAGTCTCTAGTCTCTAGTCTCTAGTCTCTAGTCTCTAGTCTCTAGTCTCTAGTCTCTAGTCTCTAGTCTCTAGTCTCTAGTCTCTAGTCTCTAGTCTCTAGTCTCTTGTCTCTAGTCTGTAGTCTCTAGTCTCTAGTCTCTAGTCTCTAGTCTCTAGTCTCTAGTCTCTAGTCTCTAGTCTCTAGTCTCTAGTCTCTAGTCTCTAGTCTCTAGTCTCTAGTCATCTAGTCTCTAGTCTCTGGTCCCTAGTCTCTAGTTTGCAGTCTCTCGTCTCTAGTCTCTGGTCTGCAGTCTCTAGTCTCTAGTCTGCAGTCTCTAGTCTCTTGTCTCTAGTCTCGAGTCTCTAGTCTCTAGTCTCTTGTCTCTAGTCACTAGTCTCTAGTCTCTAGTCTCTAGTCTCTAGTCTCTAGTCTCTAGTCTCTAGTCTCTAGTGTCTAGTCTCTAGTCTCTAGTCTGCAGTCTCTAGTCTCTTGTCTCTAGTCTCTTGTCTCTAGTCTCTAGTCTGCAGTCTCTAGTCTCTAGTCCCTAGTCTCTAGTCTGCAGTCTCTAGTCTCTAGTCTCTAGTCTGCATCTAGTCTCTAGTCTGCAGTCTCTAGTCTCTAGTCTCTAGTCTCTAGTCTCTAGTCTCTAGTCTCTAGTCTCTAGTCTCTAGTCTCTAGTCTCTAGTCTCTAGTCTCTAGTCTCTAGTCTCTAGTCTCTAGTCTCTAGTCTCTGCTCTCTGGTCTCTAGTCTCTAGTCTCTAGTCTCTAGTATCTAGTCTCTAGTGTTTAGTCTGCAGTCTCTAGTCTCTAATCTCTAGTCTCTAGTCTGCGGTCTCTAGTCTCTAGTCTCTGGTCTCTAGTCTCTAGTCTCCAGTCTCTAGTCTCTAGTATCTAGTGTCTAGTCCGCGGTCTCTAATCTCTAGTCTGCAATCTCTAGTCTCTAGCCTGCAGTCTCGAGTCTCTAGTCTGCAGTCTCTAGTCTCTAGTCTCTAGTCTCTAGTGTATAGTCTCTAGTCTCTATTCGGTAGTCTCTAGTCTGCTCTGCAGTCTCTAGTCTCTAGTCTCTAGTCTCTGGTCTCTGGTCTCTAGTCTCTAGTCTCTAGTCTATAGTCTCTAGTCTCTAGTCTCTAGTCTCTAGTCTGTCTCTCAGTCTCTAGTCTCTAGTCTCAGCCTCTAGTCTCTAGTCTGCAGCCTCTAGTCTCTAGTCTCGCAGCCTCTAGTTTCTAGTCTCAGTCTCAGTCTCTAGTCTCTAGTCTCTAGTCTCTAGTCTCTAGTCTCTAGTCTCTAGTCTCTAGTCTCTAGTCTCTAGTCTCTAGTCTCTAGTCTCTAGTCTCTAGTCTCTAGTCTCTAGTCTCTAGTCTCTAGTCTCTAGTCTCTAGTCTCTAGTCTCTAGTCTCTAGTCTCTAGTCTCTAGTCTCTAGTCTCCAGTCTCTAGTCTCTAGTCTCTAGTCTCTAGTCTCTAGTCTCTAGTCTCTAGTCTCTAGTCTCTAGTCTGCAGTCTCTAGTCTCTAGTCCCTAGTCTCTAGTCTCTAGTCTCTAGCCTCTAGTCTCTAGTCTCTAGTCTCTAGTCTCTAGTCTCTAGTCTCTAGTCTCTAGTCTCTAGTCTCTAGTCTCTAGTCTCTAGTCTCTAGTCTCCAGTCTCTAGTCTCTAGTCTCTAGTCTCTAGTCTCTAGTCTCTAGCCTGCAATCTCTAGTCTCTAGTCTGCAGTCTCGAGTCTCTAGTCTGCAGCCTCTAGTCTCTAGTCTCCAGTCTCTAGTCTCTAGTCTCTAGTCTCTAGTCTCTAGTCTCTAGTCTCTAGTCTCTAGTCTCTAGTCTCTAGTCTCTAGTCTCTAGTCTCTAGTCTCGCAGCCTCTAGTCTCTAGTCTCGCAGCCTCTAGTCTTTAGTCTCGCAGCCTCTAGTCTCTCGTCTCTAGTCTCTAGTCCGCAGCCTCTAGTCTCGTAGTCTCGTAGTATCTAGTTTGTAGTCTGTAGTCTACAGTCTCTAGTCTCTAGTCTCTAGTCTCTAGTCTCTAGTCTCTGGCCTCTGGTCTCTCGTCTCTAGTCTCTAGTCTCTAGTCTCTAGTCTCTAGTCTCCAGTCTCTAGTCTCTAGTCTCTAGTCTCTAGTCTCTAGTCTCTAGTCTGCAGTCTCTAGTCTCTAATCTCTAGTCTCTAGTCTGTAGTCTCTAGTCTGCACTCTCTAGTCCCTAGTCTCTAGTCTCCAGTCTCCAGTCTCCAGTCTCCAGTCTCTAGTCTCTAGTTCGCAGTCTCTAGTGTGCAATCTCTAGTCTCTAGTCTGCAGTCTCTAGTCTCTAGTCTCTAGTCCCTAGTCTCTAGTCTCTAGTCTCTAGTCCCTAGTCTGCAGTCTCTAGTCTCTAGTCTCTAGTCTCTAGTCTCTAGTCTCTAGTCTCTAGTCTCTAGTCTCTAGTCTCTAGTCTCTAGTCTCTAGTCTCTCGTCTCTAGTCTCTAGTCTCCGGTCTCCGGTCTCTGGTCTTTGGTCTCTAGTATCTAGTCTCTAGTCTGTAGTCTCTAGTCTCTAGTATCTAGTCTCTAGTCTCTAGTCTGTCGTCTCTAGTCTCTAGTCTACAGTGTCTAGTCTCTGGTCTGCAGTCTCTAGTCTCTAGTTTGTAGTCCCTAGTCTCTAGTCTGCAGTCTCTAGTTTCTAGTCTGCAGTGTCTAGTCTCTAGTATCTAGTCGCTAGTCTCTTGTCTCTGGTCTCTAGTCTCTAGTCTCTAGTCTCTAGTCTCTCGTCTCTAGTCTCTCGTCTCTAGTCTCTAGTCTCTAGTCTCTAGTCTCTAGTCTCTAGTCTCTAGTCTCTAGTCTCTAGTCTCTAGTCTCTAGTCTCTAGTCTCTAGTCTCTAGTCTGCAGTCTCTAGTCTCTAGTCTCTAGTCTGTAGTCTCGAGTCTCTAGTCTCTAGTCTCTAGTCTCTAGTCTCTAGTCTCTAGTCTCTGGTCTCTGGTCTCTCGTCTCTAGTCTCTCGTCTCTAGTCTCTAGTCTCTAGTCTCTAGTCTCTAGTCTCTAGTCTCTAGTCTCTAGTCTCTAGTCTCTAGTCTCTAGTCTCTAGTCTCTAGTCTCTAGTCTCTAGTCTCTAGTCTGCAGTCTCTAGTCTCTAGTCACTGGTCTGTAGTCTCTAGTCTCTGGTCTCTAGTCTCTGGTCTCTGGTCTCTGGTCTCTGGTCTCTGGTCTCTGGTCTCTAGTCTCTAGTCTCTAGTCTCTGGTCTCTAGTCTGCAGCCTCTAGTCTCTAGTCTCTAGTCTGTAGTCTCGAGTCTCTAGTCTCTAGTCTCTAGTCTCCAGTCTCTAGTCTCTAGTCTCTAGTCTCTTGTCTCTAGTCTCTAGTCTCTAGTCTCTAGTCTCTAGTCTGTAGTCTGTAGTCTGCATTCTTTAGTCTCTAGTCTCTAGTCTCTAGTCTCTAGTCTCTACTCTCTAGGCTCTAGTCTCTAGTCTCTAGTCTCTAGTCTCTAGTCTCTAGTCTCTAGTCTCTAGTCTCTAGTCTCTAGTCTCTAGTCTCTAGTCTCTAGTCTCTAGTCTCTAGTCTCTAGTCTCTAGTCTCTAGTCTGCAGTCTCTAGTCTCTAGTCTGTAGTCTCTAGTCTCTAGTCTGTAGTCTCTAGTCTCTAGTCTGTAGACTGTAGTCTGCATTCTCTAGTGTCTAGTCTCTAGTCTCTAGTCTCTTGTCTCTAGTCTCTGGTCTCTTGTCTCTGGTCTCTGGTCTCTGGTCTCTAGTCTCTAGTCTCTAGTCTCTGGTCTCTAGTCTGCAGCCTCTAGTCTCTAGTCTCTAGTCTGTAGTCTCGAGTCTCTAGTCTCTAGTCTCTAGTCTCTAGTCTCTAGTCTCTAGTCTCTAGTCTCTAGTCTCTAGTCTCTAGTCTCTAGTCTCTAGTCTCTAGTCTCTAGTCTCTAGTCTCTAGTCTCTAGTCTCTAGTCTCTAGTCTCTAGTCTCTAGTCTCTAGTCTCTAGTCTCTAGTCTCGAGTCTCTAGTCTCTAGTCTCTAGTCTCTAGTCTCTAGTCTCTAGTCTCTAGTCTCTAGTCTCTAGTCTCTAGTCTCTAGTCTCTAGTCTCTAGTCTCTAGTCTCTAGTCTCTAGTCTCTAGACTCTTGTCACTAGTCTCTAGTCTCTAGTCTCTAGTCTCTAGTCTGTAGTCTGTAGTCTTCATTCTCTAGTCTCTAGTCTCTAGTCTCTAGTCTCTAATCTGTAGTCTCGAGTCTCTAGTCTCCAGTCTCTAGTCTCTAGTCTCTAGTCTCTAGTCTCTAGTCTCTAGTCTCTTGTCTCTAGTCTCTAGTCTACTAGTCTCTAGTCTCTAGTCTCTAGTCTCTAGTCTCTAGTCTGTAGTCTGTAGTCTGCATTCTCTAGTCTCTAGTCTCTAGTCTCTAGTCTCTAGTCTCTAGTCTCTAGTCTCTAGTCTCTAGTCTCTAGTCTCTAGTCTCTGGTCTCTGGTCTCTGGTCTCTGGTCTCTGGTCTCTAGTCTCTAGTCTCTAGTCTCTGGTCACTAGTCTGCAGCCTCTAGTCTCTAGTCTCTAGTCTGTAGTCTCGAGTCTCTAGTCTCTAGTCTCTAGTCTCTAGTCTCTAGTCTCTAGTCTCTAGTCTCTAGTCTCTAGTCTCTAGACTCTTGTCACTAGTCTCTAGTCTCTAGTCTCTAGTCTGTAGTCTGTAGTCTTCATTCTCTAGTCTCTAGTCTCTAGTCTCTAGTCTCTAGTCTCGAGTCTCTAGTCTCTAGTCTCTAGTCTCTAGTCTCTAGTCTCTAGTCTCTAGTCTCTAGTCTCTAGTCTCTAGTCTCTAGTCTCTAGTCTCTAGTCTGCAGTCTCTAGTCTCTAGTCTGTAGTCTGCAGTCTCTAGTCTTTACTCTGCAGTCTCTAGTCTCTAGTCTCTAGTCTCTAGTCTCTAGTCTCTAGTCTCTAGTCTCTAGTCTCTAGTCTCTAGTCTCTAGTCTCTAGTCTCTAGTCTCTAGTCTCTAGTCTGCAGTCTCTAATCTCTTGTGTCTAGTCTCTAGTCATCAGTCTCTAGTCTCTGGTCCCTAGTCTCTAGTTTGCAGTCTCTAGTCTTTAGTCTCTGGTCTGCAGTCTCTAGTCTCTAGTCTGCAGGCTCTAGTCTCTTGTCTCTAGTCTCTAGTCTCTAGTCTCTAGTCTCTAGGCTGTTGTCTCTAGTCTCTAGTCTCTAGTCTCTAGTCTCTAGTCTCTAGTCTCGCAGTCTCTAGTCTCTTGTCTCTAGTCTCTAGTCATCGCCTCTAGTCTCCGGTCCCTAGTCTCTAGTTTGCAGCCTCTAGTCTCTAGTCCTGTCGCCTCTAGTCTCTCGGTCTCGCAGCCTCTAGTCTCTAGTCTCGCAGCCTTTAGTCTCTTGTCTCTAGTCTCTAGTCTCGCAGCCTCTAGTCTCTAGTCTCTAGTCTGTAGTCTCTAGTCTCTAGTCTGTGGTATGTAGTCTGCATTCTCTAGTCTCTAGTCTCTAGTCTGTAGTCTCTAGTCTCTAATCTCTAGTCTCTAGTCTCTAGTCTCTGGTCTCTGGTCTCTGGTCTCTGGTCTCTGGTCTCTTGTCTCTAGTCTCTAGTCTCTAGTCTCTAGTATCTAGTCTCTAGTCTGCGGTCTCTAATCTCTAGTCTCTAGTCTGCAGTCTCTAGTCTCTAGTCTCCAGTCTCTAGTCTCCAGTGTCTAGTCTGCAGTCTCTAGTCCCTAGTCTACAGTCTCTAGTCTCTTCTCTCGCAGCCTCTAGTCTTTAGTCCGCACTCTAGTCTCTAGTATGCGCCTCTAGTCTCTAGTCTCGTCTCTAGTCTCGTTGTCTCTAGTCTCTAGTCTCCGATCCGCAGTGCTCTAGTCTCTAGTTTGCAGCCTCTAGTCTCTTGCCTCGCAGCCTCCTAGTCTCTTGTCCTGAGTCTCTAGTCTCTAGTCTCGCAGCCTATAGTCTCTAGTCTCGCAGCCTCAAGTCTCTTGTCTACAGCCTCTAATCTCTAATCTGCAGTGTTCTAGTCTCTAGTCTCGCAGCCTCTAGTCTCCAGCCTCTAGTCTCTAGTCTCTAGTCTCGCTGCCTCTAGTCCCTAGTGTCCTGGTCTCGCAGCTTGTAGTCTCTAGTCTCGCAGCCTCTAGTCTTAAGTCTCGCAGCCTCTAGTCCGCAGCCTCGTGCCTCTAGTCTCTAGTCTCCGGTCCGCAGCCTCTATTCTCTAGTCCGGAGTCTCTAGTCTCTTGTCTACAGCCTCTAGTCTCTAGGCCGCAGTTGTCTAGTCCTGCTCGCCTCTAGTCTCGTGTGCTCTAGCCTCCAGCTTGCGCCTCAAGTCACTAATCTGCAGTCTCTAGTCTCTAGTCTCTAGTCTGCATTCTCTAGTCTCTGTTCTGTAGTCTCTAGTCTCAAGTCTGCAGTCAGTAGTCTCTAGGCTCTAGTCTCTAGGCTCTAGTCTGCAGTCTCTAGTCTCTAGACTGCTGTCTCAAGTCTCTGGTCTACAGTCTCTAGTCTGCCGTCTCTAGTCTCTAGTCTGTCGTCTCTAGTGTGCTGTCTCTAGTCTCTAGTCCGCAGTCTCTAGTCTCTAGGCTCTGTTCTACAGTCTCTAGTCTCTCGTCTGCAGTCTCTAGTCTCTAGTCTGCAGTCTCCAGTCTCTTTTATGCATTCTCTTGTCTCTAGTCTGCCGTCTCTAGTCTCTAGTCTGCCGTGTCTAGTCTCTTGTCTACCGTGTCTAGAATCTAGTCTGCCGTCTGTAGTCTCTAGTCTGCCGTCTCTCGTCTCTAGTCTGTCGTCTGTAGTCTCTAGTCTGCAGTCTCCAGTCTCTAGTCTGCAGTCTCTAGTCTCTAGTCTGCAGTCTCTAGTCTCTAGTCTGTAGTCTGTAGTCTCTAGTATGTAGTCTTTAGTCTCTAGTCCGAGTCTCTAGTCTCGCAGCCTCTAGTCTCTAGTCTCGCAGCCTCTACTCTCTAGTCTGCAGTGTCTAGTCTGTTGTCTGCAGTCTCTAGTCTCTAGTCTCAAGTCTCTAGTCTCTAGTCTCTAGTCTGCTGTCTCTAGTCTGCTGTCTCTAGTCTCTAGTCTCCGGTCTGTAGTCTCTAGTCTGCAGTCTCTAGTCTCTTGTCTGCAGTCTCTAGTCTCTTGTCTGCAGTCCGTAGTCTCTAGTCTACGTTCTCTAGTCTCTATTCTGAAGTCTCTGGTCTCTAGTCTGCAGTCTCTAATCTCTATTCTGTAGGCTCTAGTCTCTAGTGTCTAGTCTTTTGTCTTTGGTCGGGAGTCTCTACTCTGCAGTCTCTAGTCTCTAGTCTCTATTCTGCAGTCTCTAGTCTCTAGTCTGCAGTCTCTAGTCTCAAGTCTGCAGTCACTAGTCTCTAGGCTCTACCCTCTAGGCTCTAGTCTGCAGTCTTTAGTCTCTAGTCTGCCCTCTCTAGTCTCTAGTCTACAGTCTCTAGTCTCCCGTCTCTAGTCTCTAGTCTGTCGTCTATAGTCTGCAGTCTCTAGTCTCTAGTCTGCCGTCTCGTAGTCTCTAGTATGTCGTCTCTAGTCTCTAGTCTGCCGTCTCTGGTCTCTAGTCTGCCGTCTCTAATCTCTTGTCTTCCGTCTCTAGTCTCTAGTCTCTTGTCCGCTGCCTCTAGTCTCTAGTCCGCCTCTCTCTAGTCTCTAGTCCGCAGCCTCTAGTCTCAAGTCTCTAGTCTCGCTGCCTCTAGTCTCGCACTCTAGTCTCGCTGTCTCTAGTCTCTAGTCTCGCAGCCTCTAGTCTCTACTTTGCAGCCTCTAGTCTCCGGGCCTGAGTCTCTAGTCTCGCAGCCTCTAGTCTCTAGTTTGCAGCCTCTAGTCTCTAGTCTCGCAGCCTCTAGTCTCTAGTCTACAGTCTCTAGTCTGCAGTCTCTAGTCTGTCGTGTCTAGTCTCTAGTCTGGCGTCTCTAGTCTCTAGTCTGCCGTCTCTAGTCTCTTGTCTGCCGTCTCTAGTCTCTAGTCTGCCCTCTCTAGTCTCTAGTCTGCAGTCTCTACTCGGTCAAATAAAAACAATTAAATGTAATACTAGAAATGACTCCTAGGTCGTCTCCCAAGGACCAATTCTCACTGTCAAAAGATTGAACATGCAATGGGGGGTTTTTGGACAGATAACAGTTAATTAAAATACAACAGACAAACAACAAATTAATTGCAGTAATTGAAATAGGCAAGACTCTTGAACACAATGCTTCTCTGACATCCTTGGTTCACAATAGATTATTAGTCCGTTTAATCCTTGTTCGGTCTAGATTAACCAACTAAGCAAAAGTTAACCCGAGACTTCCCTACACCAATTAAGCAAACGTGAACCTTGTAAGGTCTCCTTCCGCAGGATTAAGCATCCTCCGTAACGTAGACTTCACAGATGGAGCATCAAACGTACGAGCCAAAAAAATGCACGTAACCTCCATCGCTGAGTGCAAGATGCCCAAGAGCCCCACCTCGGAGTTTTAGCCTTCCATTAACTCGTAAAATAGAAAATGCATTGCGTAAAATGTAAAATGCATTGCGTAAAACGTAAACTCGAAATTGAAAACGTAAACCGAAATTGACAACGTAAACTGCAGTGGAGAAACAGAGAACGAACAGAGAACGAAAATAGCAGAATAGAAACGAAAATGGATTGAAGAACAAACTGGAATTGTGAAACAGTAAACGAAATGTGAACTGAAAACCAAAAACAAAACTCTACTGTCTCTTTAGCCGAAAACGTAAAAGGTTCCTAAAAATTTCTACTCCTCCTCCGCTCTCCCTCAGCTGCCCTACTTGTAGCTACCCTCTCACGTCTGCATGGGCACGAAAACCTAGACCCATTGGGCCCAAAACCAAAAAACAAATCTGGTCCAAGTTGTGACGTGGCAACTGACATGGCAAGTGGTGACGTGGCGCCTCCTCTTGAAGTCCATGAATTAATTCCAAGCCCAAAATAATTTTAAACTGCCCTGAAAATAAAAATTGGAATAATTAAACTTAGAAAATTCAAATTAATTAAAATATGAATTTCTGGTCCAATTATAGCCCTAATAGAAATTAGTACAAAATATAAACAATTAAGCACAAATCAAAGATGAAAACAAGTACAGAAAGGTAAGAAAATAAGGGAAAATAATGACTCATCAAATTCCCCCACACTTAGCCTTTTGCACTCCAGGGCAAAATCAAAGTTCAAAGCAAGGGACAACTCCAAAGATATCAAAGAGAGCGACGCAACAGGAAGAAACAGAAACAAGAAGACACACAAGAAAACAAACAGATTTACGCACTCCTAAATGAATCCTAGGAACGTAAAGGAGTAGACAACATCCAACACACAAAGAATCAGAGAAACTAGATACTTATGAAAATCATCCAAACAAGTCAAAACATGGTAAGATAATCAATCAGCATCAAGAGGTGAATTAAAAGCAACAGAATCTCACAAGATGCACTGTATCACTGTATCTCTCAAGTGTGTAGGAAACTGTATACTCTCAAAGCACTCATGAAAAACAAGCAGCAGATAGACTTGGCAAGCCTCTAAAATCAACACCTAATAAACATGCACATAAGGATCATAAGGACTTTCCAGGGTTGTAATGTGGTCAAGGACAGGACAGGGTAGAGGATAAAATATAGGATAAGTAGCTACAAACCAGAGGAACTAGAGGAGCAATGGGGAATAAGTAAGAAATAAGCATAAGAGCAAACCCAAAAACCTCTAATAAACCACTTTTTCTTTTTCTTCTTCTCTTTTTTTATTTATTTATTTTTATTTTTTTAATAGCGTAATAAACAATACTTCATGAAATGTCGAGATATGTACAAGAGGAAGAACCAACTAGCCAAAATAAAATAACCAATGAGACACCCCCACACTTATTCAAGAACTTATTCGCAAAATGATTCCAAAGCTCCAAAATTCCCTAAGGTTAAGGTAATCATAGGTTTTTCACTTAAGGCTTGTAATGAGCTTCAAACAAAGAAAGGGAATGTAGGCTCAACAGGGGTTAACAAAGGAATTAATTCAGGGTAAGCTTATTTGGCCAGGGGCTTATGAGAACAAATGCCTTAATCATGTCCAAACATGCATGTGAACCAAGAAGTATCAAACAGAGTCAAGACAAGGCAACTGTGCAAGCAATCAAGAGGCATAATACAAAAGAAAGAATAGACAGTGGCTCAATTCCTCACACATGGTATAACTTCTGTCACAATTAAATCAACCTCTCAAGCCTCATAATCATCGTTCCAAGCAGAGAAAAGCAAGGATTTCAATCCATACAGTATCAAGCAACTCGTATCCAAGAGTGAAGTAAGAGCCTACAACCTAAAGAAAACCCAGAAATCAAAAGGAAATATGTGAAACTGTACACACGACAAAGACTCGTACTAACAAAAAACAACAAGAAAGACGTAAACAAAGAACAGCCTCCCCCACACTTAAACTACACATTGCCCCAATGTGGCACAAACGTAAGATCGTAGAAATCGTAACAAGTGCAATAAAAGTAAAGAGGTAGAAGGAAAAAGAAAACTCCCTAAGTCATGGTGGGAGAGAAGCAGGGTCAAGCAGAGATATCTCCTCCACAACAGCATCCAACAAAGAAGGATTGCTGAGGAAGGGCTTCAGACGGTGCCTGTTGACCTTAAAGCTCTTATATGTGGATTCACTTTTGATCTCAACTGTACCATAAGGATAAACATTAGTAACAACAAAAGGTCCAATCCACTTTGATCGTAAATTACCACCCATGAGTCCGAGCTGAGAATTGTATAACAGAACTTTCTGGCCAACCATGAAATCCTTTCTAGCTATCAAACTGTCATGGAACTTCTTGGTTTTTTCCTTGTAGAATTTTGAATTCTCGTAGGCTTCTAAGCGGATCTCATCAAGCACATTTAGTTGCAACCGCCTTTCCTCACCAGCCTGATCTATGGAGAAATTGCAAGTCTTCATAGCCCAATAGGCCCGATGCTCAATCTCAATAGGTAAATGACATGCCTTACCAAAGACAACCCGATAAGGGGACATCCCTATGGGTGCTTTGTACACAGTCCTATGTGCCCAAAGAGCATCATCCAACCTCATCATCGCAGCCTTTTCTCATGAGCTGGACAATCTTCTCTAAGATTCTCTTGATCTCCCCTGCTTGAAATTTCGGCTTGCCCGCTGGTTTGGGGGTGGTAGGGTGTAGAAATTCTGTGCACCACCCCATACTTCTTGAGGAAAGCCTACATAGATCCTGCTATGTAAATGGGTGCCTTGATCACTAACAATAGCTCTGGTACTCCAAACCCGCAAAATAGGTGAGATCTAACAAAATCCACAACAACCCGAGCATCATTAGTCCTGGTGGCTTTGGCTTTCACCCATTTTGAAACATAATCAATGACTTAAAAGAATGTAGGAAAACCAAAAGAAACAGAGAGTGGACCCATTAAATCAATACTCCTGACATCAAACACCTCACGTAACAACATGAGTTGCCGAGGCATCCGCTATGTCCATCTAAGGGATCCTCCTGCTCGCTGGCACTGCTAACAAGTGCTACAAATCTTCCACGCATCTCTAATCTCTAGTCTGCAGTCTCTAGTCTCTAGTCTGCAGTCTCTAGTCTCTAGTCCGTTGTCTCTAGTCCGTTGTCTCTAGTCTCGTAGTCCAGTGCTCGCAGCCTCTAGTCTCTAGTCTCTCTAGTCTCGCAGCCTCTAGTCTCTTGTCTCGCAGCCTCTAGTCTCTAGTCTCGCAGCCTCTAGTCTCTAGTCTCGCTGCCTCTAGTCTCTAGTCCTGAGTCTCTAGTCTCTAGTTTGCAGCCTCTAGTCTCTAGTGTGCGCCTCTAGTCTCTAGTCTGCAGCCTCTACTCTCTAGTGTGCAGCCTCTAGTCTCTAGTCTACGCCTCACTGTCTCTAGTCTCGTTGTCTCTAGTCTCTAGTCTCCGGCCTCGCAGCCTCTAGTCTCTAGTCCGAAGTCTCTAGTCTCTTGTCTCGCAGCCTCTTGTCTCGCAGCCTCTAGTCTCTAGTCTCGCAGCCTCTAGTCTCTAGTCTCTGCAGCCTCTATTCTCTAGTCTCGCAGCCTCTAGTCTATAGTCTCTAGTCTGCAGCCTCTAGTCTCTAGTCTCTAGTCCGCAGCCTCTAGTCTATAGTCTCTAGTCTCGCAGCCTCTAGTCTCTAGTCTCGCTATCTCTAGTCTTCTCACTGCCTCTAGCTGTCTATTGCCTCTAGTCTCTAGTCTCTAGCCTCTAGACTCTAGTCTCTAGTCTCTAGCCTCTATTCTCTATTCTTGTAGTCTCTAGTCCGCAGCCTCTAGTCTCTAGTCCGAGTCTCTAGTCTCTTGTCTCGCAGCCTCTAGTCTCTTGTCTCGCAGCCTCTAGTCTCTAGTCTACAGGCCTGTGGTCTCTAGTCTCGCAGCCTCTAGTCTCTAGTCCGCAGCCTCTAGTCTCCGGTCCGCTATCTCTAGTCTCAAGTCTCTCGTCCACAGTCTGTAGTCTGTAGTCTGCAGTCTCTAGTCTCTTGTCTGCAGTCTCTAGACTCTTGTCTCGCAGCCTCTAGACTCTTGTCTCGTAGTCTCTAGTCTCTAGTCTCGCGATCTCTCGTCTCTAGTGTGCGCCTCTAGTCTCTAGTCTCGTAGCCTCTAGTCTCTAGCCTCGCAGCCTCTAGTCTCTAGTCTCTAGTCTCTAGTCTCAGCCTCTAGTCTCTAGTCTGTAGTCTGTAGTCTCTAGTCCGCTATCTCTAGTCTCTAGTCTCTCGTCTGCAGTCTCTAGTCTGTAGTCTGGAGTCTCTAGTCTCTTGTCTCTAGCCTCTAGACTCTAGTCTCTAGCCTCTAGACTCGTTGTCTCTAGCCTCTAGTCTCTAGTCTCGCAGTCTCTAGTCTCTAGTCTGGAGTCTCTTGTCTCTAGTCTGCAGTCTCTAATCTCTAGTCTCTAGTCTCTAGTCTCTAGTTTGGAGGCTCTAGTCTACAGTCTCTAGTCTCTAGTCTCCAGTCTCTAGTCTCCAGTCTCTAGTCTGCCGTCTCTAGTCTCTAGTCTGCCGTCTCCAGTCTCTACTCTTCCATCTCTTGTCTCTAGTATACCGTCTCTAGCGTCTACTCTACCGTCTCTAGTCTCTACTGTGCGCCTCTAGTCTCTAGTCTCAGTCTCTAGTCTCTAGCCTCTAGTCTCTAGTCTCGCAGCCTCAAGTCTCTAGTCCGCCGTGTCTAGACTCTAGTCTGTCGTCTCTAGTCTCTAGTCTCTAGTCTCCAGTCTCTAGTCTCTAGTCTCTAGTCTCTAGTCTCTAGTCTCTAGTCTCTAGTCTCTAGTCTCTAGTCTCTAGTCTCTAGTCTCTAGTCTCAAGTCTCTAGTCTCTAGTCTCTAGTCTCGTAGTCTCGTAGTCTCTAGTCTCCGAGTCTGCAGCCTCTATTCTCTAGTCTCTAGTCCGTCAGATCTAGTCTCTAGTCTCTAGCCTCCGGTCTATAGTCTCTAGTCTCTAGTCCAAGTCTCTAGTCTCTACTCTAGTCTCGCAGCCTCTAGTCTCTAGTCTCTAGCCTCTAGTCTCTAGTCTCTAGTCTCTAGTCTCTAGCCTCGCAGCCTCTAGTCTCCGCCTCAGCCTCTAGTCTCTAGTCCGTAGTCTCGCAGCCTCTAGTCTCTACTCGCAGCCTCTAGTCTCTAGTCTCTAGTTTGCAGTCTTTAGTCTGCAGCCTATAGTCTCTAGTCCCTAGTCCGCCGTCTCTAGTCTCTAGCCTCTAGTCTCTAGTCTCGTAGTCTCGTAGTCTCTAGTCTCTGGTCTCTAGTCTCTAGTCTCTAGTCTCTAGTCTCTAGTCTCTAGTCTCTAGTCTCTAGTCTCTAGTCTCTAGTCTCTAGTCTCTAGTCTCTAGTCTCTAGTCTCCAGTCTCTAGTCTCTAGTCTCTAGTCTCTAGTCTCTAGTCTCCAGTCTCTAGTCTCTAGTCTCTAGTCTCTAGTCTCTGGTCTCTAGTCTCTAGTCTCTAGTCTCTGGTCTCTAGTCTCTAGTCTCTAGTCTCTGGTCTGCAGTCTCTAGTCTCTAGTCTCTAGTCTCTAGTCTCTAGTCTCTAGTCTCGGTCTGCAGTCTCTAGTCTCTAGTCTACTGTCTCTAGTCTCTAGTCTCTAGTCTCTAGTCTCTAGTCTCTAGTCTCTAGTCTCTAGTCTCTAGTCTCTAGTCTCTAGTCTCGAGTCTCTAGTCTCTAGTCTCTAGTCTCTAGTCTGTTGTCTCTGGCCTGCAGTCTCTAGTCTCTAGTCTCTAGTCTCCAGTCTCTAGTCTCCAGTCTCTAGTCTCTAGTCTACCGTCTCTAGCGTCTAGTCTACCGTCTCTAGTCTCTACTGTGCAGTCTCTAGTCTCTAGTCTGCAGTCTCTAGTCTCTACTCTGCAGTCTCAAGTCTCTAGTCTGCCGTGTCTAGTCTCTAGTCTGCCGTCTCTAGTCTCTAGTCTCTAGTCTCTAGTCTCTAGTCTCTAGTCTCTAGTCTCTAGTCTCTAGTCTCTAGTCTCTAGTCTCTAGTCTCTAGTCTCTAGTCTCTAGTCTCCAGTCTCCAGTCTGTAGTCTCTAGTCTCTAGTCTCAAGTCTCTAGTTTCAGTCTGTTGTCTCTGGCCTGCAGTCTCTAGTCTCTAGTCTCTAGTCTCTAGTCTGTAGTCTCTGGGCTGCAGTCTCTATTCTCTAGTCTCTAGTCTGTCGTATCTAGTCTCTAGTCTCTAGCCTCTGGTCTATAGTCTCTAGTCTCTAGTCTCTGGTCTATAGTCTCTAGTCTCTAGTTTGCAGTCTCTAGTCTCTACTCTCTAGTCTGCAGTCTCTAGTCTCTAGCCTCTAGTCTCTAGTCTCTAGTCTGTTGTCTCTGGCCTGCAGTCTCTAGTCTGCAGTCTCTAGTCTCTAGTCTGTAGTCTGCAGTCTCTAGTCTTTACTCTGCAGTCTCTAGTCTCTAGTCTCTAGTCTCTAGTCTTGAGTCTCGAGTCTCGAGTCTCCAGTCTCCAGTCTAGTCTCTAGTCTCTAGTCTCTAGTCTCTAGTCCGTAGTCCGCAGCCTCTAGTCTCTAGTCTCTAGTCTCGTAGTCTCTAGTCTCGTAGTCTCTAGTCCGTAGCCTCGTAGTCCTAGTCTCGTAGTCTCTAGTCTCTAGTCTCTAGTCTCTAGTCTCGCAGTCTCTAGTCTCGTAGTCTCTAGTCTCGTAGTCTCTAGTCTCTAGTCTCTAGTCTCTAGTCTCCAGTCTCTAGTCTCTAGTCTCTAGTCTCTAGTCTCTAGTCTCTAGTCTCTAGTCTCTAGTCTCTAGTCTCTAGTCTCTAGTCTCTAGTCTCTAGTCTCTAGTCTCTAGTCTCTAGTCTCTAGTCTCTAGTCTCGAGTCTCTAGTCTCTAGTCTCTAGTCTCTAGTCCCTAGTCTCTAGTCTCTAGTCTCTAGTCTCCAGTCTCTAGTCTCTACCCTCTGGTCTATAGTCTCTAGTCTCTAGTCTCTGGTCTATAGTCTCTAGTCTCTAGTCTCTAGTCTCTAGTCCCTAGTCTCCAGTCTCTAGTCTCTAGTCTCCAGTCTCCAGTCTCTAGTCTCCAGTCGCTAGTCTCTAGTCTCTAGTGTCTAGTCCATACTTTCTAGTCTACAGTCTCTACTCTGCAGTCTTTGGTCTGCAGTCTCTAGTCTCTAGTCTCTAGTCTCTAGCTCTAGTCTCTAGTCTCTAGTCTCTAGTCTCTAGTCTCTAGTCTCTAGTCTCTAGTCTCTAGTCTCTAGTCTCTAGTCTCTAGTCTCTAGTCTCTAGTCTCTAGTCTCTAGTCTCTAGTCTCTAGTCTCTAGACTCTAGTCTCTAGTCTCTAGTCTCTAGTCTCTAGTCTCGAGTCTCTAGTCTCGAGTCTCCAGTCTCTAGTCTCTAGTCTCCAGTCTCCAGTCTCTAGTCTCTAGTCTCTAGTCTCTAGTCTCTAGTCTCTAGTGTCTAGTCTCTAGTCTCTAGTCTCTAGTGTCTAGTCTCTAGTCTCTAGTCTACAGTCTCTAGTCTCTAGTCTTTGGTCTGCAGTCGATAGTCTCTAGTCTCTAGTCTCTAGCCTCTAGTCTCTAGTCTCTAGTCTCTAGTCTCTAGTCTCTAGTCTCTAGTCTCTAGTCTCTAGTCTCTAGTCTCTAGCCTCTAGTCTCTAGTCTCTAGTCTCTAGTCTCTAGTCTCTAGTCTCTAGTCTCTAGTCTCTAGTCTCTAGTCTCTAGTCTCTAGTCTCTAGTCTCTAGTCTCCGGTCTCCAGTCTCTGGTCTTGTAGTCTCTAGTCTCTAGTCTCTAGTCTCTAGTCTCTAGTCTCTAGTCTCTAGTCTCCGGTCTCCAGTCTCTGGTCTCTAGTCTCTAGTCTCTAGTCTCTAGTCTCTAGTCTCTAGTCTCTAGTCTCTAGTCTCTAGTCTCTAGTCTCTAGTCTCTAGTCTCTAGTGTCTCGTCTCTAGTCTCTAGTCTCTAGTCTCTAGTCTCTAGTCTCTAGTCTCTAGTCTCTAGTCTCTAGTCTCTAGTCTCTAGTCTCTAGTCTCTAGTCTCTAGTCTCTAGTCTCTAGTCTCTAGTCTCTAGTCTCTAGTCTCTAGTCTCTAAGTCTCTAGTCTCTAGTCTCTAGTCTCTAGTCTCTAGTCTCTAGTCTCTAGTCTCTAGTCTCTAGTGTCTAGTCCATACTTTCTAGTCTACAGTCTCTACTCTGCAGTCTTTGGTCTGCAGTCGATAGTCTCTAGTCTCTAGTCTCTAGTCTCCAGTCTCTACTCTCTAGTCTCTAGTCTCTTGTCTCCGCCTACGCCTCTAGTCTCTAGTCTCGTAGTCTCGATCTCGCAGCCTCTAGTCTCTAGTCTCTAGTCTCTAGTCTCTAGTCTCTAGTCTCTAGTCTCTAGTCTCGTAGTCTCTAGTCTCGTAGTCTCTGTATGCGCCTCTAGTCTCTAGTCTCTAGTCTCTAGTCTGTTGTCTCTGGCCTGCAGTCTCTAGTCTCTAGTCTCTAGTCTGTAGTCTCTGATCTGCAGTCTCTAGTCTCTAGTGTCTAGTCTCTAGTCTCTAGTCTCTTGTCTCTGGTCTCTAGTCTATAGTCTCTAGTCCGTAGTCTCTAGTCTGTAGTCTGTAGTCTGTAGTCTCTGGTCTGCAGTCTCTAGTCTCTACTCTCTGGTCTCTAGTCTGCTGTCTCTAGTCTCTAGTCTCCAGTCTCTAGTCTCTAGTCTTTAGTCTGTAGTCTGTAGTCTCTAGTCTGTAGTCTCTAGTCTCTAGTCTCTAGTCTCTAGTCTCTAGTGTCTAGTCTCTAGTCTCTAGTCTCTAGTCTGCTGTCTCTGGCCTGCAGTCTCTAGTCTCTAGTCTCTAGTCTATTGTCTCTGGCCTGCAGTCTCTAGTCTCTAGTCTCTAGTGTCTAGTCTGTACTCTCTAGTCTGCAGTCTCTAGTCTGCAGTCTTTGCTCTGCAATCTCTAGTCTCTAGTCTCTAGTCTCTCGTATCTAGTCTCTAGTCTCTAGTCTCTAGTCTCTAGTCTCTGGTCTGTAGTCTGTAGTGTCTAGTCTCTAGTCTCTAGTCTCTAGTCTCTATTCTCTAGTCTCTAGTGTCTAGTCTATAATCTCCAGTCTAAAGTCTCTAGTCTGCAGTCTTTGGTCTACAGTCTCTAGTGTCTAGTCTCTAGTCTCTAGTCTCCAGTCTGTAGTCTCTACTCTCTAGTCTCTAGTCTGTTGTCTCTGGCCTGCAGTCTCTAGTCTCTAGTCTGTAGTCTCTGATCAGCAGTCTCTTGTCTCTAGTCTCTAGTGTCTAGTCTCTAGTCTCTAGTCTCTAGTCTCTGGTCTCTAGTCTCTAGTCTCTAGTCTCTAGTCTCAAGTCTGTAGTCTCTAGTCTCTAGTCTCAAGTCTCTAATCTCTAGTCTCTAGTCTGTTGTCTCTGGCCTCCAGTCTCTAGTCTCTAGTCTCTAGTCTGTAGTCTCTGGGCTGCAGTCTCTATTCTCTAGTCTCTAGTCTCTCGTATCTAGTCTCTAGTCTCTGGTCTATAGTGTCTAGTCTCTAGTCTGCAGTCTTTAGTCTCTAGTCTCTAGTCTACAGTCTCTAGTCTCTAGTCTCTAGCCTCTAGTCTCTAGTCTCTAGTCTCTAGTCTGTTGTCTCTGGCCTGCAGTCTCTAGTCTCTAGTCTCTAGTCTCTAGTCTCTAGTCTCTAGTCTCTAGTCTCTAGTCTCTAGTCTCTGGTCTCTAGTCTCTAGTCTCTAGTCTCTAGTCTCTAGTCTCTAGTCTCTAGTCTCTAGTCTCTAGTCTGTCAGTCTCTAGTCTCTAGTCTCTAGTCTCTAGTCTCTAGTCTCTAGTCTCTAGTCTCTAGTCTCTAGTCTCTAGTCTCTAGTCTCTAGTCTCTAGTCTCTAGTCTCTAGTCTCTAGTCTCTAGTCTCTAGTCTCTAGTCTCTAGTCTCTAGTCTCTAGTCTCTAGTCTCTAGTCTCTAGTCTCGAGTCCCTAGTCTCCAGTCTCTAGTCGCTAGTCTCTAGTCTCTAGTCGCTAGTCTCTAGTCGCTAGTCTCTAGTCTCTAGTCTCTAGTCTCTAGTCTCTAGTCTCTAGTCTCTAGTCTCTAGTCTCTAGTCTCTAGTCTCTAGTTCTAGTCTCTAGTCTCTAGTCTCAGCCTCTGGTCCGCAATGATAGTCTCTAGTCTCTGTCTAGTCTCTAGTCTCTAGTCTCTAGTCTCGTCTCGCCTCTAGTCTCTAGTCTCTAGTCTCTAGTCCCTAGTCTCCAGTCTCTAGTCTCTAGTCTCTAGTCTCTAGTCTCTAGTCTCTAGTCTCTAGTCTCTAGTCTCTAGTCTCTAGTCTCTAGTCTCTAGTCTCTAGTCTCTAGTCTCTAGTCTCTAGTCTCTAGTCTCTCGTCTCTCGTCTCTCGTCTCTAGTCTCAAGTCTCTAGTCTCTAGTCTCTAGTCTCTAGTCTCTAGTCTCTAGTCTCTAGTCTCTAGTCTCTAGTCTCTAGTCTCTGGTCTCTAGTCTCTAGTCTCTAGTCTCTAGTCTCTAGTCTCTAGTCTCTAGTCTCTAGTCCCTAGTCTCCAGTCTCTAGTCTCTAGTCTCTAGTCTCCAGTCTCCAGTCTCTAGTCTCTAGTCTCTAGTCTCTAGTCTCTAGTCTCTAGTCTCTAGTGTCTAGTCTCTAGTCTCTAGTCTCTAGTGTCTAGTCTATACTTTCTAGTCTCTAGTCTCTAGTCTCTAGTCTCTAGTCTGTACTCTGTAGTCTCTAGTC
Organism: Lablab purpureus; assembly: GCA_030347555.1. NCBI lineage: Eukaryota > Viridiplantae > Streptophyta > Magnoliopsida > Fabales > Fabaceae > Lablab > Lablab purpureus. The sequence continues at coordinate 140,368 of CM059256.1, forward strand.
TCTAGTCTCTAGTCTCTAGTCTCTAGTCTCTAGTCTCTAGTCTCCAGTCTCTAGTCTCTAGTCTCTAGTCTCTAGTCTCTAGTCTCCAGTCTCTACTCTCTAGTCTCTAGTCTCTAGTCTCTAGTCTCTAGTCTCTAGTCTCTAGTCTCTAGTCTCTAGTCTCTAGTCTCTAGTCTCTAGTCTCTAGTCTCTAGTCTCTAGTCTCTAGTCTCTAGTCTCTAGTCTCTAGTCTCTGGTCTCTAGGCTCTGGTCTGCAGTCTCTAGTCTCTAATCTCTAGTCTCTAGTCTCTAGTCGCTCGTCTCTCGTCTCTAGTCACTAGTCTCTAGTCTCTAGTTTCTAGTCTCTAGTCTCTGGTCTCTGGTCTCTAGTCTCTAGTCTCTAGTCTCTAGTCTCTAGTCTCTGGTCTGCAGTCTCTAGTCTCTAATCTCTAGTCTCTAGTCTCTAGTCTCTAGTCTCTAGTCTCTCGTCTCTCGTCTCTAGTCTCTAGTCTCTAGTCTCTAGTCTCTAGTCTCTAGTCTCTAGTCTCTAGTCTCTAGTCTCTAGTCTCTAGTCTCTAGTCTCTAGTCTCTAGTCTCTAGTCTCTAGTCTCTAGTCTCTAGTCTCTAGTCTCTAGTCTCTAGTCTCTAGTCTCTAGTCTCGAGTCTCTAGTCTCTAGTCTCTAGTCTCTAGTCTCCAGTCTCTAGTCTCTGGTCTCTCGTCTCCAGTCTCCAGTCTCTAGTCTCTAGTCGCAAGTCTCTAGTCTCTAGTCTCTAGTCTCTAGTCTCTAGTCTCTAGTCTCTAGTCTCTAGTCTCTAGTCTCTAGTCTCTAGTCTCTAGTCTCTAGTCTCTAGTCTCTAGTCTCTAGTCTCTAGTCTCTAGTCTCTAGTCTCTAGTCTCTAGTCTCTAGTCTCTAGTCTCTAGTCTCTAGTCTCTAGTCTCTAGTCTCTAGTCTCCAGTCTCTAGTCTCTAGTCTCTAGTCTCTAGTCTCTAGTCTCTAGTCTCTAGTCTCTAGTCTCTAGTCTAGCTAGTCTCTAGTCTCTAGTCTCTAGTCTCTAGTCTCTAGTCTCTAGTCTCTAGTCTCTAGTCTCTAGTCTCTAGTCTCTAGTCTCTAGTCTCTAGTCTCTAGTCTCTCGTCTCTAGTCTCTAGTCTCTAGTCTCTAGTCTCTAGTCTCTAGTCTCTGGTCTCTGGTCTCTAGTCTCTAGTCTCTAGTCTCTAGTCTCTAGTCTCTGGTCTGCAGTCTCTAGTCTCTAATCTCTAGTCTCTAGTCTCTAGTCTCTAGTCTCTAGTCTCTAGTCTCTCGTCTCTAGTCTCTAGTCTCTAGTCTCTAGTCTCTAGTCTCTAGTCTCTAGTCTCTAGTCTCTAGTCTCTAGTCTCTAGTCTCTAGTCTCTAGTCTCTAGTCTCTAGTCTCTAGTCTCTAGTCTCTAGTCTCTAGTCTCTAGTCTCTAGTCTCTAGTCTCTAGTCTCTAGTCTCGAGTCTCTAGTCTCTAGTCTCTAGTCTCTAGTCCCTAGTCTCCAGTCTCTGGTCTCTAGTCTCTAGTCTCCAGTCTCTAGTCTCTAGTCTCTAGTCTCTCTAGTCTCTAGTCTCTAGTCTCTAGTCTCTAGTCTCTAGTCTCTAGTCTCTAGTCTCTAGTCTCTAGTCTCTAGTCTCTAGTCTCTAGTCTCTAGTCTCTAGTCTCTAGTCTCTAGTCTCTAGTCTCTAGTCTCTAGTCTCTAGTCTCCAGTCTCTAGTCTCTAGTCTCCAGTCTCCAGTCTCTAGTCTCCAGTCGCTAGTCTCTAGTCTCTAGTGTCTAGTCCATACTTTCTAGTCTACAGTCTCTACTCTGCAGTCTTTGGTCTGCAGTCGATAGTCTCTAGTCTCTAGTCTCTAGTCTCCAGTCTCTACTCTCTAGTCTCTAGTCTGTTGTCTCTGGCCTGCAGTCTCTAGTCTCTAGTCTGTAGTCTCTGATCTGCAGTCTCTAGTCTCTAGTCTCTAGTGTCTAGTCTCTAGTCTCTAGTCTCTAGTCTCGTAGTCTCTAGTCTCGTAATCTCTAGTATGCAGTCTCTAGTCTCTAGTCTCTAGTCTCTAGTCTCTAGTCTGTTGTCTCTGGCCTGCAGTCTCTAGTCTCTAGTCTCTAGTCTGTAGTCTCTGATCTGCAGTCTCTAGTCTCTAGTCTCTAGTCTCTAGTCTCTAGTCTCTAGTCTCTAGTCTCTAGTCTTTAGTCTCTAGTCTGTAGTCTCTGGTCTGCAGTCTCTAGTCTCTAGTCTCCAGTCTCTAGTCTCTAGTCTTTAGTCTGTAGTCTGTAGTCTGTAGTCTCTACGCTCTAGTCTCTAGTCTCTAGTCTCTAGTCTCTAGTCTCTAGTGTCTAGTCTCTAGTCTCTAGTCTCTAGTCTCTAGTCTGTTGTCTCTGGCCTGCAGTCTCTAGTCTCTAGTCTATTGTCTCTGGCCTGCAGTCTCTAGTCTCTAGTCTCTAGTCTCTAGTCTCTAGTCTCTAGTCTCTAGCCTCTAGTCTCAGCCTCTGCTCAGCCTCTAGTCTCCAGTCTCTAGTCTCTAGTATGTAGTCTCTAGTCTCTAGTCTCTAGTCTCTAGTCTCTAGTCTCTAGTCTCTAGTCTCTAGTCTCTAGTCTCTAGTCTCTAGTCTGTAGTCTCTAGTCTCTAGTCTCTAGTCTCGAGTCTCTAGTCTCTATTCTCTAGTCTCTAGTGTCTAGTCCATAATCTCCAGTCTAAAGTCTCTAGTCTGCAGTCTTTGGTCTGCAGTCTCTAGTGTCTAGTCTCTAGTCTCTAGTCTCCCGTCTGTAGTCTCTACTCTCTAGTCTCTAGTCTGTTGTCTCTGGCCTGCAGTCTCTAGTCTCTAGTCTGTAGTCTCTGATCTGCAGTCTCTTGTCTCTAGTCTCTAGTGTCTAGTCTCTAGTCTCTAGTCTCTAGTCTCTGGTCTCTAGTCTCTAGTCTCTAGTCCGTAGTCTCTAGTCTGTAGTCTCTAGTCTGTAGTCTCTGGTCTGCAGTCTCTAGTCTCTAGCCTCTAGTCTCTAGTCTCTAGTGTCTAGTCTCTAGTCTCTAGTCTCTAGTCTCTCGTCTCTAGTCTCTAGTCTCTAGTCTCTAGTCTCTAGTCTCTAGTCTTTAGTCTGTAGTCTGTAGTCTGTAGTCTCTACGCTCTAGTCTCTAGTCTCTAGTCTCTAGTCTCTAGTCTCTAGTGTCTAGTCTTTAGTCTCTAGTCTCTAGTCTCTAGTCTCTAGTCTGTTGTCTCTGGCCTGCAGTCTCTAGTCTCTAGTCTGTTGTCTCTGGCCTGCAGTCTCTAGTCTCTAGTCTCTAGTCTCTAGTCTGTTGTCTCTGGCCTCGCAGTCTCTAGTCTCTAGTCTCTAGTCTCTAGTGTCTAGTTTGTACTCTAGTCTCGCAGCCTCTATTCTCTCTCTCTAGTCTCTAGTCTCTAGTCTCTAGTCTCTAGTCTCTAGTCTCTAGTCTCTAGTCTCTAGTCTCTAGTCTCTAGTCTCTAGTCTCTAGTCTCTAGTGTCTAGTCTGTAGTCTCTAGTCTCTAGTCTCTAGTCTCTAGTCTCTAGTCTCTAGTCTCTCGTCTCTAGTCTCTAGTCTCTAGTCTCTAGTCTCTAGTCTCTAGTCTCTAGTCTCTAGTCTCTAGTCTCTAGTCTCTAGTCTCTAGTCTCTAGTCTCGAGTCTCGAGTCTCTAGTCTCTAGTCTCTAGTCCCTAGTCTCCAGTCTCTAGTCTCTAGTCTCCAGTCTCCAGTCTCTAGTCTCTAGTCGCTAGTCTCTTGTCTCTAGTCTCTAGTGTCTAGTCTATACTCTCTAGTCTACAGTCTCTAGTCTGCACTCTTTGGTCTGCAATCTATAGTCTCTAGTCTCTAGTCTCTAGTCTCTAGTCTGTAGTCTCCAGTGTGTAGTCTCTAGTCTCTAGTCTCTAGTCTGTTGTCTCTGGCCTGTAGTCTCTAGTCTCTAGTCTCTAGTCTGTAGTCTCTGATCTGCAGTCTCTAGTCTCTAGTCTCTAGTGTCTAGTCTCTAGTCTCTAGTCTCTAGTCTCTAGTCTCTGGTCTCTAGTCTCTAGTCTCTAGTCCGTAGTCTCTAGTCTGTGGTCTCTGGTATGCAGTCTCTAGTCTCTAGTCTCTAGTCTGTTGTCTCTGGCCTGCAGTCTCTAGTCTCTACTCTCTAGGGTGTAGTCTCTGATCTGCAGTCTCTAGTCTCTAGTGTCTAGTCTCTAGTCTCTAGTCTCTAGTCTCTAGTCTCTAGTCTCTAGTCTCTAGTCTCTAGTCTGTAGTCTCTAGTCTGTAGTCTGTAGTCTGTAGTCGGTAGTCTGTAGTCTCTGGTCTCCAGTCTCTAGTCTCTAGTCTCTAGTCTCTAGTCTCTGGTCTCTAGTCTGCAGTCTCTAGTCTCTAGTCTCCAGTCTGCAGTCTCTAGTCTCTAGTCTTTAGTCTGTAGTCTGTAGTCTCTAGTCTGTAGTCTCTACGCTCTAGTCTCTAGTCTCTAGTCTCTAGTCTCTAGTCTCGAGTCTCGAGTCTCCAGTCTCCAGTCTCCAGTCTCCAGTCTCTAGTCTCTAGTCTCAAGTCTCTAGTCTCTAGTCTCTAGTCTCAAGTCTCTAGTCTCTAGTCTCTAGTCTGTTGTCTCTAGCCTAGTCTCTAGTCTCTAGTCTCTAGTCTCTAGTCTCTAGTCTCTAGTCTCTAGTCTCTAGTCTCTAGTCTCTAGTCTCTAGGGTCTGCAGTCTCTAGTCTCTAGTCTCTAGTCTGTAGTCTCTAGTCTGTAGTCTCTGGTCTGCAGTCTCTAGTCTCTAGTCTCTAGCCTCTAGTCTCTAGTCTCTAGTGTCTAGTCTCAGATTCTCTAGTCTCATAGCCTCTAGTCTCGCAGCCTCTGCTCTAGTCTCTAGTCTCTAGTCTCTAGTCTCTAGTCTCTAGTCTCTAGTCTCTAGTCTCTAGTCTCTAGTCTCTAGTCTCTAGTCTCTAGTCTCTAGTCTCTAGTCTCTAGTCTCTAGTCTCTAGTCTCTAGTCTGTTGTCTCTGGCCTGCAGTCTCTAGTCTCTAGTCTCTGGGCTGCAGTCTCTAGTCTCTAGTCTCTAGTCTCTAGTCTGTTGTAGTCTCTGGTCTCTAGTCTCTAGTCTCTAGTCTCTAGTCTCTAGTCTCTAGTCTCTAGTCTCTAGTCTCTAGTCTCTAGTCTCTAGTCTCTAGTCTCTAGTCTCTAGTCTCTAGTCTCTGGTCTCTAGTCTCTAGTCTCTAGTCTCTAGTCTCTAGTCTCTAGTTCTAGTCTCTAGTCTCTAGTCTCTAGTCTCTAGTCTCTAGTCTCTATCTAGTCTCTAGTCTCTAGTCTCTAGTCTCTAGTCTCTAGTCTCTAGTCTCTAGTCTCTAGTCTCTAGTCTCTAGTCTCTAGTCTCTAGTCTCTAGTCTCTAGTCCTAGTCTCGATCTGCAGCCTCTAGTCTCTAGTCTCTAGTCTCTAGTCTCTAGTCTCTAGTCTCTAGTCTCTAGTCTCTAGTCTCTAGTCTCTAGTCTCTAGTCTCTAGTCTCTAGTCTCTAGTCTCTGGTCTCTAGTCTCTAGTCTCTAGTCTCTAGTCTCCAGTCTCTAGTCTCTAGTCTCCAGTCTCTAGTCTCTAGTCTTTAGTCTGTAGTCTGTAGTCTGTAGTCTCTACGCTCTAGTCTCTAGTCTCTAGTCTCTAGTCTCTAGTCTCTAGTCTCTAGTCTCTAGTCTCTAGTCTCTAGTCTCTAGTCTCTAGTCTCTAGTCTCGTAGTCTCCGGCCTCGCAGCTCTCTAGTCTCTAGTCTCGTTGTCTCTGGCCTCAGCCTCTAGCCTCTAGTCTCTAGTCTCTAGTCTGTTGTCTCTGGCCTGCAGTCTCTAGTCTCTAGTCTCTAGTCTCTAGTGTCTAGTTTGTACTCTCTAGTCTGCAGTCTCTATTCTGCAGTCTTTGCTCTGCAGTCTCTAGTCTCTAGTCTCTCGTATCTAGTCTCTAGTCTCTAGTCTCTAGTCTCTAGTCTCTAGTCTCTAGTACCTAGTCTCTAGTCTCTAGTCTCTAGTGTGTAGTGTCTGGTCTGCAGTCTCTAGTCTCTAATCTCTAGTCTCTAGTCTCTAGTCTCTAGTCTCTAGTCTCTCGTCTCTAGTCTCTAGTCTCTAGTCTCTAGTCTCTAGTCTCTAGTCTCTAGTCTCTAGTCTCTAGTCTCTAGTCTCTAGTCTCTAGTCTCTAGTCTCTAGTCTCTAGTCTCTAGTCTCGAGTCTCGAGTCTCTAGTCTCTAGTCTCTAGTCCCTAGTCTCCAGTCTCTAGTCTCTAGTCTCCAGTCTCCAGTCTCTAGTCTCTAGTCGCTAGTCTCTTGTCTCTAGTCTCTAGTGTCTAGTCTATACTCTCTAGTCTACAGTCTCTAGTCTGCACTCTTTGGTCTACAATCTATAGTCTCTAGTCTCTAGTCTCTAGTCTCTAGTCTGTAGTCTCCAGTGTGTAGTCTCTAGTCTCTAGTCTCTAGTCTGTTGTCTCTGGCCTGCAGTCTCTAGTCTCTAGTCTCTAGTCTGTAGTCTCTGATCTGCAGTCTCTAGTCTCTAGTCTCTAGTGTCTAGTCTCTAGTCTCTAGTCTCTAGTCTCTAGTCTCTAGTCTCTGGTCTCTAGTCTCTAGTCTCTAGTCCGTAGTCTCTAGTCTGTGGTCTCTGGTATGCAGTCTCTAGTCTCTAGTCTCTAGTCTGTTGTCTCTGGCCTGCAGCCTCTAGTCTCTACTCTCGTGGTGTAGTCTCTCGATCTCGCAGCCTCTAGTCTCTAGTGCTCTAGTCTCTAGTCTCTAGTCTCTAGTCTCTAGTCTCTAGTCTCTGGTCTCTAGTCTCTAGTCTCTAGTCCGTAGTCTCTAGTCTGTAGTCTGTAGTCTGTAGTCGGTAGTCTGTAGTCTCTGGTCTCCAGTCTCTAGTCTCTAGTCTCTAGTCTCTAGTCTCTGGTCTCTAGTCTGCAGTCTCTAGTCTCTAGTCTCCAGTCTCTAGTCTCTAGTCTTTAGTCTGTAGTCTGTAGTCTCTAGTCTGTAGTCTCTACGCTCTAGTCTCTAGTCTCTAGTCTCTAGTCTCTAGTCTCTAGTCTTGAGTCTCGAGTCTCGAGTCTCCAGTCTCCAGTCTCCAGTCTCTAGTCTCTAGTCTCAAGTCTCTAGTCTCTAGTCTCTAGTCTCAAGTCTCTAGTCTCTAGTCTCTAGTATCTAGTCTCTAGTCTCTAGTCTCTAGTGTCTAGTGTTTAGTCTCTAGTCTCTGGTCTCTAGTCTCTAGTCTCTAGTCTCTAGTCTGTTGTCTCTGGCCTGCAGTCTCTAGTCTCTAGTCTCTAGTCTCTAGTCTCTAGTCTGTTGTCTCTGGCCTGCAGTCTCTAGTCTCTAGTCTCTAGCCTCTAGTCTCTAGTCTCTAGTGTCTAGTCTGTACTCTCTAGTCTGCAGTCTCTAGTCTGCAGTCTCTAGTCTCTAGTCTCTAGTCTCTAGTCTCTAGTCTCTAGTCTCTAGTCTCTAGTCTCTAGTCTCTAGTCTCTAGTCTCTAGTCTCTAGTCTCTAGTCTCTAGTCTCTAGCCTCTAGTCTCTAGTCTCTAGTCTCTAGTCTCTAGTCTCTAGTCTCTAGTCTCTAGTCTCTAGTCTCTAGTCTCTAGTCTCTAGTCTCTAGTCTCTAGTCTCTAGTCTCTAGTCTCTAGTCTCTAGTCTCTAGTCTCTAGTCTCTAGTCTCTAGTCTCTAGTCTCGAGTCTCTAGTCTCTAGTCTCTAGTCTCTAGTCTCTAGTCTCTAGTCTCTAGTCTCTAGTCTCTAGTCTCTAGTCTCTAGTCTCTAGTCTCTAGTCTCTGGTCTCTGGTCTCTGGTCTCTAGTCTCTAGTCTCTAGTCTCTAGTCTAGTCTCTAGTCTCTAGTCTCTAGTCTCTGGTCTGTAGTCTCTAGTGTCTAGTCTCTAGTCTCTAGTCTCCAGTCTCTTGTCTTTAGTCTCTAGTCTCTAGTCTCTAGTCTGTTGTCTCTGGCCTGCACTCTCTAGTCTCTAGTCTCTAGTCTCTAGTCTCTGATCTGCAGTCTCTAGTCTCTAGTCTCTAGTCTCTAGTCTCTAGTCTGCTAGTCTCTAGTCTCTAGTCTCTAGTCTCTAGTCTCTAGTCTCTAGTCTCCAGTCTCTAGTCTCTAGTCTCTAGTCTCTAGTCTCTAGTCTCTAGTCTCTAGTCTCCCGTCTCTAGTCTCTAGTCTGCAGTGTCCAGTCTCTAGTATCTAGTCTCTAGTCTCTAGTCTCCAGTCTATTGTCTTTACTCTCTAGTCTCTAGTCTCTAGTCTGTTGTCTCTGGCCTGCACTCTCTAGTCTCTAGTCTCTAGTCTCTAGTCTCTGAGTCTCTAGTCTCTAGTCTCTAGTCTCTAGTCTCTAGTCTCTAGCCTCTAGTCTCTAGTCTCTAGTCTCTAGTCTCTAGTCTCTAGTCTCTAGTCTCTAGTCTCGCTAGCCTCTAGTCTCAGTCTAGTCTCTAGTCTCTAGTCTCTAGTCTCTAGTCTCTAGTCTCTAGTCTCAGTCTCTAGTCTCTAGTCTCTAGTCTCAGTCTCTAGTCTCTAGTCTCTAGTCTCTAGTCTCTAGTCTCTAGTCTCTAGTCTCCGGTCTCTCAGTCTCCGAGTCTCCAGTCTCTGGTCTCCGAGTCTCTAGTCTCCAGTCTCGTAGTCTCTGGTCTCCAGTCTCTGAGTCTCTGGTCTCTAGTCTCTAGTCTCTAGTCTCTAATCTGTAGCCTCTAGTCTCTTGTCTCTAGTCTCTAGTCTCTAGTCTCTAGTCTCTAGTCTCTAGTCTCTAGTCTCTAGTCTCTAGTCTCTAGTCTCTAGTCTCTAGTCTCTAGTCTCTAGTCTCGCAGTCTCTAGTCTCTAGTCTCTAGTCTCGTAGTCTCTGGTCTCGCAGTCTCTAGTCTCTAGTCTCTAGTCTCTAGTCTCTAGTCTCTAGTCTCTAGTCTCTAGTCTCTAGTCTCTAGTCTCTAGTCTCTAGTCTCTAGTCTCTAGTCTCTAGTCTCTAGTCTCTAGTCTCTAGTCTCTAGTCTCTAGTCTCTAGTCTCTAGTCTCTAGTCTCTAGTCTCTAGTCTCTAGTCTCAAGTCTGCAGTCTCTAGTCTCTAATCTCTAGTCTCTAGTCTCCAGTCTCTAGTCTCTAGTCTCTAGTCTCTAGTCTCTAGTCTCTAGTCTCTAGTCTCTAGTCTCTAGTCTCTAGTCTCTAGTCTCTAGTCTCTAGTCTCTAGTCTCTAGTCTCTAGTCTCTAGTCTCTAGTCTCTGGTCTCTAGTCTCTAGTCTCTAGTCTCTAGTCTCTAGTCTCTAGTCTCTAGTCTCTAGTCTCTAGTCTCTAGTCTCTAGTCTCTAGTCTCTAGTCTCTAGTCTCTAGTCTCTAGTCTCTAGTCTCTAGTCTCTAGTCTCTAGTCTCTAGTCTCTAGTCTCTAGTCTCTAGTCCTAGTCTCTAGTCTCTAGTCTCTAGTCTCTAGTCTCTAGTCTCTAGTCTCTAGTCTCTAGTCTCTAGTCTCTAGTCTCTAGTCTCTAGTCTCTAGTCTCTAGTCTCTAGTCTCTAGTCTCTAGTCTCTAGTCTCTAGCCTCTAGTCTCTAGTCTCTAGTCTCTAGTCTCTAGTCTCTAGTCTCTAGTCTCTAGTCTCTAGTCTCTAGTCTCTAGTCTCTAGTCTCTAGTCTCTAGTCTCTAGTCTCTAGTCTCTAGTCTCTAGTCTCTAGTCTCTAGTCTCTAGTCTCAAGTCTCTAGTCTCCAGTCTCTAGCCTCTAGTCTCTAGTCTCTAGTCTCTAGTCTCTAGTCTCTAGTCTCTAGTCTCTAGTCTCTAGTCTCTAGTCTCTAGTCTCTAGTCTCTAGTCTCTAGTCTCTAGTCTCTAGTCTCTAGTCTCTAGTCTCTAGTCTCTAGTCTCTAGTCTCTAGTCTCAGTCTCTAGTCTCTAGTCTCTAGTCTCTAGTCTCTAGTCTCTAGTCTCTAGTCTCAGTCTCAGTCTCTAGTCTCTAGTCTCTAGTCTCTAGTCTCTAGTCTCTAGTCTCTAGTCTCTAGTCTCTAGTCTCTAGTCTCTAGTCTCTAGTCTCTAGTCTCTAGTCTCTAGTCTCTAGTCTCTAGTCTCTAGTCTCTAGTCTCTAGTCTCTAGTCTCTAGTCTCTAGTCTCTAGTCTCTAGTGCCTCTAGTCTCTAGTCTCTAGTCTCTAGTCTCTAGTCTCTAGTCTCTAGTCTCTAGTCTCTAGTCTCTAGTCTCTAGCCTCTAGTCTCTAGTCTCTAGTCTCTAGTCTCTAGCCTCTAGTCTCTAGTCTCTAGTCTCTAGTCTCTAGTCTCTAGTCTCTAGTCTCTAGTCTCTAGTCTCTAGTCTCTAGTCTCTAGTCTCTAGTCTCTAGTCTCTAGTCTCTAGTCTCTAGTCTCTAGTCTCTAGTCTCTAGTCTCTAGTCTCTAGTCTCTAGTCTCTAGTCTCTAGTCTCTAGTCTCTGAGCCTCTAGTCTCTAGTCTCTAGTCTCTAGTCTCTAGTCTCTAGTCTCTAGTCTCTAGTCTCTAGTCTCTAGTCTCTAGTCTCTAGTCTCTAGTCTCTAGTCTCTAGTCTCTAGTCTCTAGTCTCTAGTCTCTAGTCTCTAGTCTCTAGTCTCTAGTCTCTAGTCTAGTCTCTAGTCTCTAGTCTCTAGTCTCTAGTCTCTAGTCTCTAGTCTCTAGTCTCTAGTCTCTAGTCTCTAGTCTCTAGTCTCTAGTCTCTCTCTCTAGTCTCTAGTCTCTAGTCTCTAGTCTCTAGTCTCTAGTCTCTAGTCTCTAGTCTCTAGTCTCTAGTCTCTAGTCTCTAGTCTCTAGTCTCTAGTCTCTAGTCTCTAGTCTCTAGTCTCTAGTCTCTAGTCTCTAGTCTCTAGTCTCTAGTCTCTAGTCTCTAGTCTCTAGTCTCTAGTCTCTAGTCTCTAGTCTCTAGTCTCTAGTCTCTAGTCTCTAGTCTCTAGTCTCAGTCCTCTAGTCTCTAGTCTCTAGTCTCTAGTCTCTAGTCTCTAGTCTCTAGTCTCTAGTCTCTAGTCTCTAGTCTCTAGTCTCTAGTCTCTAGCCTCTAGTCTCTAGTCTCTAGTCTCTAGTCTCTAGTCTCTAGTCTCTAGTCTCTAGTCTCTAGTCTCTAGTCTCTAGTCTGTGGTCTGTGGTCTCTAGTCTCTAGTCTCTAGTCTCTAGTCTCTAGTCTCTAGTCTCTAGTCTCTAGTCTCTAGTCTCTAGTCTCTAGTCTCTAGTCTCTAGTCTCTAGTCTCTAGTCTCTAGTCTCTAGTCTCTAGTCTCTAGTCTCCAGTCTCTAGTCTCCAGTTTCTAGTCTCTAGTCTCTAGTCTCTAGTCTCTAGCCTCCAGTCTCTAGTCTCTAGTCTCTAGTCTCTAGTCTCTAGTCTCTAGTCTCTAGTCTCTAGTCTCTAGTCTCTAGTCTCTAGTCTCTAGTCTCTAGTCTCTAGTCTCTAGTCTCTAGTCTCTAGTCTCTAGTCTCTAGTCTCTAGTCTCTAGTCTCTAGTCTCTAGTCTCTAGTCTCTCAGTCTCTAGTCTCTAGTCTCTAGTCTCTAGTCTCTAGTCTCTAGTCTCTAGTCTCTAGTCTCTAGTCTCTAGTCTCTAGTCTCTAGTCTCTAGTCTCTAGTCTCTAGTCTCTAGTCTCTAGTCTCTAGCCTCTAGTCTCTAGTCTCTAGTCTCTAGTCTCTAGTCTCTAGTCTCTAGTCTCTAGTCTCTAGTCTCTAGTCTCTAGTCTCTAGTCTCTAGTCTCTAGTCTCTAGTCTCTAGTCTCTAGTCTCTAGTCTCTAGTCCTCTAGTCTCTAGTCTCTAGTCTCTAGTCTCTAGTCTCTACTCTCTAGTCTCTAGTCTCTAGTCTCTAGTCTCTAGTCTCTAGTCTCTAGTCTCTAGTCTCTAGTCTCTAGTCTCTAGTCTCTAGTCTCTAGTCTCTAGTCTCTAGTCTCTAGTCTCTAGTCTCAGTCTCTAGTCTCTAGTCTCTAGTCTCTAGTCTCAGTCTCTAGTCTCTCTAGTCTCTAGTCTCTGGTCCTCAGTCTCTAGTCTCTAGTCTCTAGTCTCTAGTCTCTAGTCTCTAGTCTCTAGTCTCTGGTCTGCAGTCTCTAGTCTCTAGTCTCTAGTCTCTAGTCTCTAGTCTCTAGTCTCTAGTCTCTAGTCTCTAGTCTCTAGTCTCTAGTCTCTAGTCTCTAGTCTCTAGTCTCTAGTCTCTAGTCTCTAGTCTCTAGTCTCTAGTCTCTAGTCTCGAGTCTCTAGTCTCTAGTCTCTAGTCTCTAGTCTCTAGTCTCTAGTCTCTAGTCTCTAGTCTCTAGTCTCTAGTCTCTAGTCTCTAGTCTCTAGTCTCTAGTCTCTAGTCTCTAGTCTCTAGTCTCTAGTCTCTAGTCTCTAGTCTCTAGTCTCTAGTCTCTAGTCTCTAGTCTCTAGTCTCTAGTCTCTAGTCTCTAGTCTCGAGTCTCTAGTCTCTAGTCCGCAGTCTGCAGTCTGTAGTCTCTAGTCTCTAGTCTCTAGTCTCTAGTCTCTAGTCTCTAGTCTCTAGTCTCTAGTCTCTAGTCTCTAGTCTCTAGTCTCTAGTCTCTAGTCTCTAGTCTCTAGTCTCTAGTCTCTTGTCTCGAGTCTCTAGTCTCTAGTCTCTAGTCTCTAGTCTCTAGTCTCTAGTCTCTAGTCTCTAGTCTCTAGTCTCTAGTCTCTAGTCTCTAGTCTCTAGTCTCTAGTCTCTAGTCTCTAGTCTCTAGTCTCTAGTCTCTAGTCTCTAGTCTCTAGTCTCTAGTCTCTAGTCTCTAGTCTCTAGTCTCTAGTCTGCAGTCTCTAGTCTCTAGTCTCTAGTCTCTAGTCTCTAGTCTCTAGTCTCTAGTCTCTAGTCTCTAGTCTCTAGTCTCTAGTCTCTAGTCTCTAGTCTCTAGTCTCTAGTCTCTAGTCTCTAGTCTCTAGTCTCTAGTCTCTAGTCTCTAGTCTCTAGTCTCTAGTCTCTAGTCTCTAGTCTCTAGTCTCAGTCTCTAGTCTCGAGTCTCTAGTCTCTAGTCTCTAGTCTCTAGTCTCTAGTCTCTAGTCTCTAGTCTCTAGTCTCTAGTCTCTAGCCTCTAGTCTCCAGCCTCCTAGTCTCTAGCCTCCGGCCCTAGTCTCTAGCCTCCAGTCTCCAGTCTCTAGCCTCCGCCTCTAGTCTCCAGTCTCGGCCTGGCCTCTAGTCTCTAGTCCTCTAGTCTCCGTGCCTCTAGCCTCTCAGTCTCCAGTCTCTCAGCCTCTAGTCTCTAGTCCTCCAGTCTCCAGCCTCTAGTCTCTGGGCCTCTAGTCTCTAGTCTCCAGTCCTCGAGTCTCTAGTCTCTAGTCTCTAGTCTCTAGTCTCTAGACTCTAGTCTCTAGTCTCTAGTCTCTAGTCTCTAGTCTCTAGTCTCTAGTCTCTAGTCTCTAGTCTCTAGTCTCTAGACTCTAGTCTCTAGTCTCTAGTCTCTAGTCTCTAGTCTCTAGTCTCTAGTCTCTAGTCTCTAGTCTCTAGTCTCTAGTCTCTAGTCTCTAGTCTCTAGTCTCTAGTCTCTAGTCTCTAGTCTCTAGTCTCTAGTCTCTAGTCTCTAGTCTCTAGCCTCTAGTCTCTGGGCCGTCTCTAGCCTCATCTCGGCCTCTAGTCTCGCCAGTCTCCGCCTCTAGTCTCGCAGCCTCTCGTAGTCTCTGGTCTGGCTAGTCTAGTCTCTAGTCTCCAGTCTGGGCTAGTCTCTAGTCTCTAGGCCTGCTTCTGGGTCTGGTCTCAGTCTCTATTCGTCTAGTCTCTCTATGCTCTAGTCTAGTCTCAGTCTCTGCTCCTGGTCTGCTTAGTCTCGCGGCTCTGCCGGCCTCTGGCTGGTCTCATCTCTAGCTCTAGTCTCAGCCATCTAGATCTGAGCTTAAGTATAGCAATTAATCGTAGTCCTAGAAATGACTTCTAGGTCATCTCCCAAGGACCAATTCTCACCGTCAAAAGATTGAACATGCAATGGGGGTTTTTGGACAGAGAATAGCTTAGTTAAAATACAGCAGATAAACAACAAATTAATTGCGAGAATTAAAATAGGCAAGACTCTTGAACACAATGCATCTCTGACGTCCTTGGTTCACAACAGATTATCAGTCTGTTTAATCCTTGTTCTGTCTAGATTAACCAACTAAGCGAAAGTTAACCCGAGACTTCCCTACACGAATAAGCAAACGTGAACCTTGTAAGGTCCCTTCCGCAGGATTAAGCATCCTCCATAGCAGAGAGTTCACAGTGGAGAATCAAACGTACGAAGCCAAAAAATCACACGTAACCTCCATCGCTGAGTGCAAGATGCCCAAGAGCCCCACCTCGGGTTTTAGCCTTCCATTAACTCGTAAAACGTAAAACGCATTGCGTAAAACAGAAAATGCATTGCGTAAAACGTAAACCGAAATTGAAAACGTAAATCGTAGACGTGAGAAACGAGAAACAGAACGAATGGAGAACGAAAATAGCGTAATAGAAACGCAAATGGATTGAAGAACAAACTGGAATTGTGAAACAAGAAATGAAATGTGAACTCGAAACCAAAAACAAAACTCTACTCGTCTCTTTAGCCGAAAACGTAAAAGGTTCCTAAAATTTCTACTCCTCCTCCGCTCTCCCTCACCGCCTCTACTTGTAGCTGCCCTCTCACGTCTCGCATGGGCACGAAAGACCTAGACCCATTGGGCCCAAAACCAAAAAAACAAATCTGGTCCAAGTTGTGACGTCGGACGTGGCAGCTCCTCTTGAAGTCCATGAATTAATTCCAAGCCCAACATAATTTTAAACCGCCTCGAAAATAAAAATTGAATAATTAAACTTAGAAAATTCAAATTAATTAAAATATGAATTTCTGGTCCAATTATAGCCCTAGTAGAAATTAGTACAAAATATAAACAATTAAGCACAAATCGTAGATGAAAACAAGTACAGTAAAGGTAAGAAAATAAGGGAAAATAATGACTCATCAAATTCCCCACACTTAGCCTTTTGCGCTCCCGGGCAAAATCAAAGTTCAAAGCAAGGAACAACTCCAAAGATATCAAAGAGAGCGACGCAACAGGAAGAAACAGAAACAAGAAGACACACAAGAAAACAAACAGATTTACGCACTCCTAAACGAATCCTAGGAACAAAAAGGGAGTAGACAACATCCAACACACAAAGAATCAGAGAAACTAGATACTTATGAAAATCATCCAAACAAGTCAAAACATGGTAAGATTATCAGTCAGCATCAAGAGGTGAATTAAAAGCAACAGAATCTCACAAGATGCACTCAGTATCATCAGATCTCTCAAGTGTCTAGGAAACTGTATACTCTCAAAGCACTCATGAAAAAAAAGCAGCAGATAGACTTGGCAAGCCTCTAAAATCAACACCTAATAAACATGCACATAAGGATCATAAGGTCTTTCCAGGGTTGTAATGTGGTCAAGGATAGGACAGGGTAGAGGATAAAATATAGGATAAGTAGCTACAAACCAGAGGAACTAGAGGAGCAATGGGGAATAAGTAAGAAATAAGCATAAGAGCAAACCCAAAAACCTCTAATAAACCACTTTTTCTTTTTCTTCTTCTCTTTTTTTTATTTATTTGTTTATTTTTTTTTATTTTTTTAATAGCAGAATAAACAATACTTCATGAAACGTTGAGATATGTACAGCAGGAAGAACCAACTAGCCAAAATAAAATAACCAATGAGACACCCCCACACTTATTCAAGAACTTATTCACAAAATGATTCCAAAGCTCCAAAAATTCCCTAAGGTTAAGGTAATCATAGGTTTTTCACTTAAGGCTTGTAATGAGCTTCAAACAAAGAAAGGGAATGCAGTGCTCAATAGTGGTTAACAAAGGAATTAATTCAGTGGTAAGTTTATTTGGCCAGGGGCTTATGATAACAAATGCCTTAATCATGTCCAAACATGCATGTGAACCAAGAAGTATCAAACAGAGTCAAGACAAGGCAACTGTGCAAGCAATCAAGAGGCATAATACAAAAGAAAGAATAGACAGTGGCTCAATTCCTCACACATGGTATATCTTCTGTCACAATTAAATCAACCTCTCAAGCCTCATAATCATCGTTCCAAGCAGAGAAAAGCAAGGATTTCAATCCATACAGTATCAAGCAACTTGTATCCAAGAGTGAAGTAAGAGCCTACAACCTAAACAAAACCCAAAAATCAAAAGGAAATATGCGAAACTGTACACACGACAAAGACTCAGACTAACAAAAAAAACAACAAGAAAAACGTAAACAAAGAACAGTCTCCCCCCACACTTAAACTACACATTGCCCCAATGTGGCACAAACAAAAGATCAGAGAAATCAGAACAAGTGTAATAAAAAGTAAAGAGGGAGAAGGAAAAAGAAAACTCCCTAAGTCATGGTGGGAGAGAAGCAGGGTCAAGCAGAGATATCTCCTCCACAACAACATCCAACAAAGAAGGATTGTTGAGGAAGGGCTTCAGACGGTGCCCGTTGACCTTAAAGCTCTTATATGTGGATTCACTTTTGATCTCAACTGTACCATAAGGATAAACATTAGTAACAACAAAAGGTCCAATCCACTTTGATCGTAACTTACCACCCATGAGTCCGAGCTGAGAATTGTATAAGAGAACTTTCTGGCCAACCATGAAATCCTTTCTAGCTATCAAACTGTCATGGAACTTCTTGGTTTTTTCCTTGTAGAATTTTGAATTCTCGTAGGCTTCTAAGTGGATCTCATCAAGCTCATTTAGTTGCGACCGCCTTTCCTCACCAGCCTGATCTATGGAGAAATTGCAAGTCTTCACAGCCCAATAGGCCCGATGCTCAATCTCAACAGGTAAATGACATGCCTTACCAAAGACAACCCGATATGGGGACATCCCTACGGGTGCTTTGTAGGCAGTCTTATGTGCCCAAAGAGCATCATCCAACCTGTTACTCCAGTCTTTTCTGTTGGGCTGGACAATCTTCTCTAAGATTCTCTTGATCTCCCTGCTTGAAATTTCTGGCCTGCCCGTTGGTTCGGGGTGGTAGGGTGTAGAAATTCCGTGCACCACCCCATACTTCTTGTGCAAAGCCTGCATAGATCTCGCTACGAAATGGGTGCCTTGATCACTAACAATAGCTCTGGGTACTCCAAACCCGCAAAATAGGTGAGATCTAACAAAATCCACAACAACCCGAGCATCATTAGTCCCGGTGGCTTTGGCTTCCACCCATTTTGAAACATAATCAACAGCTAAAAGAATGTAGGAAAAACCAAAAGAAACAGGAAAGGGACCCATGAAATCAATACCCCAGACATTTAACACCTCACAGAACAACATGGGTTGCCGAGGCATCCGCCGTCTCCATGTAAGGGATCCTCCTCGCCACCGACACTCGCTCACAAGTGCTACAAATCTTCCACGCATCTCTCGAAGATGGTGGGCCAAGATAAACCACAATCAAGCACTTTGCGAGCCGTCCTCTCGAATGCCTAGATGGCCACCTGGTACGTAAGAGTGACAAAACCGCAGGACCGAGTCAATCTCATGATCCGGAATACATCTCCCGACTACCTGTCGCCGTATAACTTCCACAAATAGGGGTCATCCCAAATATAATGCTTAGCATCACTCTTACTTTTATCAATTTGAGCTTGTGATGCTAAGGGAGGAAAAAGAGAAGAAACTAAAAAATTAACAATATTTGCAAACCAAGGGGTGGTAGAAACGTAAGAAACGAAGAGAAAGTGAGCAAATTTTCATCGAGAAAATTGTCCTGATGGGGAAGACGTCAACGATTATCCTCGCCTCTTTCAATCCTCGCCGAGATGGTCCGCTACCAAATTCTGTGCTCCACTCCTGTCACGGATATCCAGATCAAATTCTTGGAGCCAGAGCATCCACCGATCAATCTGGGCTTTGACTCACCTTTTTAGCGGTGTACTTCAGAGCTGCATGGTCGAGATAAACAATAACACTGTAACCAAGCAAATATGATCTAAATTTATCAAGAGCAAAAACAATAGCAAGCAGTTCTTTCTCTGTTGTTGTGTAGTTTGCTTGAGCAGCATCCAAAGTCCTAGAAGCATAATATATCACCCGAGGCAACTTGTCAACCCTTTGTGCCAGGACAACCCCCAATGCATAATTGGATGCATCACACATCGCTCGAATGGGAGTGTCCAATCCGTGCCTCGAATGATTGGAGTGGTGGTCAATGCTTCCTTGAGGCAGCTATAAGCCCTGTTTACACTGCCATAAAAACAAAGTCAACATCCTTCCGGAGCAGATTGGACAGCTGGAAGGGCCTTCTTACTCGCAATCTTTGATGAAGCTGCCTGTAGAAACCTGCATGGCCAAGAAAAGATCACACCTCTGGCACGCAAGAGGGGTATGGCAATTGTGAAATAATAGAGACTTTTGCAGGATCTACTTCTATGCCCTTACAAGAAATAATATGCCCTAAAACTATACCCTGTTCCACCATGAAGTGACATTTTTCAAAATTCAGAACAAGATCAGTCTCAATGCATCTATTAAGCACTCTATCCAAATTACCTAAGCATGCATCAAAAGAGGATCCGTAAACAATGAAATCATCCATAAACACCTCTATGCAATTGTCAAGAAAATCAGAAAAGATACTAAGCATGCACCGCTGGAATGTGCCAGGGGCAAGTGCCAAAGGGGCAGGTGAATGTGGTTTTCTCTTGATCCTCAGGAGCAATATGGATTTGAAAATAACTAGAAAAACCATCAAGAAAGCAGTAGTGAGATTTACCTGCCAGACGCTCAAGCATCTGATCAATGAAGGGGACTAGAAAATGATCTTTCCGTGTTGCTTGATTCAACCTTCGGTAGTCAATGCGCACTCTCCAACTGCTTTGCACTCTAGTGGGAATGAGCTCATTCTTCTCATTTTTCACAACAATGAGGCCTCGTCTTCTTGGGGACCACCTGGACCTGACTCACCCACCGACTATCCGATATAGGATAAATGATCCCAACCAAGAAGCTTGGTCACCTCCTTCTTTACTACGTCCAAAATGACAGGGTTGAGTCACCTCTGCGGCTGCCTCACCGGCTTAGCTCCGTCCTCTAAGAGTATCCTCGTGCATACATGTGGATGGGCCGATACCAGTGAATGTCCGCCGTGGTCCAACCGATGGCTTTCTTATGCTTTTTAGAACATGCAACAACCTCCCTCTTGAACAACATCAAGGGAGGTGGAAATGATCACCGGCAGCTTTCGATCATCCTCCAAGTAGGCATACTTGAGGTTTTCTCGGTAAAGGTTTCAAGTCTAGAATGGGAGATGGTCGAGCAAGAGAAGGAACTAAGGGTTCCACAGCATGTACCTCAACCTGCAAGTCAGATTCATGTGTACTTCCTACAACATGGTTAGCGCATTCTGACTCTAAAGAATTAAGGCCAAGAGGTGCAGGTACAACACCCAACACATCAGAACAGAGCTCAAACTCAGAAACCGATTCAGAAACATATTCAGATTCAGTGCTATTGAGAGAAGTATACAGATCAGATAGAAAATAATGTTTCTTATCATGCAAAGAATGAAAATCAGAAACATACTCATCAACAACAACATCAAGTATCTCAAAGACGAAAAACAGAATGATATTCAGATGGATGTCTCATGGCATCAAGAATATTAAAATGGACAATACTATCACCAAATTCCATGGACAATGTACCAAAGATACACATCAATCTTAGTTCGGCTGTTTTCAAAAATGGTCTCGCTAAAATGATTGGCACGCATCCATGGGAGAATCCGCCCTCCATGTCAAGCACATAGAAATCAGCAGGAAAAATCAGTTCACCAACCCGAACTAACACGTCCTCAATGAACCCTGTAGGGTGGGCAACACTTCTATTTACCAACTGTATCACCACACCCGTAGGTTGCAGAGGTCCAAGAGATAGAGATTTAAATATAGACAGAGGCATGACATTTATAGAAGCACCCAAATCAAGCATGGCATTTTCAAATTTTTTATTCCCTATAACACAAGGTATGCAGAAAGTACTTGGGTCCTTACATTTTTCAGGAATGTGCGGAACAGATTTACCTATCAAAGCAGATACCTAGTCTGCAGTCTCTAGTCTCTAGTTTGTTGTCTCTAGTCTCTAGTCTCTAGTCCGGCGTCTGTAGTCACTAGTCTGCCGTCTCTAGTCATTAGTCTTCCGTTTCTAGTCTCTAGTGTGCCGTCTCTAGTCTCTAGTCTGCCGTCTCTAGTCTCTAGTCTGTCGTCTCTAGTCTCTAGTCTGCAGTCTCTAGTCTGCAGTCTCTAGTATCTAGTCTGCAGTCTCTAGTCTCTAGTCTGCCGTCTCAAGTCTCTAGTCTGCCGTCTCTAGTCTCTTGTCTACCGTCTCTAGTCTCTGGTCTGCCCTCTCTAGTCTCTAGTCTGCAGTCTCTAGTCTCTAGTCTGCCGTCTCTAGTCTCTAGTCTGCAGTCTCTAGTCTGTCGTCCCTAGTCTCTAGTCTGCCGTCTCTAGTCTCTACTCTACTGTCTCTAGTCTCTACTCTACTGTCTCTAGTCTCTAGTCTCTAGTCTGCCGTCTCTAGTCTCTAGTATGCCGTCTCTAGAATCTAGTCTGCTGTCTCTAGTCTTTAGTCTGCCATCTCTAGTCTGCCGTCTCTAGTCTCTAGTCTGGAGTCTCTAGCCTCTATTCTACAGTTTCTAGTCTCTAGTCTGCAGTCTCTAGTCTCTAATCTGTAGTCTCTAGTCTCTAGTCTCTGGTCTGCAGTCTCTAGTCTCTAGTCTGCCGTTTCTAGTCTCTAGTCTGCAGTCTCTAGTCTGTACTCTCTAGTCTGCCGTCCCTAGTCTCTAGTCTCTAGTCTCTAGTCTGCAGTCACTAGTCTCTAGTCTCTAGTCTCTAATCTACAGTCTCTGGTCTCTAGTCTCTAGTCTCTAGTCTCTAGTCTCTAGTCTGTAGTCTCTAGTCTCTAGTCTCTAGTCTGTAGTCTCTGGTCTCCGGTCTCTCGGTCTCCGGGTCTCCGGTCTCCGGGTCTCCGGTCTCCGGTCTCCGGTCTCGGTCTCCGGTCTCTCGTGTCCGGTCTCTGGTCTCTGATCTCTAGTCTCTGGTCTCTGGTCTCTAGTCAGTCGTCTCTAGTCTCTAGTCTGTCGTCTGTAGTCTCTAGTCCACCGTCTCTAGTCTCCTTTCTGCAGTCACTAGTCTCTAGTCTGTAGTCTCTGGTCTGCAGTCTCTAGTCTCTACTGTGCCGTCTCTAGATTCTAGTCTGCCGTCTCTAGTCTCTAGTCTGTTGTCTGCAGTCTCTAGTCTCTAGTAGCTAGTAGCTAGTGCAAGTGCTAGTAGCTAGTGCTAGTACCTAGTGCTAGTATCTAGTACCTAGTTCTAGTAGCTAGTGCTAGCAGGTAGTGCTAGTAGCTAGTAGGTAATGCTAGATGCTAGTAGCTAGTAGCTAGTGCTAATAGCTATTGCTAGTAGCTAGTAGCTAGTAGCTAGTGCTAGTAGCTATTGCTAGTAGCTAGTGCTAGTAGCTAGTAGGTAGTGCTAGTAGCTAGTAGCTAGTAGGTAGTGCTAGTAGCTAGTAGGTAGTGCTAGTAGCTAGTAGGTAGTGCTAGTAGCTAGTAGGTAGTCCTAGTAGCTAGTAGTTAGTGGTAGCAGCTAGTAGCTAATGCTAGTACCTAGTAGCTAGTAGCCAGTAGCTAGTGCTAGTTGCTAGTAGCTAGTAGCTGGAAGCAAGTGCTAGTAGCTAGTAGCTAGTGCTAGGTGCTAGTGCTAGCACCTAGTCCTAGTAGCTAGCGCTAGTGGTAGTGCAAGTGCTAGTAGCAAGTGCTAGTAGCTAGTGCTAGTGCTAGTAACTAGTGCTAGTGCTAGTGCTAGTAGCTAGTGCAAGCGTTAGTAGCTAGTGCTAGTATCTAGTAGGTAGTTCTAATAGCTAGTCCTACTAGCAAGTGCTAGTAGGTAGTGCTAGTAGCTAGTAGGTAATGCTAGATGCTAGTAGCTAGTGCTAGTAGCTAGTAGCTAGTGCTAGTAGCTAGTAGCTAGTGCTAGTAGCTATTGCTAGTAGCTAGTGCTAGTAGCTATTGCTAGTGCTAGCTAGTAGCTAGTAGCTAGCTAGTAGCTAGTAGCTAGTGCTAGTAGCTAGTAGCTAGTGCTAGTAGCTAGTAGCTAGAGCTAGTGCTAGTAGCTAGTAACTAGTGCTAGTTGCTAATAGCTAGTGCTAGGTGCTAGTAGCTAGTGCTAGTGCTAGTAGCTAGTAGCTAGTGCTAGTAGCTACTGTTAGTGATAGTAACCAGTAGTTGGTGCTAGTAGCTGGTGCTAGTAGCTAGTAGCTAGTGCTAGTAGCTATTGCTAGTGGCTAGTAGCTAGTAGCTAGTAGCTAGTAGCTAGTAGCTAGTGCTAGTAGCTAGTAGCTAGTGCTAGTAGCTAGTAGCTAGTAGCTAGTAGCTAGTGCTAGTAGCTAGTAGCTAGTAGCTAGTAGCTAGTGCTAGTAGGTAGTGCTAGTAGCTAGTAGGTAGTGCTAATAGCTAGTAGGTAGTGCTAGTAGCCAGTAGGTAGTGCTAGTAGCCAGTAGGTAGTGCTAGTAGCTAGTAGCTAGTAGCTAGTAGCTAGTAGCTAGTAGCTAGTAGCTAGTAGCTAGTAGCTACTGCTAGTAGCTAGTAGCTAGTAGCTAGTAGCTAGTGCTAGTTGCTAGTAGCTAGAGCTAGTAGCTAGTAGCTAGAAGCTAGTGCTAGTAGCTAGTAGCTAGTGCTAGTGGTAGTAGCTAGTGCTAGTGGTAGTGCAAGTGCTAGTAGCTAGTGCTAGTGCTAGTAGCTAGTAGCTAGTAGCTAGTGCTAGTGCTAGTGCTAGTAGCTAGTAGCTAGTGCAAGTGCTAGTGCGAGTAGCTAGTGCTAGTAGCTAGTGGTAGTAGCTAGTGCTAGTAGCTAGTGCTAGTAGCTAGTGGCTAGTAGCTAGTAGCTAGTAGCTAGTAGCTAGTAGCTAGTGCTAGTTGCTAGTAGCTAGTGCTAGTATCTAGTAGCTAGTGCTAGTAGCTAGTAGGTAGTGCCAGTAGCTAGTAGGTAATGCTAGATGTTTGTAGCTAGTAGCTAGTGCTAGTAGCTAGTGCTAGTAGCTATTGCTAGTAGCTAGTGTTAGTAGCTAGTATCTAGTAGCTAGTAGCTAGTAGCTAGTGCTAGTAGCTAGTAGCTAGTAGCTAGTAGCTAGTGCTAGTAGCTATTAGCTAGTGCTACGAGCTAGTAGCTAGTGCTAGGAGCTAGTAGCTAGTGCTAGTAGCTAGTGCTAGTAGCTAGTAGCTAGTAGGTGGTGCTTGTAGCTAGTAGGTAGTGCTAGTAGCTCGTAGGTACTCCTAGTAGCTACTAGCTAGTGGTAGTAGCTAGTAGCTAGTGCTGGTAGCTAGTAGCTAGTGCTAGTACCTAGTAGCTAGTAGCTAGTAACTAGTGCTAGTAGCTAGTAGCTAGTAGCTTGTAGCTAGTGCTAGTAGCTAGTGCTGGTGCTAGTGGTAGTGCAAGTGCTAGTAGCTAGTGCTAGTCCTAGTGCTAGTAGCTAGTGCTAGTCCTAGTGCTAGTAGCTAGTGCTAATGCTAGTGCTAATGCTAGTGCTAGTAGCTAGTGCAAGTGCTAGTAGCTACTGCTAGTAGCTAGTGCTAGTAGCTTGTGCTAGTATCTAGTAGCTAGTTCCAGTAGCTAGTGCTAGTAGCTAGTACTTGTAGGTAGTGCTAGTAGGTAGTACTTGTAGGTAGTGCTAGTAGCTAGTACTTGTAGGTAGTGCTAGTAGCTAGTACTTGTAGGTAGTGCTAGTAGCTAGTAGGTAATGCTAGATGCTAGTAGCTAGTGGCTAGTGCTAGTAGCTAGTGCTAGTAGCTATTGCTAGTAGCTAGTATCTAGTAGCTAGTACCTAGTAGCTAGTGCTAGTAGCTAGTAGCTAGAGCCAGTGCTAGTAGCTACTAGCTAGTGCTAGTAGCTAGTAGCTAGTGCTAAGTGCTAGTAGCTAGCGCTAGTGCTAGTAGCTACTGCTAGTGCTAGTAGCTAGTGCTAGTGATAGTAGCTAGTGCTAGTGCTAGTGCTAGTAGCTACTAGCTGGTGCTAGTAGCTAGTAGCTGGTGCTAGTAGGTAGTAGCTGGTGCTAGTAGCTAGTAGCTGGTGCTAGTAGCGAGTAGCTGGTGCTAGTAGCCAGTAGCTGGTGCTAGTAGCCAGTAGCTGGTGCTAGTGGCCAGTAGCCAGTAGCTAGTGCTAGTAGGTAATACTACTAGCTAGTGCTAGTAGTTAGTAGCTTGTGCTAGTAGCTAGTAGCTCGTTGTAGTAGCTAGTGCTAGGTGCTAGTAACTAGCAGCTAGTGGCTAGTCCTGGTAGCTAGTAGCTAGTGCTGGTAGCTAGTAGCTAGTAGCTAGGGCTAGTAGCTAGTAGCTAGTCCTAGTAGCTAGTAGCTAGTGCTAGTAGCTAGTACCTAGTGCTAGTAGCTAGTAGCTAGTAGCTAGTGCTAGTTGCTATTAGTTAGAGCTAGTAGCTAGTAGCTAGAAGCTAGTGCTAGTGCTAGGTTTTAGGAGCTAGTGCTAGGTGCTAGGTGCTAGGTGCTAGTGCTAGTGGTAGTAGCTAGTGCTAGTGGTAGTGCAAGTGTTAGTAGCAAATGCTAGTAGCTAGTGCTAGTGCTAGTGCTAAGAGCTAGTGCTAGTCCTAGTGCTAGTAGCTAGTGCTAGTGCTAGTAGCTAGTGCTAGTAGCTAGTTCTAGTAGCTAGTGCTAGTAGCTAGTGCTAGTAGCTAGTGCTAGTAGCTAGTAGCTAGTGCTAGTAGCTAGTAGCTAGTGCTAGTAGCTAGTGCTAGTAGCTAGTGTAATAGCTAGTGTTAGTAGCTAGTGCTAGTATCTAGTAGCTAGTTCTAGTAGCTAGTGCTAGCAGCTAGTAGGTAGTGCCAGTAGCTAGTAGGTAATGCTAGATGCTAGTAGCTAGTAGCTAGTGCTAGTAGCTAGTAGCTAGTGTTAGTAGCTATTGCTAGTAGCTATTGCTAGTAGCTAATGCTAGTAGCTAGTAGCTAGTGCTAGTAGCTAGTAGCTAGTAGCTAGTGCTAGTAGCTAGTAGCTAGTAGCTAGTGCTACTAGCCAGTAGCTAGTGCTAGTAGCCAGTAGCTAGTGCTAGTAGCCAGTAGCTAGTGCTAGTAGCCAGTAGCTAGTGCTAGTAGCTAGTAGCTAGTGCTAGTAGCTAGTAGCTAGTAGCTAGTAGCTAGTAGCTAGTGCTAGTAGCTAGTGCTAGTAGCTAGTGCTAGTAGCCAGTGCTAGTAGCCAGTGCTAGTAGCTAGTAGCTAGTAGGTAGTGCTAGTAGCTAGTGCCAGTAGCTAGTGCTAGTAGCCAGTAGCTAGTGCTAGGTGCTAGTAGCTAGCAGCGCTAGTGCTAGTAGCTAGCGCTAGTGCTAGTAGGTAGCGCTAGTGCTAGTAGGTAGCGCTAGTGCTAGTAGGTAGCGCTAGTGCTAGTAGCTAGCGTTAGTGCTAGTAGCTAGCGCTAGTGCTAGTAGCCAGTGCTAGTGCTAGTAGCCAGTAGCTAGTGCTAGTAGCCAGTAGCTAGTGCTAGTAGCTAGCTACTGCTAGTGATAGTAGCTAGTAGCTAGTGCTAGTAGCTAGTAGCTAGTGCTACTATCTAATAGCTAGTGCTAGTAGCTAGTAGCTAGTAGGTAGTGCTTGTAGCTAGTAGGTAGTGCTAGTAGCTAGTAGGTACTCCTAGTAGCTATTAGCAAGTGCTAGTAGCTAGTAGCTACTAGCTAGTGCTAGTAGCTAGTAGCTAGTGCTAGTAGCTAGTAGTTAGGGCTAGTACGTAGTAGCTAGTGCTAGTACCTAGTAGCTAGTAGCTAGAAGCTAGTAGCTAGTCCTAGTAGCTAGTGCTAGTGCTAGTGCTAGTAAATAGTAGCTAGTAGCTAGTGTAAGTGCTAGTAGCTAGTGCTAGTAGCTAGTGCTAGTATCTAGTAGCTAGTTCTAGTAGCTAGTGCTAGTAGCTAGTGCTTGTAGGTAGTGCTAGTAGCTAGTGCTAGGAGCTTGTGCTACTATCTAGTAGCTAGTTCTAGTAGCTAGTGCTAGTAGCTAGTACCTAGTAGCTAGTGCTAGTGCTAGTGCTAGTAAATAGTAGCTAGTAGCTAGTGTAAGTGCTAGTAGCTAGTGCTAGTAGCTAGTGCTAGTATCTAGTAGCTAGTTCTAGTAGCTAGTGCTAGTAGCTAGTGCTTGTAGGTAGTGCTAGTAGCTAGTGCTAGGAGCTTGTGCTACTATCTAGTAGCTAGTTTTAGTAGCTAGTGCTAGTAGCTAGTGCTTGTAGGTAGTGCTAGTAGCTGGTAGGTAATGCTAGATGCTAGTAGCTAGTAGCTAGTGCTAGTAGCTAGTAGCTAGTGCTAGTAGCTATTGCTAGTAGCTAGTAGCTAGTAGCTAGTAGCTATTAGCTAGTGCTAGTAGCTAGTAGCTAGTGCTAGTAGCTAGTAGCTAGTAGCTAGAGCTAGTGCTAGTGGCTAACAGCTAGTGCTAGGTGCTAGTAGCTAGCGCTAGTGCTAGTAGCTACTGCTAGTGCTAGTAGCTAGTGCTAGTGATAGTAGCTAGTGCTAGTGTTAGTAGCTAGTGCTAGTGCTAGTAGCTAGCTAGTCCTAGTAGCTACTAGTTGGTGCTAGTAACTAGTAGCTGGTGCTAGTAGCTAGTAGCTGGTGCTAGTAGCTAGTAGCTGGTGCTAGTAGCGAGTAGCTGGTGCTAGTAGCGAGTAGCTGGTGCTAGTAGCTAGTAGCTGGTGCTAGTAGCCAGTAGCTGGTGCTAGTAGCCAGTAGCCAGTGCTAGTAGCTAATACTACTAGCTAGTGCTAGTAGTTAGTAGCTAGTGCTAGTAGCTAGTAGCTCGTGCTAGTAGCTAGTGCTAGGTGCTAGTAGCTAGTAGCTAGTGGCTAGTGCTGGTAGCCAGTAGCGAGTGCTCGTAGCTAGTAGCTAGTGCTAGTAGTTAGTAGCTAGTGCTAGTAGCTAGTAGCTAGTGCTAGTAGCTAGTAGCTAGTAACTAGTAGCTAGTGCTAGTAGCTGGTAACTAGTGCTAGGTGCTAGTAACTAGTGCTAGTGCTAGTAACTAGTGCTAGTAACTAGTGCTAGTGCTAGTAACTAGTGCTAGTGCCAGTAGCTAGTGCTAGTGCCAGTAGCTAGTAGCAAGTGGCAGTAGCTAGTAGCTAGTGCTAGTTGCTAGTAGCTAGTGCCAGTAGCTAGTGCCAGTAGCTAGTGCCAGTAGCTAGTGCTAGTAGGTACTAGCTAGTTCTAGTAGCTAGTAGCTAGTGCTAGTAGCTAGTAGCTAGTGCTAGTAGCTAGTAGCTGGTGCTAGTAGCGAGTAGCTAGTGCTAGTAGCTAGTAGCTAGTGCCAGTAGCTAGTGCTAGTAGCTAGTTCTAGTAGCTAGTAGCTAGTGCTAGTAGCTAGTAGCTAGTGGTAGTAGCTAGTAGCTAGTGCTAGTAGCTAGTAGCTAGTAGCTAGTGCTAGTACCTAGTAGCTAGTAGCTAGTAGCTAGTAGCTAGTGCTAGCTAGTAGCTAGAGCTAGTAGCTAGTAGCTAGAAGCTAGTGCTAGTAGCTAGTAGCTAGTGCTAGGTTCTAGGTGCTAGTGCTAGGTGCTAGGTGCTAGGTGCTAGTGCTAGTAGCTAGTGCTAGTGGTAGTGCAAGTGTTAGTAGCAAGTGCTAGTAGCTAGTGCTAGTGCTAGTGCTAGTAGCTAGTGCTAGTGCTAGTGCTAGTAGCTAGTAGCTAGTAGCTAGTGCTAGTAGCTAGTGCTAGTAGCTAGAGCTAGTAGCTAGTGCTAGTATCTAGTAGCTAGTTCTAGTAGCTAGTGCTAGTAGCTAGTGCTAGTAGCTAGTGTAATAGCTAGTGTTAGTAGCTGGTGCTAGTATCTAGTAGCTAGTTCTAGTAGCTAGTGCTAGTAGCTAGTAGGTAGTGCCAGTAGCTAGTAGGTAATGCTAGATGGTAGTAGCTAGTAGCTAGTGCTAGTAGCTAGTAGCTAGTACCTAGTGCTAGTAGCTAGTGCTAGTAGCTGGTACCTGGTAGCTAGTGCTAGTAGCTAGTAGCTGGTAGCTAGTGCTAGTAGCTAGTAGCTAGTAGCTAGTGCTAGTAGCTAGTAGCTAGTAGCTAGTGCTAGTATCTAGTAGCTAGTGCTAGTAGCTAGTGCTAGTAGCTAGTAGCTAGTAGCTAGCGCTAGTAGCTAGTGCTAGTAGTTAGTAGCTAGAGCTAGTGCTAGTAGCTAGTGCTAGTAGCTAATAGCTAGTGCTAGGTGCTAGTAGCTAGCGCTAGTGCGAGTAGCTAGCGCTAGTGCCAGTAGCTAGCGCTAGTGCCAGTAGCTAGCGCTAGTGCCAGTAGTTAGCGCTAGTGCCAGTAGCTAGCGCTAGTGCTAGTAGCTACTGTGCTAGTAGTTACTGGCTAGTGTTGGTAGCCAGTAGCTAGTGCTCGTAGCTAGTAGCTAGTGCTAGTAGCTAGTAGCTAGTGCTAGTAGCTAGTAGGTAGTAGCTAGTAACTAGTAGCTAGTGCTAGTAGCTGGTAACTAGTGCTAGTGACTAGTGCTAGTGCTAGTAACTAGTGCTAGTGCTAGTGCTAGTAGCTAGTGCTAGTGCCAGTAGCTAGTAGCTAGTGCCAGTAGCTAGTAGCTAGTGCTAGTTGCTAGTAGCTAGTGCCAGTAGCTACTGCTAGTAGGTAGTAGCTAGTTCTAGTAGCTAGTAGCTAGTGCTAGTAGCTAGTGGCTAGTAGCTAGTGCTAGTAGCTAGTAGCTGGTGCTAGTAGTTAGTGCTAGTAGCTAGTAGCTCGTGCTAGTAGCTAGTAGCTAGTGCTAGTAGCTGGTAGCTAGTGCTAGGTGCTAGTAACTAGTGCTAGTGCTAGTGCCAGTAGCTAGTAGCTAGTGCTAGTTGCTAGTAGCTAGTGCCAGTAGCTAGTGCTAGTAGGTAGTAGGTAGTAGCTAGTGCTAGGAGCTAGTAGCTAGTAGCTAGTGCTAGCAGCTAGTAGCTGGTGCTAGTAGCTAGTAGCTGGTGCTAGTAGCTAGTAGCTCGTAGCTAGTAGCTGGTAGCTGGTAGCTGGTAGCTCGTAGCTAGTGCTAGTAGCTAGTACCTAGTAGCTAGTGCTAGTAGCTAGTACCTAGTAGCTAGTAGCGAGTAGCTAGTGGCTAGTAGCTAGTGCTGGTAGCTAGTAGCTAGTGCTGGTAGCTAGTGCTGGTAGCGAGTAGCTAGTGCTAGTAGCTAGTGCTCGTAGCTAGTAGCTAGTGGTAGTGCTAGTGCTAGTGGTAGTAGGTAGTGCTAGTAGCTAGTGCTAGTGCTAGTGCTAGTGCTAGTGCTAGTAGCTAGTGCTAGTGCTAGTGCTAGTAGCTTGTGCTAGTGCTAGTAGCTAGTGCTAGTCCAAGTAGCTAGTAGCTAATGCTAGTGCTAGTAGCTAGTGCTAGTGCTAGTAGCTAGTGCCAGTGCTAGCAGCTAGTGCCAGTGCTAGTAGCTAGAGCTAGTGCTAGTGCTAGTGCTGGTAGCTGTTGGATTTGAAGACTTGGTTTCAATTGGATTTGATGTCCCCAACAACCTTTGGTGATGAAGATGATGGTGCTTGAAGAATGAAGATTATGTCTTATGTTTAGAGAGTCCTAGGTTGTGTGGTATGTTGCATTTCAATTAATCTTGGACTTAATCTTGGGGTTTAAAATGATTTGAAATGTTTTAAAAAGGTTTAAAATGATTTCAAAGGTTTAACTAATTTTTAACTGGTTAAAAATCTGATTTCAACTAGTTAAACTGTTCTTCGTTTTTCAAAGCTTTGTATTTGGGAAATTTTAACTGACTGTTTTCGAAATTTAAACCAGTTAAAATCCTGGTAGCTTTGTTCAGGAATTCCAGTTCTCTGGAATAGCTAGTTAAAACGGGTTTTCAACTGACTGATTTCAAGTTCCAGTAAAAGGATGCTCACTGGAAAATTGGTTTTAATGAAAACAACCGGTTAAAATGCGATTTGAACCGACTATTATCTTCAGAATCAGTTTTAACAGTTTTCTATATATAACTTGAAATTCAAAGAACTGAGTGACGAATCATTTTTAGAAGAACCCACTGAGCAAGAACGTTTCTCTTACACTCTAAATCAATTTGCGAATCACTCCAAGAAGTCCAAGATCGAATTGAATAGCGAATTGAATCAAGAAATCATACTGCTTTTTCGTCATCGTTGCGTGCTCTGCTTTTGCTTCTGCTTGAGTTTTCCAGGTGAATTCAATCCAATTCTTTGTGTGTTTGTTAGCTGCGTGTTTGTCTCTTAATCAGGGTGATTAAGGGCTCTTGTAATAGGGTTTTACAGGTGTTTAGAAGTCTTGTAGGGTTCAAGACTAGGTGCAGCTTTCTGTTTTTCGTTTTGCATGTAGTGTTCATGTAAAAACTGGTTTTTAGTGAATTGATTGAATTTGTGTGGTTAGGAAACTGGATGTAGCCTTTGTTGAAAGGTGAACCAGTATAAATCTGCTGTGTTGTTCTTCTTCCCTTGATCTTTTACATTCGGCAATTGAATTTTAAATTGTAATTGAATTGGATATATGATCTATTGATTAAAAGCATTTCAAGAATCTATTAAAACTGGTTTTAATCTTCAATCTGAATCTGGTTTTTCATATTTGGGCATTGGGTTTCGAAAATCTTTGAAAGTTTAATTCACCCCCCCTCTTAAACTCAGCCATTTATTCCAACAATTGGTATCAAGAGCTGGTTCTTGAAAAATATTCAAGTTTTCTCGAAAAATTTCAAACATGGCTCAAGGAAAATTGCCTTTGCGTAGGGTGCTTCTATAAACAGAGCCACCAATGTTTTCTCGGGTAAACTATCCATTTTGGAAAGTTAGAATGAAGATTTTCATTGAATCAATTGATATAGGGATTTGGAATGCTATAGTCAATGGACCGTATATCCCTGAAGAAGAGAAACCATGGGAAAATTTAAATGCTGATGAACAAAAGAAAGTGCAATATGATTGTAAAGCAAAGAACATCATTACATCCGCACTTAATCTTGATGAATTCTTTCGTGTTTCACAGATGTTCCAATGCTAAAGAAATGTGGGAAGTGTTGGAGGTTACTCATGAAGGAACAAATGATGTTAAAAGAGCTAGAAAGCACACTTTAATCCAAGAGTATGAGATGTTCAGAATGCTTCCAGGAGAAACTGTTTCAGATGTGCAAAAGAGGTTTACACACATTATAGTCTCTAGTCTGCAATCTCTAGTCTCTATTCTGCGGTCTCTAGTTTCTAATCTGCAGTCTCTAGTCTCTAGTCTGCCATCTCTAGTCTCTAGTCTCCCGTCTCTAGTCTCTAGTCTGCCGTCTTTAGTCTCTAGTCTGCCGTCTCTAGTCTTTAATCTACAGTCTCCAATCTCTAGTCTGTCGTCTCTAGTCTGCCGTCTCTACTCTCTAGTCTGCAGTCTCCAGTCCCTGGTCTGCCGTCTCTAGTCTCTAGTCTGCCGTCTCTAGTCTCTAGTCTACCATCTATAGTCTCTACTCTACTGTCTCTAGTCTCTAGTCTGCAGTCTCTGGTCCCTAGTCTGCAGTCTCTAGTCTGCCGTCTCTAGTCTCTAGTCTGTTGTCTCTAGTCTCTAGTCTGCCGTTTCTAGTCTCTAGTCTGACATCTCTAGTCCAGAGTCTGCCGTGTCTAGTCTCTAGTCTCTAGTCTGCCGTCTCTAGTCTCTCGTCTCTAGTCTCTAGTCTGTCGTCTCTAGTCTCTACTCTGCCATCTCTAGTCTCTAGTCTGCCATCTCTAGTCTCTAGTCTGTCGTCTCTAGTCTCTTGTCTGCCGTCTCTAGTCTCTAGTCTGCCGTCTCTAGTCTCTAGTCTGCAATCTCTAGTCTCTAGTCTGATGTCTCCAACCTCTAGTATGTCGTCTCTACTCTCTAGTCTGCAGTCTCCAGTCTCTAGTCTGCCGTCTCTAGTCTGCCGTGTCTAGTCTCTAGTCTGCCGTCTCTAGTCTCTAGTCTGCCATCCATAGTCTCTAGTCTGCCGTCAATAGTCTGTAGTCTGCCGTCTCTAGTCTGCCATCTTTAGTCTCTAGTCTCGAATCTGCATTCTCTAGTCTCTAGTCTGCAGTCTCCAGTCTACTGTCTCTAGTCTGCCGTCTCTAGTCTCTAGTCTGCCGTCTCTAGTCTACAGTCTCTAGTCTCTAGTCTCTGGTCTCTAGTCTTTAGTCTCTAGTCTCTAGTCTCTAGTCTGCAGTCTCTAGTCTCTAATCTGTAGTCTCTAGTCTGCAGTCTTTACTCTCTAGTCTGGATTCTCTAGTCTGCAGTCTCTAGTCTACAGTCTGTAGTTTGTAGTCCGCAGCTACTAGTCTCTAGTCCGCAGCCTCTAGTCTCTAGTCTCGTAGTCTTTAGTCTCTAGTCCGGAGTCTCTAGTCTCTATTCTCGTAGTCTCTAGTCTTTAGTCTCGCAGCCTCTAGTCTCTAGTCTCGCAGCTCTAGTCTCTAGTCTCTAGTCTCTAGTCTCTAGTCTCTAGTCTCTAGTCTGCAGCCTCTAGTCTCTAATCTGCAGTCTCTAGTCTCTAGTCCGTAGTCTCTAATCTCTAGTCTGCAGTCTCTAGTCTCTAGTCTTTAGTCTGCAGTCTCTAGTCTCTAGTCTACAGTCTCTAATCTCTAGTCTGCAGTCTCTAGTCTGCAGTCTCTAGTCTGCAGTCTCTAGTCTCTAGTCTAGAGTCTCTAGTCTCTCGTCTGCAGTCTCTAGTCTCTCGTCTGCAGTCTCTAGTCTGCAGTGTCTAGTCTCTAGTCTGCAGTCTCTAGTCTCTAGTCTGTAGTCTCTAGTATCTAGTCTGGAGTCTCTAGTCTCTAGTCTCTAGTCTCTAGTCTCTAGTCTACAGTCTCTAGTCTCTAGTCTCGCAGTCTCTAGTCTCTGGTCTGCAGTCTCTAGTCTCCAGTCTGCAGCCTCTAGTCTCGTAGTTTGCGCTCTAGTCTCGTAGTCTGCAGCCTCTAGTCTCTAGCCTCTAGTCTCTAGTCTGCAGTCTCAGCCTCTAGTCTCTAGTCTCGCAGCCTCTAGTCTCTAGTCTCTAGTCTCTAGTCTGCAGCCTCTAGTCTCTAATCTGCAGTCTCTAGTCTCTAGTCCGTAGTCTCTAATCTCTAGTCTGCAGTGTCTAGTCTCTAGTCTCTAGTCTGCAGCCTCTAGTCTCTAGTCTCCAGCCTCTAGTCTCTAGTCCGCAGCCTCTAGTCTCGCAGCCTCTAGTCTCGCAGCCTCTAGTCTCGCAGCCTCTAGTCTCTAGTCTGCAGTCTCTAGTCTCTCGTCTCGCAGCCTCTAGTCTCTAGTCCGCAGTCTGGAGTCTCTAGTCTGTAGTCTCTAGTCTCTAGTCTCTAGTCCGTAGTCTCTAGTCTGTAGTCTGGAGTCTCTAGTCTCTAGTCTCTAGTCTCTAGTCTCTAGTCTCTAGTCTCTAGTCTCTAGTCTGCAGTCTCTAGTCTCTAGTCTGCAGTCTCTAGTCTCCAGTTTGCAGTCTCTAGTCTGTAGTTTGCAGTCTCTAGTCTGAATCTGGAGTCTCTAGTCTCTTGTCTACACTCTCTAGTCTCTAGTCTGGAGTCTCTAGTCTACAGTCTCTTGTCTCTAGTCTGCAGTTTCTAGTCTCTAGCCTCTAGTCTCTAGTCTCTAGTCTCTAGTCTCTAGTCTCTAGTCTCTAGTCTCTTGTCTGCAGTCTGTAGTCTACAGTCTCTAGTCTCTAGTCTGCAGTCTCTAGCCTCTAGTCTGTAGTCTTTAGTCTCTAGTCTGGATTCCCTAGTCTCTAGTCTGCAGTCTCTAGTCTCTAGTCTCTAGTCTCTAATCTCTAGTCTCTAGTCTCTAGTCTCTAGTCTCTAGTCTCTAGTCTCTAGTCTCTAGTCTTTAGTCTCTAGTCTCTAGTCTGCAGTCTGCAGTGTCTAGTCTCTAGTCTGCAGTCTCTACTCTTTTGTCTGCGGTCTCTCGTCTCTTGTCTATAGTCTCTGGTCTCTAGTCTGCAGTCTCTAGTCTCTAGTCATGCTGTTTGTAGTCTGTAGGCTGTAGTCTCTAGTCTCTAGTCTGGAGTCTTTAGTCTCTAGTCCGGAGTCTCTAGTCTCGCAGCCTCTACTCTCTAGTCCGCAGCCTCTAGTCTCTAGTCTCGCAGCCTCTAGTCTCTAGTCGCAGCCTCTAGTCTCTAGTCTCGTAGCCTCTAGTCTCGCAGCCTCTAGACTCTAGTCTCGCAGCCTCTAGTCTCTAATCCGCAGCCTCTAGTCTCTAGTCCGCTGTCTCTAGCCTCTAGTCTCGTAGTCTTTAGTCTCTAGTCCGGAGTCTCTAGTCTCTAGTCTGCAGTCTCTAGTCTCTAGTCTGCAGTCTCTAGTCTCTAGTCTGATGTCTCTAGTCCCTAGTCTACAGTTTCTGGTCTCTAGTCTCTAGTCTCTAGTCTCTAGTCTCTAGTCTCTAGTCTCTAGTCTCTAGTCTCTAGTCTCTAGTCTCTAGTCTCTAGTTTCTAGTCTCTAGTCTCTAGTCTCTAGTCTTAGTCTCTAGTCTGCAGTCTATAGTCTCTAGTCTGCAGTCTCTAGTCTTTTGTCTGCAGTCTCTATTCTCTAGTCTATAGTCTCTGGTCTCTAGTGTGCAGCCTCTAGTCTCTAGTCCGCAGCCTCAAGTCTTTAGTCTCTAGTCCGAGTCTCTAGTCTCGTAGCCTCTACTCTATAGTCTCGCAGCCTCTAGTCTCTAGTCTCGCAGCCTCTAGTCTCTAGTCTCTAGTCTACAGCCTCTAGTCTCTAGTCTCGCAGCCTCGTAGTCTCTAGTCCGCAGCCTCTAGTCTCTAGTCCGCAGCCTCTAGTCTCTAGTCTCGCAGCCTCTAGTCTCTAGTCCGCAGCCTCCGCCTACGTCTCTAGTCTGCAGTCTCTAGTCTCTAGTCTCGCCGTCTCTAGTCTACAGTCTCTAGTCTCTAGTCTCTAGTCTCTAGTCTCTAGTCTCTAGTCTCTAGTCTCTAGTCTCTAGTCTGCAGTCTCTAGTCTCTAGTCTGTAGTCTCTAGTCTCTAGTCTCTAGTCTCTAGTCTCTAGTCTCTAGTCTGGATTCTCTAGTCTGCAGTCTCTAGTCTACAGTCTGTAGTTTGTAGTCTGCAGTCACTAGTCTCTAGTCTGCAGTCTGTAGTCTCTAGTCTGTAGTCTCTAGTCTCTAGTCTGGAGTCTCTAGTCTCTAGTCTGTAGTCTCTAGTCTTTAGTCTGCAGTCTCTAGTCTCTAGTCTGCAGTTTCTAGTCTCTAGTCTCTAGTCTCTAGTCTCTAGTCTCTAGTCTGCAGTCTCTAGTCTCTAGTCCCGTAGTCTCTAGTCTCTAGTCCAGCCTCTAGTCTCTAGTCTCTAGTCTCTAGTCTGCAGTCTCTAGTCTCTAGTCTCTACCCTCTAGTCTCTAGTCTCTAGCCTCTAGTCTCGCAGCCTCTAGTCTCTAGTCTCTAGTCTCTAGTCTAGAGTCTCTAGTCTCTCGTCTGCAGTCTCTAGTCTCTCACCTGCAGTCTCTAGTCTGCAGTGTCTAGTCTCTAGTCTCTAGTCTGCAGTCTCTAGTCTCTAGTCTGTAGTCTTTAGTATGTAGTTTGGAGTCTCTAGTCTCTAGTCTCTAGCCTCTAGTCTCTAGTCTACAGTCTCTAGTCTCTAGTCTGCAGTCTCTAGTCTCTAGTCTGCAGTCTCTAGTCTCTAGTCTGCAGCCTCTAGTCTCGTAGTTCTGCGCCTCTAGTCCGATCTGAGTCTCTAGTCTCTGTCTACAGCTCTCTAGTCTCTAGTCTGGAGTCTCTAGTCTACAGTCTCTTGTCTCTAGTCTGCAGTTTCTAGTCTCTAGCCTCTAGTCTCTAGTCTCTAGTCTCTAGTCTCTAGTCTCTAGTCTCTAGTCTCTAGTCTCTAGTCTCTAGTCTCTAGTCTCTAGTCTCTAGTCTCTAGTCTCTTGTCTGCAGTCTGTAGTCTACAGTCTCTAGTCTCTAGTCTGCAGTCTCTAGCCTCTAGTCTGTAGTCTTTAGTCTCTAGTCTGGATTCCCTAGTCTCTAGTCTGCAGTCTCTAGTCTCTAGTCTCTAGTCTCTAATCTCTAGTCTCTAGTCTCTAGTCTCTAGTCTCTAGTCTCTAGTCTCTAGTCTTTAGTCTCTAGTCTCTAGTCTCTAGTCTCTAGTCTCTAGTCTCTAGCCTCTACTCTCTAGTCTGCAGTCTCTCGTCTCTAGTCTCTAGTCTCTGGTCTCTAGTCTGCAGTCTCTAGTCTCTAGTCATGCTGTTTGTAGTCTCTAGTCCGTAGTCTCTAGTCTCTAGTCTCTGAGTCTTTAGTCTCTAGTCTCGAGTCTCTAGTCTCGCAGCCTCTAGTCTCTAGTCTCAGCCTCTAGTCTCTAGTCTCAGTCTCTCGTCTCTAGTCGCTAGCCTCTAGTCTCTAGTCCGCAGCCTCTAGTCTCAGCCTCTAGACTCTAGTCTCGCAGCCTCTAGTCTCTAATCTCACAGCCTCTAGTCTCTAGTCTCGCTATCTCTAGCCTCTAGTCTCGTAGTCTCTAGTCTCTAGTCCGCAGTCTCTAGTCTCTAGTCCGCAGCCTCTAGTCTCTAGTCTCGCAGCTCTCTAGTCTCTAGTCTCGATGTCTCTAGTCCCTAGTCTACAGCTCTAGGTCTCTAGTCTCTAGTCTCTAGTCTCTAGTCTCTAGTCTCTAGTCTCTAGTCTCTAGTCTCTAGTCTCTAGTCTCTAGTCTCTAGTCTCTAGTCTCTAGTCTCTAGTCTCGCAGCCTCTAGTCTCTAGTCTCGCAGCCTCTAGTCTCTTGTCTGCAGCCTCTAGTCTCTAGTCTCTAGTCTCTAGTCTCTAGTCTGCAGCCTCTAGTCTCTAGTCCGCAGTCAAGTCTCTACTCTCTAGTCTCTGAGTCTCTAGTCTCGCAGTCTCTAGCTCTCTAGTCTCGCAGCCTCGTAGTCTCTAGTCTCGCAGCCTCTAGTCTCTAGTCTCTAGTCTACGCCTCTAGTCTCTAGTCTGCAGCCTCTAGTCTCTAGTCTCGCAGCCTCTAGTCTCTAGTCCGCAGCCTCTAGTCTCTAGTCTCGCAGCCTCTAGTCTCTAGTCTCAGCCTCAGTCTCTAGTCTCTAGTCTACGCCTCTAGTCTCAGTAGTGCGCCTCTAGTCTCTAGTCTCGCAGTCTCTAGTCGTGTCTCTAGTCTCTAGTCTCTAGTCTCTAGTCTCCAGTCTCCAGTCTCCAGTCTCCAGTCTCTAGTCTCTAGTCCGCAGTCTCTAGTCTCTAGTCTCTAGTCTCTAGTCTGCAGTCTCTAGTCTCTAGTCTCTAGTCTCTAGTCTCTAGTCTCTAGTCTCTAGTCTCTAGTCTCAGTCTCTAGTCTCTAGTCTCTAGTCTCTAGTCTGCCGTCTCTAGTCTCTAGTCTCTAGTCAGCCTCTAGTCTCTAGTCTACAGTCTCTAGTCCGTAGTCCGCGTCTTGGTCTCTAGTCTCGCAGTCTCTAGTCTCTTGTCCGCAGTCTCTAGTCTCTAGTCTGCAGCTTCTAGTCTCTAGTCCTGCAGCCTCTAGTCTCTAGTCTCGCAGTCTCTAGTCTCTAGTCTCGCAGCCTCTAGTCTCTAGTCTCAGCGTCTCTAGTCTCTAGCCTCTAGTCTCTAGTCTCTAGTCTGCGCCTCTAGTCTCTAGTCTGCAAGTCTCTAGTCTCTAGTCTGCAGTCTCTAGTCTGCAGTCTCTAGTCTCTAGTCCGCAGTCTCTAGTCTCTAGTCTGCAGCCTCTAGTCTCTAGTCTCTAGTCTACGCCTCTAGTCTCTAGTCTGCAGCCTCGTAGTCTCTAGTCCTGCAGCCTCTAGTCTCTAGTCCGCAGCCTCTAGTCTCTAGTCCGCAGCCTCTAGTCTCTAGTCTCAGCCTCCGTCTAGCCTCTAGTCTACGCCTCTAGTCTCAGTGTGCGCCTCTAGTCTCTAGTCTCGCAGTCTCTAGTCGTGTCTCTAGTCTCTAGTCTCTAGTCTCTAGTCTCTAGTCTCAGCATGTACTCTGCGTCTCTAGTCTCTAGTCTCTCTAGTCTCGCAGTCTCTAGTCTCTAGTCTCGCAGTCTCTAGTCTCGTAGGCTCGCAGTCTCTAGTCTTTAGTCTCTAGTCTCAGTCTGCCTCTAGTCTCGTCAGTCTCTAGTCTCTAGTCTCGCAGTCTCTAGCTCTCTAGTCTCTAGTCTCTAGTCTGCGTCTCTAGTCTCTAGTCTCGCAGTCTCTAGTCTCTAGTCTACCGTCTCTAGTCCGTAGTCCGCTAGTCTCTGGTCTCTAGTCCGCTAGTCTCTAACTGCTGTCCGCCAGTCTCTAGTCTCTAGTCTCGCTGCCTCTAGTCTCTAGTCCGCAGCCTCTAGTCTCTAGTCTCGCAGCCTCTAGTCTCTAGTCTCTAGCCTCTAGTCTCGCCGTCTCTAGTCTCTAGTCTCGCCGTCTCTAGTCTCTAGTCCGTCGTCTCTAGCCTCTAGTCCGTCAGTCTCTAGTCCGCAGCTTGCAGTCTCTAGTCTCGACGTCTCTAGTCTCTAGTCCGCCGTCTCTAGTCTCTAGTCTTCGCGCCTCTAGTCTCTAGTCCGCGTCTCTAGTCTCTAGTCCGTCGTCTCTAGTCTCTAGTCCGCCAGTCTCTAGTCTCTAGCTCCGCCATCTCTAGTCTCTACTCTGTCGTCTCTAGTCTCTACTCTGCCGTCTCTAGTCTCTAGTGTGCCGTCTTTAGTCTCTAGTCTCTAGTCCCTAGTCTCTAGTCCCTAGTCCCTAGTCTCTAGTCTCTAGTCCCTAGTCTCTAGTCTGCAGTCTCTAGTCTCTAGTTTGCAGTCTCTAGTCTGCAGTCTCTAGTCTCTATTCTGTAGTCTCTAGTCTCTATTCTGTAGTCTCTAGTCTTTAGTCTGCAGTCTCTAGTCTCTAGTCTCGCAGCTCTAGTCTCTAGTTTGCAGTCTCTAGTGTCTAGTCTGCAGTCTCTAGTCTCTAGTCTACAGTCTCTAGTCATTACTCTCTAGTCTGCCGTCTCTAGTCTGCAGTCTATAGTCTGCACTCTCTAGTCTCTACTCGGCCGGCTCTAGTCTCTAGCCTGCCGTCTCTGGTCTCTAGTCTGCCAGCTCTAATCTCTAGTCTGCTGTCTCTAGTCTCTAGTGTGTCGTCTCTAGTCTCTAGTCTCCCGTCTCTAGTCTCTAGTGTGGCGTCTCTAGTCTCTAGTCTGTCGTCTCTAGTCTCTACTCTGCCGCTTCTACTCTTTAGTCTTCCATATCTAGTCTCTAGTCTGGCGTCTCTAGTCTGCCGTCTGTAGTCTCTAGTCTATCGTCTCTAGTCTGTAGTCTACCGTCTCTAGTCTCTAGTGTGCCGTCTCTAGTCTCGAGTCTGTCGTCTTTAGTCTCTAGTCTGTCGTCTCTAGTCTCTAGTTTCTTGTCTGTCGTCTCTAGTCTATCGTCTCTAGTCTCTAGTCTCTAGTTTCTAGTCTGCCCTCCCTAGTCTCTAGTCTGTCATCTCTAGTCTCTAGTTTGTCGTCTCTAGTCTCTAGTGTCTAGTCTGTCGTCTCTAGTCTGCCCTCTCGAGTCTCTAGTCTGTAGTCTGTAGTCTCTAGTCTGCCTTCTCTAGTCTTTAGTCTGCCGTCTCTAGTCTCTAGTGTGTCGTCCCTTGCCTCTGGTCTGCCGTCTCTAGTCTTTAGTCTGCCATCTCTAGTCTCTAGTCTGTTGTCTCTAGTCTCTAGTCTGCCGTCTCTAGTCTCTAGTCTGTCGTCTCTAGTCTCTAGTTTGTCGTCTCTAGTCTCTAGTCTCTCGTCTCTAGTCTCTAGTCTGCTGTCTCTAGTATCGTCGTCTGTAGTCTCTAGTCTCGCCGTCTCGTAGTCTCTAGTGTTCGCGTCTCTAGTCTCTAGTTTGCCGTCTCTAGTCTCTAGTCTGTCGTCTCTAGTCTCTAGTCTGCCGTCTCTATATTCTAGTCTCTGTCGTCTCTAGTCTCCAGTCTACCGCCTTTAGTCTCTAGTCTGCCGTCTCTAGTCTCTAGTCTACTGTCTCTAGTCTCCAGTCTGTCGTCTCTAGTCTACTGTCTCTAGTCTCCAGTCTGTCGTCTCTAGTCTCTAGTCTCTAGTCTGCCCTCTGTAGTCTCTACTCTGCCATCTCTAGTCTCTACTCTGCCATCTTTGGTCTCTACTTTATCGTCTCTAGTCCCTGGTCTGCAGTCTCTAGTCTCTAGTCTGCAGTCTCTAGTCTCTAGTCTCTAGTCTGCAGTCTCTAGTCTACCGTCTCTAGTCTCTAGTCTGGCGTCTCTAGTCTCTAGTCTCCCGTCTCTAGTCTCTACTCTACAGTCTCTAGTCTCTACTCTACAGTCTCTAGTCTCTAGTCTGCAGTCTCTAGTCTACCGTCTCTAGTCTCTAGTCTGGCGTTTCTAGTCTCTAGTCTGCCGTCTCTAGTCTTTAGCTGTAGTCTCTAGTCTCTAGTCTACAGTCTCTAGTCTCTAGTGTGCAGTCTCTAGTCTCTGTCTCTAGTCTGCTGTCTCTAGTCTCTAGTCTGCAGCTTCTAGTCTCTAGTCTACAGTCTCTAGTCTCTAGTCTGCAGTCTCTAGTCCCTAGTCTCTAGTCTCTAGTCTGCCGTCTCTAGTCTGCTCTCTCTAGTCTCCAGTCCCGCATCTCTAGTCTCTAGTCTGCCGTCTCTATTCTATAGTCTGCCGTCTCTATTCTATAGTCTGCCGTCTCTATTCTATAGTCTGCCGTCTCTAGTTTCTAGTTTGCCGTTTCTAGTCTCTAGTCAGCCGTCTCTAGTCTGTCGTCTCTAGTCTCCAGGCTGTAGTCTCTAGTCTCTGGTCTGCACTCTCTAGTCTTCTAGTCTCTAGTATGCCGTCTATAGTCTCTAGTCTGCCGTCTCTAGTCTCTAGGCTTCCGTCTCTAGGCTGTAGTCTCTAGTCTCTAGTCTGCAGTCACTAGTCTATAGTCTGCATTCTCTAGTCTCTAGGCTGTAGTCTCTAGTCTCTAGTCTACCGTCTTTAGTCTCTAGTCTGCAGTCTCTAGTCTCTAGTCTCTACTCTCCCGTCTCTAGTCTCTAATCTGTCGTCTCTAGTCTCTAGGCTGTAGTCTCTAGTCTCCAGTGCTGCAGTCTCTAGTCTCTAGTCTGCTGTCTCTAGTCTCTAGGCTGTAGTCTCCAGTCTCTGGTCTGCAGTCTCTAGTCTTCTAGTCTCTAGTATGCCGTCTCTAGTCTCTAGTCTGCCGGCTCTAGTCTCTAGGCTGCCGTCTCTAGTCTCTAGTCTGCAGTCTCTAGTCTATAGTCTGCATTCTCTAGTCTCTAGGCTGTAGTCTCTAGTCTCTGGTCTGCAGTCTTTAGTCTCTAGTCTGCAGTCTCTAGTCTCTAGTCTCTAGTCTCCCCTCTCTAGTCTCTAATCTGTCGTCTCTAGTCTCTAGTCTGCCGTCTCTAGTCTCTAGTCTGCCATGTCTAGTCTCTAGTCTGTTTTCTCTAGTCTCTAGTCTTCCCTCTCTAATCTCTAGTCTGTCGTCTCTAGTCTCTAGTCTGCCGTCTCTAGTCTCTAGTCTACCGTCTGTAGTCTCTAGGCTCTAGTCTGCAGTCTCTAGTCTCTAGTCTCTTGTCTCTAGTCTCTAGTCTCGCAGTCTCTAGTCTGCAGTCTCTAGTCTCTAGTCTGCAGTCTCTAGTCTCTAGTCTGCAGTCTCTAGGCTCTAGTCTGCTGTCTCTAGTCTCTAGTCTGCAGTCTCTAGTCACTAGTCTCTAGTCTGCAGTCTCAAGTCTCTAGTCTGCCGTCTTTGGTCACTATTCTGTCG
Source organism: Lablab purpureus (assembly GCA_030347555.1). Taxonomy (NCBI): domain Eukaryota; kingdom Viridiplantae; phylum Streptophyta; class Magnoliopsida; order Fabales; family Fabaceae; genus Lablab; species Lablab purpureus. The sequence continues at coordinate 181,789 of CM059256.1, forward strand.
TGTCTAGTCTCTAGTCTGCCGTCTCTAGTCTCTAGTGTGCAGTCTCTAGTCGACAATCTCTAGTCTCTAGTCTGGCATCTCTAGACTCTAGTCTGCCGTCTCTAGTCTCTAGTCTGTTATCTCTAGTCTCTAGTCCGGGGTCTCTAATCTCTTGTCTGCCGTCTCTAGTCTCTACTCTGCGGTCTCTAGTCTCTAGGATGCGGTCTCTAGTCTCTAGTCTCTAGTCTGCCGTCTCTAGTCTCTAGTCTGCCGTCTCTAGTCTCTAGTCTGCCGTCTCTAGTCTCTAGTCTACCGTCTCTAGTCTCTAGTCTCTAGTCTCTAGTCTGCAGTCTCTAGTCTCCGGTCTGCAGTCTCTATTCTCTAGTCTATAGTCTCTAGTCTATAGTCTCCCGTCTCTAGTCTATAGTCTCCCGTCTCTAGTCTCTAGTCTGCCGTCTCTAGTCTCATGTCTGTGGTCTCTAGTGTGCCGTCTCTAGTCTCTGGTCTGCCTTCTCTAGTCTCTAGTCTGTCGTCTCTAGTCTCTATTCAGCCATCTCTATATTCTAGTCTGTCGTCTCTAGTCTCCAGTCTGCCACCTCTAATCTCTAGTCTGTCGTCTCTAGTCTCTAGTCTACTGTCTCTAGTCTCTAGTCTGTCGTCTCTAGTCTCTAGTCTGCCGTCTCTAGTCTCTAGTCTGCCCTCTGTGGTCTCTACTCTGCCATCTGTAGTCTCTACTCTGCCGTCTCTAGTCTCTACTCTGCCGTCTCTAGTCCCTGGTCTGCAGTCTCTAGCCTCTACTCTGCGGTCTCTAGTCTCTAGTCTCTAGTCTGCAGTCTCTGGTCTCTAGTCTGGCGTCTCTAGTCTCTAGTCTGTCATCTCTAGTCTCTACTCTACAGTCTCTAGTCTCTACTCTGCAGTCTCTGGTCTGCAGTCTATAGTCTACCGTCTATAGTCTACCGTCTTTAGTCTCTAGTCTGGCGTTTCTAGTCTCTAGTCTGCCGTCTCTGGTCTTTAGTCGCAGAGTCCGAGCCTCGTAGTCTCGTAGCCTCTAGTCTCTAGTCTCAGCCTCTAGTCCGCTGTCTCTAGTCTCTAGTCTCGCAGTCTCTAGTCTCTAGTCTACAGCCTCTAGTCTCTAGTCCGCAGCCTCTAGTCTCTAGTCCGCAGTCTCTAGTCTCTAGTCTGTCGTCTCTAATCTCTAGTCTGCTGTCTCTTGTCTCTAGTCTCGCGTCTCTAGTCTCTAGTCCGTCGTCTCTAGTCTCTAGTCTCGCGTCTCTAGTCTCTAGTCCGCAGTCTCTAGTCTCTAGTCTCGCAGTCTCTAGTCCGCTGCCTCTAGTCTCTAGTCCGCTGCCTCTAGTCTCTAGTCTCGCAGCCTCTAGTCTCTAGTCTCTAGTCTCTAGTCCGTAGTCTCTAGTCTCTGGTCTGCAGTCTCTAGTCTCTAGTCTGAAGTCTCTACTCTCTAGTCTCGTAGTCTCTAGTCTCCAGTCTCTAGTCTCTAATCTGCGTCTCTAGTCTCTAGTCCGCCGTGTCTAGTCTCTAGTCCGCCGTGTCTAGTCTCTAGTCCTGCTCTCTAGTCTCTAGTCTTCCTCTCTAGTCTCTAGTCCGTCAGTCTCTAGTCTCTAGTCCGCCGTCTCTAGTCTCTAGTCCGCAGTCTCGTAGTCTCTAGGCTCTAGTCTGCAGGCTGTAGTCTCTAGTCTATTGTCTCTAGTCTCTAGTCTCGCAGCCTCTAGTCTCTAGTCCGCAGCCTCTAGTCTCTAGTCTCGCAGCCTCTAGTCTCTAGTCCGCAGCCTCTAGTCTCTAGTCCGCAGCCTCTAGTCTCTAGTCCGCAGCCTCTAGTCTCTAGTCTACGCCTCTAGTCTCTAGTCTCGCAGCCTCTAGTCTCTAGTCTCGCAGCCTCTAGTCTCTAGTCCGCAGCCTCTAGTCTCTAGTCTGCGCCTCTAGTCTCGTAGTCTGCTGTCTCTAGTCTCTAGTCTGCAGTCTCAAGTATCTAGTCTCTAGTCTCTAGTCTGCCGTCTCTAGTCACTAGTCTGTCGTGTCTAGTCTCTAGTCTTCCGTATCTAGTCTCTAGTCTCTAGTCTACAGTCTCTAGTCTGCAATCTCTAGTCTCTAGTCTACCGTCTCTAGACTCTAGTTCGCCGTCTCTAGTCTCTAGTCTGTTGTCTCTAGTGTCTAGTCCGGTGTCTGTAATCTCTTGTATGCCGTCTCTAGTCTCTAGTCTGCCGTCTCTAGTCTCTAGGATGCCGTATCTAGTCTCTAGTCTGTCGTCTCTAGTCTCTATTCTCTAGTCTGCCGTCTCTAGTCTCTAGTCTCCTGTGTCTAGTCTCTAATCTGTCGTCTATAGTCTCTAGTCTGCTGTCTCTAGTCTCTAGTCTGCCATGTCTAGTCTCTAGTCTGTTTTCTCTAGTCTCTAGTCTTCCCTCTCTAGTCTCTAGTCTCGCAGTCTCTAGTCTCTAGTCTCGCCGTCTCTAGTCTCTAGTCGCCAGTCTCTAGTCTCTAGTCCGCCGTCTCTAGTCTCTAGCCTCTAGTCCGTCGTCTCTAGTCTCTAGTCCGCAGCTCTCTAGTCTCGCAGCCTCTAGCTCTCTAGTCTCTTGTCTCTAGTCTCTAGTCTCGCAGTCTCTAGTCTCTACTCTGCAGTCTCTAGTCTCTAGTCTGCAGTCTCTAGTCTCTAGTCTGCAGTCTCTAGTCTCTTGTCTGCTGTCTCCAGTCTCTAGTCTGCAGTCTCTAGTCACTAGTCTCTAGTATGCAGTCTCAAGTCTCTAGTCTCTAGTCTGCCGTCTCTAGTCACTAGTCTGCCGTGTCTAGTCTCTAGTCTGCCGTCTCTAGTCTACAGTCTCTAGTCTGCCATCTCTAGTCTCTAGTCTTTCGTCTCTAGTGTCTAGGTTGCTGTCTGTAGTCTCTAGTATGCCGTCTCTAGTCTCTAGTCTGCCGTCTCTAGTCTCTAGTCTGCCGTCTCTAGTCTCTAGTCTGTCGTCTCTAGTCTCTAGTCTGCCGGCTGTAGACTCTAGTCTGCCGTCTCTAGTCTCTAGTGTGCCGTCTCTAGTCTCTAGTTTGCCGTCTGTAGTCTCTAGTCTCTAGTCTGCCGTCTCTAGTGTCTAGTCTGCCGTCTCTAGTCTCTAGTCTGTCGTCTCTAGTCTCCAGTCTGTCGTCTCTAGTCTCTAGTCTGCAGTCTCTAGTCTCTAGTCTGCAGTCTCTAGTCTGCCGTCTCTAGTCTCTAGTCTGCCGTCTTTAGTGTTGATGATTTGTGATTTGATGATGTTTATTAAAGCTTTGTTAATTGTGTTTATATTGTGCTGATGCGTGGTTAATGTTTGTGAAATGAGTTAGGATTACTTGAGATGGTAGATTACCTGTAAATGATTAATCAATTGAATAATAATAAACTGTCTTTTTTGTTATTCATCAGTTAGTCTACTAATTCTACTTCCCTAGTCGACTATTTTCATTAAATGTACCAGATATACAGGTTTAATGAAAATAACAAACTGGTCTGAGTCTTCAGTCGACTATTCTGTTCTTGGCACCATCCTTATGCAGTAAACACACAAAACGCGGTTTTAGTATTTTCAAAAGGCGAAGACCCATTGCATTTCAATTGTTCTATAAATACTACATTCGAGGACGCATCAAAGTGCGAAAGAATTCAAGAGAAAACTCTAAGGCGCTACAACTTTCAGAAGCAAGAAGGATTTTTCGCAGAGTTTTTTGTTATCGTTGTATACTGTCAAGTTTTTCTTTCTTTTACTGTATTTTGTATTCTTTGATCTCGGGTTAGAGATTCGTAGGTGGGTTTTAGAACCCTGTGACTGTGATTGGGGTAATCACAGAGACTCAGTGTGAGTCAGTGGGCGTTGTGCTATTCTATAGTGTTTAGAATAGGTTCCTTGATTTTCTTGTAGTGTTCAAGAAAAGGATTTGTTGTAAAGAATACGATTTTGATAGTGATTAGGATCTGCGGAGTTGCAGATCACCCACTGGATGTAGTTCTTGCATAAAGAACGAACCAGTATAAACCTTGGTGTCATATTTTCTCTTCCTTCATCTTCTGATATATTCTGCAGTAAGAACTAACCTACTATTTCGCGATTATCAGTCGGCTAATTCTCTGTAAATTGAACCAGTAAATTTTCTGATACGAAAAAGATTTTATAAAAGCCGCATATCAATTCAACCCCCCCTTCTTGAAATTACTCCGCTGCTAACAATTGGTATCTAGAGTAGGTTCTTTTAAGGTACTCAAGATAAAATCAAGATGGGAGACAAGCTTCCCTTTGCTGAAGGTGCTTCTACCAACAGACCCCCTCTTTTCGTAGGAGCAAATTATCCGTTCTAGAAGGCCAGAATGAATTTCTTTTTCGAGTCTGTTGACAGAGGTGTGTGGGATGCGGTGGTTAATGGACCATATATCCCTACTATCAAAGGTGAAGATGGACAACTGGTTGAAAAATCATGGGAGCAGTGGTCTGATACAGAGAATAAGAAGGCGCAGTTCGACAGTAAGGCAAAGAATATTTTAACTTCTGCTCTTAACCTTGATGAATTTTTCAGGGTTTCACAATGCACCACAGCCAAAGAAATGTGGGACATCCTTCAAGTCACACACGAAGGTACTACTGAAGTGAAAAGGGCAAGAAAACACACTCTCATACAAGAGTATGAGATGTTTCAAATGCAGCCTGGTGAGACAATTCAAGACGTGCAGAAGCGATTCACGCACATAGTGAATCATTTGCTTGGATTAGGGAAGAACTTCGAGGATGAAGAGCTCAATATAAAGGTCCTTAAATGCTTGAGTAGGAGTTGGCAGCCAAAAGTTACAGCTATCCTTGAAACAAAGGATTTGACAGTCATGAGCACTGCAACCTTGTTTGGGAAACTCAGAGAACACGAATTGGAGCTGTTGATGATTTGTGATTTGATGATGTTCATTAAAAGCCTTGTTATTTGTGTTTATATTGTGCTGGATGCGTGGTTAATAATTGTGGAATGATTTAGGTTTACTTGAGATGATAGATTACCTATAAAAGATTAATCAATTGAATAATGATAAACTGTTGTTTTTGTTATTCATCAGTTAGTCTACTAATTCTACTTCTCTAGTCGACTATTTTCATTAAATGTACCAGGTATACAGGTTTAATGAAAATAACACACTGGTCTGAGACTTCAGTCGACTATTCTGTTCTTGGCACCAACCTTATGCAGTAAACACACAGAACGTGGTCTTAGAACTTTCAAAAGGTGAAAGACCCATTGCATATCAGTTGTCCTATAAATACAACATTCGTGGACGCATCAACTAGTGGAAAAGAATTCAAGAGAAAACTCTCAAGAGCTACAACTTTCAAGAGCAAGAAGATTATTGCAAGAGTTTTTCGTTTTTACTATTCTGTTAAGATTTTCTTTCTTTCACTGTAATTTGTATTCCTTGATCTCGGGTTAGAGATTAGAAGGTGGGTTTTAGAACCCTGTGACTGTGATTGGGGTGATCACAGAGACTCAGGTTGAGTCAGTGGGTGGTGTTCTGTTCTATAGATTTTAGAATAGAATCTTTAGCTTTCTTGTAGGGTTCAAGAAAGGATTTTGTGTAAAGGATACAATTTTTGATAGTGATTAGGATCTGCAAAGTTGCGGATCACCAGCTGGATGTAGTTCTTGCATAAAGAACGAACCAGTATAAACCTTGGTATCATATTCTGTCTTCCTTCATCATCTGTTATATTGTGCAATAAGAACTAACCTACTATTTCGCGAATATCAGTCCGCTAATTTTTTGCAAATTGAACCAGTAAATTTTCAGTGACAAAAAAGTTTAAATAAAAGCTGCATATCAATTCAACCCCCCCTTCTTGATATTATTCCGCTGCTAACAGGAGCTGAGTAGGCTGGATCAAATTGAAAGTTCAGAAAAACAGAGCAAGAATCTTGCACTAAGAGCAAAGGAATTCGTCAAGAGTGATGAAGAGAAAGAAGACGAGAGTACTGAGTTTGCTATGCTGGTTAAGAAGTTTGGTAAATTTCTAAAGAGGAAAGACAATTCAAAGGACAGATTTCAGGAAAAACAGAGGAGGTATACCCGAAAACTTGATTTTAATTCCTCTAACTTTGCTTGTTTTAATTGTGGGCAGCTAGGACATGTCAAGGTAGATTGTCCTCTTTTGAATCAAAGAAAAGATAGAAGTCCAGAAAAGAATGAAAGAAGGGATAAAGACAAAAGAAATCAGTACTTCAAGAAAGGCAAGAAAGCCTATATGGCCTGGGATGATAGTGATTCCAGCAAATCATCAAGTTCAGATTCTGAATCTGGAAATCAAGCTAATTTGTGCCTTGTAGCCAATGAAGAATCAGCTAGCCAAGTAAGTTCATGTGATTCTGATATGAGTGAGAATTATGACACCTTGTTTGATGCATTTAGAGAATTGCATGATGAAGCAAAAAAACTGGACTATCAGAATAATCGGCTAAAAGGACTGAATAACTGGCTAGAAAATAAGGTACTAGAACTGGAAGATCACAATAGAAGACTGAAAGATGAAAATAGTCAACTAAAAGATAATGTCCTGCAACTGAAAAACCAGATCGAATCTGATAAATCTGAGAATGACAAAATTGAATCTGCAAAGTTTGAAAATTGCATTAACCTTCAAAATAAAGTTGGTTATTTGATTAAAACATTGGCAAAGTTTCAAATTGGTCATAATACCCTTAATCAACTTCTACATTCTCAAATTGGTTTTTCAAATGGAAATGGCCTTGGTTATGGAAAACGTTATCATGCTGCAAAATACAAATCTTATCCCAGTAACAGATTTAAAACATGTTCTTATTGCTTGAAACATGGTCATATATCTAGATTTTGCTATGTCAAGAATTTTGGGATTTCAAGAGGTGAATTCTATTGGAAACCCAAAACATATGTTGTTCCTAACTTGAAAGGACCCAAATGGTTTTGGGGACCTAAATTTGTAAATTAAACTTTGTTTTGCAGATCTGTCATGGAGCAAAAAGAACTTTATGGTATCTAGATAGTGGGTGCTCCAAACATATGACAGGTGATAAATCAAAGTTGATGAATTTCAAGGCATGTGAAGCTGGTGCTGTTACTTTTGGAGACAATAGCAAGGGCAAGATCAAGGGATCTAGAGATATTGGCAACTTTTCTTCCTCACAGATTAAGGATGTTCTTTTTGTTGAAGGACTAAAACACAATTTGCTAAGCATAAGTCAGCTATGTGACAAAGGTATGAAAGTTACTTTTGATGCATAATTTTGTGTCATATTCAACTGTAAAACTGCAGATATATTGCATATTGGGAGAAGGGTAAACAATGTCTACATGTTGGACATTAACTCCTCAAATCTCAAGAAGATCTATTTGTTAACCAAAGAAGATGATAGCTGGCTATGGCATAGAAGGTGTGGACATGTCAACATGCAGTTATTGAACAAAATCAGCTGCAAAAGTCTTGTTAGAGGCCTTCCAAATGTAAAATTCGTGAAGGACAAAGTCTGTGAATATTGCCAGAAAGAAAAGCAGTCCAAAAGCTCATTTGAATCAAAGAACATCATCTCAACTAGGAGACCACTTGAGCTATTGCACCTTGATTTGTTTGGCCCATCAAGAAATGTAAGTATTGGAAACAACTCTTATGTTCTTGTTATTGTTGATGATTTCTCAAGGTATACTTAGACACTTTTTCTTTCTTCAAAAAATGAAACTTTCCATGCATTCAAAAGATTTGCTAAGATCATTTCTAACCAAAAAGATCTTAAAATTGTCTCTTTAAGAAGTGATCATGGAACTGAGTTTCAGAACATGCATTTTGAAAAGTTTTGTTTTAAATATGGCATATCTCACAACTTTTCTGCACCTAGAACTCCACAGCAAAATGGAGTTGTTGAAAGAAAGAACATGACTCTCCAAGAATGTGCAAGGACAATGTTGAGTGAATCAAAGCTACCAAAATATTTTTGGGCAGATGCAGTCTCTACAGCCTGTTATGTACTCAATAGAGTTTTGCTTAGACCAATACTAGATAAAACACCGTATGAGCTTTTGAATGATAAAATTCCTAGTATTGCATATTTTAAAGTCTTTGGATGTAGGTGCTTCATACTCAACAACGGAAAAACATCATTAGGTAAATTTGATGAAAAAGATGATGATGGTATTTTCCTTGGTTATTCCATGACTAGCAAAGCATACCGTGTTTTCAACAAAAAAGAACCTAACTGTGGAAGAATCTATTCATGTTGTTTTTGATGAGGTTTTATGCCAAAAAGAGAGAAAAGGTAATTCTCTTGCAGGTTCTGATGATGAGAAGCCTGAGGAATCCGAAAAGAATGAAGATTCTACAGAAAAATCTACTGAAACTAACAAACAGGATGAACCAGTCGACTATAACCATGGATCAGTTGACTAGTCTGTGGCAGACAATGCATTACCCAAATCCTGGAGAACACATAAGGGATTGTCTCTGGACAACATCATTGGGAATGTTGAAAAGGGAGTAACTACTCGTAACTCTTTACATGAATTCTGCAACCATATGGCATTTGTTTCTCAAATAGAACCAAAGAATATCAATGATGCTTTGCTTGACCATAATTGGATAACTCGCTATGAATGATGAACTCGAATCGCTTTGTTAGGAATGATGTTTGGAAACTAGTACCTAGGAACAATGCAATGAATGTGATAGGAACTAAATGGGTTTTCAAAAATAAGCTAGATGAAAATGGTATTATAACTAGAAACAAAGCTAGACTTGTAGCAAAAGGGTATAATCAGGAAGAAGGCATTGACTATGATGAGACTTATGCACCAGTTGCTAGATTAGAAGCCATTAGGTTATTGCTTGCATTCGCATGTCTTAATTGCTTTAAACTCTATCAAATGGATGTTAAAAGTGCTTTTCTTAATGGTTTTATAAATGAGGATGTATATGTTGAACAACCACCTGGTTTTGTTGACTCTAAGCTTCCTAACCATGTCTACAAACTCAAAAAGGCTTTGTATGGTCTTAAGCAGGCACCAAGACAATGGTATGAAAGACTTACAACCTTTCTCATATCACAAGGCTTTAAAAGAGGAGTTGTGGATAAAACTCTCTTTACCAAGAAAGTTGTCAATGATCTTATGATTGTACAAATTTATGTTGATGACATAATTTTTGGATCATCTAATCCCTCTTTGTGTCAAGAGTTTGCAGAATCTATGCAAGGTGAATTTGAAATGTCAATGATGGGAGAATTGAATTTCTTCCTAGGATTGCAGGTCAAACAAATGGAAAATGGAACCTTCATTAGTCAAGCTAAGTACTGCAATGAATTGCTGAAAAAGTTCAACATGGAAAGTTGTAAAGAAGCCAATACACCAATGTCATCAAGCTGTTATCTTGATATTGATGAATCTGGAAAATCTGTAGATGCAACCATGTATAGAGGATTGATTGGATCTTTATTATACATCACAGCTAGCAGACCTGATATCATGTTTGTTGTTTGTCTATGTGCAAGATTCCAAGCTAATCCAATGGAGTCACATCTCACAGCTGCAAAACGAATTTTGAAATACCTCAAAGGAACTGTGAATGTGGGACTGTGGTATTCAACTGGTAATGAGCTAAATCTTGTTGGATATACTGATTCTGATTTTGCAGGTTGCAAATTAGACAGAAAAAGCACCAGTGGAACATGTCACTTGTTTGGAAATTGTTTAATTTCATGGACAAGCAAGAAACAGGCATGTGTTGCACTCTCAACAGCTGAAGCTGAATACATTGCTGCTGGTAGTTGTACTGCACAGATTCTGTGGTTGAAACAACAGCTAAGTGATTTCAATTTGCATCTTTTTTATATACCAATCTTGTGTGATAATACCAGTGCAATCAACCTAATTAAAAATCCTATACAGCACTCAAGAACTAAGCACATTGAAATAAGACACCATTTTATAAGAGATCACATAGAAAAGAAGGATTGTAGGATTGAATTTATCTCTACAAATGATCAATTAGCTGATATATTCACTAAGCCTCTTGGTCGTGAAAGATTTTTCAAACTTAGAAATGAATTGGGTATCCTGAACATCAATCATATCTCTTAAAATTTTCTCTGCTGAGTTGATTAGTTTGTTAATTTTATGAAATAGTTTGCGTATTTCATTAAACTAACAATAATATCTTACTGTTGCAGATTTCAGTGTGTTAACTTCATGAAACAGTTGATTTATTTCATTTAAACTGACAGCAGTGCTTTACTGTTACGAAAATAATCTGCTTATTTTCAGGAAATAACAGGCTTATTTCATTAATTGTACCTGCATATGTTGTTTGAATCAGAACAAGCCCATTAATTGCTTTGACTAGCTGACTAATATCTGTAACTACTATTAAATTCAATTGCAATTCCAAGAAATCTGTGTTTAATCAAATCAATTTCAGCCATTTCTGTACAACGAATGGTTCTGTGCATTATAATTCAAAGCATGAACAGTTATAGGTGCATGTGTATTCGCTTTATTGGGTTTCAGAATTGGTTTTCCATTTCTCAAAGTATTCTCTGCATCTTCTGAAAACTGAGCACCTGTGGTTGAGTCTGAATCTGTTCAAAATATTTTGTTCATTAATTCACAGTTGAACATGCATACGTTTCCTCCCATATAGTCTAAATACATTTGCATATTACAGACTTAAACTGTTTTTCTCCATACTCTGTATTCTTGCATATTGCTTTTCATTTCAGATTCACAGTTTGAAATGTCGAACTTTGAACATGGTGCTAGTGATGATTCAGATGCGCCTATTGGAAATATGTTTCAAAGGCTAAGGAGATCGCTGAGGAACAGAACATCATCACATGCAACAGCATCTCAATCTGGGAGAGGAAACAGGGTTTCAACATCTGGAACTCAAGCAGATCCCATTCAAATTCCTGAAACAACAGCTGAACCTTCGGAGAGGAGGTTTCCGAAAAGATACAAAGTGAGGGTCAGACTTCCTCAACGGATGAATCCTCCACCACCTCCTTCTCCTCCTGTAGAAGAACCCAATGAGGAAACTGAGTCTGACGAAGAAGAAGAAGAAAACAACGAGGTTGTTGTATCTGTAGAACAACGAATGATGATGAAACAAATTCTCACACCTAAGATCCTTAAGTTCAACTGGTTGGAAAATGAGAACTTGATCTTTGTGAGAAACTCTCTCCATGCACAAGGTCTCCAGCAATTTGTAGAGCTTGAAGGTAATTTCTACATTGACCTTGTCAAACTTTTCTATGCTAACATGAAAGTAGAAAACAATGCACTTGTGTCCCACATAAGAGGCAGGGAAGTCCGGATTGATAACACACTTTGGAGGAGAGTTGCTGGTCTGAGAAATGATGGAGTTAAAATTAGCAAAGGCAATACTGGTTTAGTGCCCAACTTCAACAAGGAAGCCGTATACAAAGACTGCTTACGCTACTGTGATGAGGCCATGATCCTCAAGTATAATGTCGGCAGAATGAAGCGGGACGAGAGGCTTCTGGCTTTCCTTCTTGCATGGCAGCTCATACCTAGGGGGAGCAATCACGCCCAGCTCATGGAGGAAGATTTGGCTCTGATACACTGCCTTAAAAATCGCATAAAAGTTAACTGGATTTATGTGATTAAAGGTCACATGTTTAAGGCCAAACGGTTGAATGATCACAAGCTTCCGTATGCCATCTTAATCTCCAGATTTCTAGACTATTTTAGTTTTCCCACTGACGGAGAAACCACAAAGATTGTCAATCACAAACACATGTTTGAAAATTACTATCTTCGTAAGATGGGACTATCCAAGGTGAATGGGGAATGGACCCATGAGACTGGTGCATCAGCTTCTGGACATGGAGGAACTTTCACTGCCGGAACATCGTCAGGACAACAACCAGATTATACAGCATATCAAATGGTTCCCTACTCTGCACCACCTACATATCAGGGAGTACCAATGTCCGAATTTGAACGTATGCTTATATCTCGTCTTAATGAACTTACATCTATGCAGCACAATACACACGAAACTATGGTGGCCAGGTTCACCAACATAGATGAAGAGATTGATTTGATCCAACGTCAACTTACTGAGCTGCAAGTCACTGCTGAAAGTTTTGCTGACCCAAATGCCCACACCACTACAGCCATGGAAGAGGATGGCAATGATGCTGGAAACGAGGATGATGAAGAAGATGATGAATGATTTTCTTTTTCTGTTGCTGTTTTATGAGTTCTGCCTTATTTTTCAGCTTTAAGAACAATTTCTGGGTCTGTAATAACTGTTATACCTGTTTTTCTGGTTAATCTGCACTTTTGAACACTATATAACTGCTATACCTGCTATTTGCTAATGTCAAAGGGGGAGATAATCTACCATCTCTTCTCTTTGTGTTTGTTTTGTTTTGCAGGTTGACATCATCAAATAGGGGGAGTTTGTTGATGATTTGTGATTTGATGATGTTTATTAAAGCTTTGTTAATTGTGTTTATATTGTGTTGATGCGTGGTTAATGTTTGTGAAATGATTTAGGATTACTTGAGATGGTAGATTACCTGTAAATGATTAATCAATTGAATAATGATAACCTGTTGTTTTTGTTATTCATCAGTTAGTCTACTAATTCTACTTCCCTAGTCGACTATTTTCATTAAATGTACCAGGTATACAGGTTTAATGAAAATAACAAACTGGTATGAGTCTTCAGTCGACTCTTCTGTTCTTGGCACCATCCTTATGCAGTAAACACACAGAACGCGGTCTTAGTATTTTCAAAAGGCGAAGACCCATTGCATTTCAGTTGTTCTATAAATACTACATTCGAGGACGCATCAAAGTGCGAAAGAATTCAAGAGAAAACTCTAAGGCGCTACAACTTTCAGAAGCAAGAAGGATTTTTTGTAGAGTTTTTCGTTCTCACTGTATACTGTCAAGTTTTTCTTTCTTTCACTGTATTTTATATTCTTTGATCTCAGGTTAGAGATTCGTAGGTGGGTTTTAGAACCCTGTGACTGTGATTGGGGTAATCATAGAGACTCAGTGTGAGTCAGTGGGCGTTGTGCTATTCTATAGTGTTTAGAATAGGTTCCTTGATTTTCTTGTAGTGTTCAAGAAAAGGATTTGTTGTAAAGAATACGATTTTGATAGTGATTAGGATCTGCGGAGTTGCAGATCACCCACTGGATGTAGTTCTTGCATAAAGAACGAACCAGTATAAACCTTCGTGTCATATTTTCTCTTTCTTCATTTTTTGATATATTCTGCAGTACGAACTAACCTACTATTTTGCGATTATCAGTCGGCTAATTCTCTGTAAATTGAACCAGTAAATTTTCTGATACGAAAAAGATTTTATAAAAGCCGCATATCAATTCAACCCCCCTTCTTGATATTACTCCGCTGCTAACATTTAGTCTCTAGTCTGCCGTCTCTAGTCTCTAGTCTGCCGTGTCTAATCTCTAGTCTACCGTCTCTAGTCTCAGTCTCTAGTCTGCAGTCTCTAGTCTGCCATCTCTAGTCTCTAGTCTGCCGTCTCTAGTCTCTAGTTTGTCGTCTCTAGTCTCTAGTCTGCCGTCTCTAGTCTATAGTTTGTGCTCTCTAGTCTCTAGTGTGCCATCTCTAGTCTCTAGTGTGCCGTCTCTAGTCTCTAATCTGCTGTCTCTAGTCTCTAGTCTGTCATCTCTAGTCTCCAGTCTGCCGTCTCCAGTCTCCAGTCTCCCGTCTCTAGTCTATAGTTTGCCATCTCTATTCTCTAGTCTGCCGTCTCTAGTCTCTAGTCTGCCGTCTCTAGTCTCCAGTCTGCCGTCTTTAGTCTCTAGTCTACCGTCTCTAGTCTCTAGTCTGCCATCTCTAGTCTCTAGTCTGTCGTCTCTAGTCTGTACTCTGCCATCTCTAGTCTCTAGTATGTCATCTCTAGTCTCTAGTATGCCGTCTCTAGTCTCTAGTCTGCCGTCTCTAGTCTCCAGTCTCTAGTCTGTCATCTCTAGTCTCTAGTCTGCCGTCTCTAGACTCTAGTCTGTAGTCTCTAGTCTCTGGTCTGCAGTCTCTAGTCTCTAGTCTGCAGTCTCTAGTCTCTACTCTGCAGTCTCTAGTCTCTAGTCTGCAGTCTCTAGTCTCTAGTCTCCCGTCTCTGGTCTCTAATATGTCGTCTCTAGTCTCTAGTCTGCCGTGTCTAGTCTCTAGTCTGTCGTCTCTAGTCTCTAGTCTTCCCTCTCTATGCTCTTGTCTACCGTCTCCAGTCTCTAGTCTGCCGTCCATAGACTCTAGTCTCGCCGTCTCTAGTCTCTAGTCCGCCATCTCTAGTGTCTAGTCCGTCGCCTCTACTCTCTCGTGTGCAGTCTCTAGTCTCTAGTCCGCCGTCTCTAGTCTCTAGTCCGCCGTCTCCGGCCTCTAGTCCGCGTCTCTAGTTTCTAGTCCGCCGTCTCTAGTCTCTAGTCCGCAGCCTCTAGTCTCGCAGCCTCTGAGTCTCTAGTCTGCAGTCTCTAGTCTCTAGTCTCTACTCTGCCGTCTCTAGTCTGTCGTCTCTAGTCTCTAGTCTGCCATCTCTAGTCTCTAGTCTGCCATCTCTAGTCTCTAGTCTGCCATCTCTAGTCTCTAGTCTGCCGTCTCTTGTCTCTAGTATGCCGTCTCTACTCTCTAGTCTGCTGTCTCTAGTCTCTAGTCTGTCGTCTCTAGTCTCTAGTCTGCCGTCTCTAGTCTTTAGTGTGCCATCTCTAGTCTCTAGTTTGCCGTCTCTATTCTCTAGTCTGCCGTCTCTAGTCTATAGTCCGTCGTCTCTAGTCTCTGAGTCTCGTCGTCTCTAGTCCGCCGTCTCTAGTCTCTAGTCCGCCGTCTCTAGTCTCTAGTCTCGCCATCGCTAGTCTCTAGTCCGCTGCTTCTAGTCCGCCATCTCTAGTCTCTA
>CM059256.1:196779-276779 GCA_030347555.1 Lablab purpureus
GGTTTGGAGAAATATTGATGCAAATCAACTCCAAATGGTTCCCGAAGGCATGGGGGAAGTTTTTGGGGAAAAACCAAAAGCATCCTCGTGGAGTTGACTCGTTGGGTCATTTTTGTGGTGCACCACGGCACATGCCGGCTTGTGTGGGGTGACTCAAATTATGCACCGGAGCGGTTTTGGGAAATATTGATGCAAATCAACTCCAAATGGTTCCCCAAGGCATGGGGAAAGCTTTTCGGGAAAAACCAAAGTATCTTGGTGGAGTTGACTCGGTGGGTTATTTTTGTGGTGCACCACGGTACATGCCGGCTTGTGTGCTGTGACTCAAATTTTGAACCGGAGCGGTTTGGACAAATATTGATGCAAATCAACTCGAAATAGTTCCCCAAGGCATGGCGAAAGCTTTTCGGGCAAAACTAAAGTATCTTGGTGGAGTTGACTCGGTGGGTTCTTTTTGTGGTGCACCATGGTACATGCCGGCTTTTGTGCTGTGACTCAAATTTTGCACCAGAGAAGTTTGGAGAAATATTGATGCAAATCAACTCCAAATGGTTACCCAAGGCATGGGGGAAGGTTTTGGGGAAAAACCAAAGCATCCTCGTGGAGTTGACTCGGTGGGTCATTTTTGTCGTGCATCACGACAAATACCGGCTAGTGTGCCGTGACTCAAATTTTGCACCGGAGCGGTTTTGGGAAATAATCCTGCAAATCAACTCCAAATGGTTCCCCTAGGCTTGGGGAACGCTTTTCGGGAAAAACCAAAGTATCTTGTTGGAGTTGACACGGTGGGTTATTTCTGGGGTGCACCACGGTACATGCCGACTTGTGTGCCGTGACTCATATTTTGCACCGGAGCGATTTTGGGAAATATTGATGCAAATAAACTCCAAATGGTTCTCCAAGGCATGTGGGAAGGTTTTTGGGAAAAACCAAAGCATCCTCGTGGAGTTGACTCGGTGGGTCAGTTTTGTGTAGCACCACGGCACATGCCGTCTTTTGTGTCGTGACTCAAATTTGGCACCGAAGCGGTTTTGGGAAATATTGCTGCAAATCAACTCCAAATTGTTCCCCAAGGCATGGAGAAAGCTTTTCAGGAAAAACCAAAGTATCTTGGTGGAGTTCACTCGGTGGGTTATTTTTGTGGTGCACCACGGTACATGCTGGCTTGTGTGTCGTGACTCAAATTTTGCACCGAAGCGGTTTGGACAAATATTGATGCAAATAAACTCCAAATGGTTCCCCAACGCATGGGGAAAGCTTTTTGGGAAAAACTAAAGTATCTTGGTGGAGTTGACTAGGTGGGTTATTTTTGTGGTGCACCACAGTACATGCCGGCTTGTGTGCCGTGACTCAAATTTTGCACCAGAGCGGTTTGGAGAAATATTGATGCAAATCAACACAAATGGTTCCCCAAGGCATGAGGGAAGGTTTTGGGGAAAAACCAAAGCATCCTCGTGGAATTGACACAGTGGGTCATTTTTGTGGTGCATCACGGCGTATGCCGGCTGTGTGCCGTGACTCAAATTTTGCACCGGAGCGGTTTTGGGAAATATTGCTGCAAATCAACTCCAAATGGTTCCCTTAGGCATGAGGAACGCTTTTCGGAAAAAACCAAAGTATCTTGGTGGAGTTGACTCGGTGGGTTATTTCTGTGGTGCACCACGGTACATGCCGACTTGTGTGCCGTGACTCAAATTTTGCACCAGAGCGGTTTGGAAAAATATTGATGCAAATCAACTCCAAATGGTTCCCCAAGGCATGGGGAAAGCTTTTCGTGCAAAACCAAAGTATCTTGGTGGAGTTGATGTTGGACTTGAAGACTTGGTTTCAAGTGGATTTGATGTCTCCGACCACCTTTAATGATGAAGATGTTGGTGCTTGAAGAATGAAGATATTGTCTTAGGATTAGAGAGTCTTAGGTTGTGTGGTAAGATGCATTTCAATTTATCTTGGTCTTAGTCTTGGAGTTTAAAATGTTTTGAAATGTTTTAAAAAGGTTTTAAAATGATTTCAAAGGTTTAACTGATTTTTAGCTGGTTAAAAATCTGTTTTCAACTAGTTAAACTGTTCTTCGTTTTTCAAAGCTTTGTATTTGGGAAATTTCAGCTGACTGTTTTCAAAATTTAAACCAGTTAAAATCCTGGTAGCTTTGTTCAGGAATTTCAATTTTCTGGAATAGCTAGTTAAAACGGGTTTTCAACTGACTGATTTCAAGTTCCAGTAAAAGGATGCTCCTTGGAAAATTGGTTTTAATGAAAACAGCCAGGTTAAAATGCGATTTCAACCGACTATTCTCGTCGAGAATCGGTTTTAACGAGTTTTCTATATATATCTTGAAACTTAAAGAACTAAGTGACGAAACATTTTCTAAAGAACCCATTGGGCAAGAACGTTTCTATTACACTCTAAAACATTTTGTAAATCACTCCAAGACGATCAAGATTCAATTGAGTGCGAATCAAATCAAGAAGTGCATGCTCTGTTTTTCGTTCTTCTGTGATGCTCTGTTTTTCGTTTACGCATTGAAGAACTCCGAGGTTTATTCAATCTTTTTGTGTGTGTTGGTTAGGCTGCGTGTTCGTATCTTAATCGGGGTGATTAAGAGATCTTGTAATAGGGTTTTACAGGTGTTTAGAAGTCTTGTAGGGTTCAAGACTAGGTGCGGCTTTACGGTTTCGGTTTTGCATGTAGTGTTCATGTAAAAGCTGGTTTTAGTGAATTGATTGAATTTGTTTGTTTAGGAAGCTGGATGTAGCCTTTGTTGAAAGGTGAACCGAGTATAAATCTGCTGTGTTGTTCTTCTTCCCTTGAACTTTTTACATTCGGTAATTGAAGTTTGAATTGAAATTGAATTGGGTATATGATCAATTGATTAAGAGCATTTCAAGAACCTATTAAAACTGGTTTAAATCTTCAATTCGAATCTGGTTTTTCATATTTGGGCATTGGGTTTCGAAAATCTTTGAAAGTTTAATTCACCCCCCCTCTTAAACTCAGCCATTTATTCCAACAATTGGTATCAGAGCTGGTTCTTGAAAAATATTCAAGTTTTCGAAAAATTTCAAACATGGTTGAAGGAAAATTGCCTTTTGCGAGAGGTGCTTCTATAAACAGGCCACCTATGTTTTACGGGGTAAACTATCCATTTTGGAAAGTGAGAATGAAGATTTTCATTGAATCAATTGATATAGGGATTTGGAATGCTATAGTCAATGGACCAGTATATCCCTAAAGAAGAGAAACCATGGGAAAGTTTAAATGTTGATGAACAAAAGAAAGTGCAATATGATTGTAAAGCAAAGAACATCATTACATCTGCACTTAATCTTGATGAATTCTTTCGTGTTTCACAGTGTTCCAATGCTAAAGAGATGTGGGAAGTGTTGGAGGTTACTCATGAAGGAACAAGCGATGTTAAAGAGCTAGAAAGCATACTTTAATCCAAGAATATGAGATGTTCGAGAATGCTTCCGGAGAAGCTATTTCGGATGTGCAAAGAGGTTTACACACATTATAAACCATCTGATCGGCCTTGGAAAAGTGTTTGAGAAAGAAGAACTGAACATCAAAGTGCTGAAATGTTTGGATCGAAGTTGGCAACCCAAAGTACTGACAATTTACGAATCAAGGACTTGTCAACAATGAGTGTTGCTGCACTTTTTGGAAAGCTAAGGGAACATGAGCTTGAGTTGAATAGACTTGCTGATCAAGAAGACAATGACAAGAAAAAGAAAGGGCTGGCCTTGAAGACTATGGTTCACAAAGAGGAGAATAGTGAGAATGAAGGACATGGAGGAAGTGATGCAGAAAATCTGAACCTCTTAGTTAGAAAGTTCAACAAGTTCTTGAAATACAAGAACAAAGACTACAAGAACAAGAGGTATAATAAAAAATCTGATTTAGCTTCTTCTAACTTTACTTGTTTTGGTTGTGGAAAACGAGGGGACATATTAAGAGTTGAATGTCCATACTCACAAAACAAAGAGAGAAATGGAGAAAAGAAGCATGAAAGATCATTCAAAACCAAGAAGGCTTACATAGCATGGGATGAGAATGATATCTCCTCTAGTGATTCTTCAAGTGATGATGAAAGAGCCAATCTTTGTCTTATGGCTAATTGTGATACAGCAAGTAGTGTAAGTTCCTCCACTACTCAAAATGGTCTTCCTTATGATCAGCTGCTGCAAAATTTTCTGGAATTGCATGAAGAGGCTAATAAGGTTGCTTGTTCAAACAATAGGCTTAAAGGTATGAACAATTGGCTAGAGAACAAGGTGAAAGAGCTAGAGAAAGAGCTGGAAAATTCAAAAACTGATTTTGAAAATCGGAAATGATTTACAAGGTTTCAAGTTGCAATGATGAACATCTTTGGAAAAATCTGCACAAGCTGCAGAACTTTAGAAAATCAAATTGAGTATTTGAACAAATCTCTAGCTAAATTCACCATGGGAAGAGCCAACTTGGATACACTTTTAGAATTTAAAAATTGTGTAACGAATAAAGCTGGACTTGGATTTAAAAATGGTTTTCAAAAGAAACAAAAGGCTTATAGAAATTTCTTTTCACATAGAAAACCGTCCAGCACTTCATCCATTACTTGCTTCTATTGTATGAACAAGGGACATACTTCAAAATCATGCAAAATCAGAAAATTTGGTGTTCCTAGTGGTCAATTTATTTGGAAGCCAAAATGTGGTAGAAAGGTTATTAACTTTGTTGGACCCAAATTGATGTGGGTACCAAATTCTCTCCATTGATTGTGTTTTGCAGGTGTTCTTGAAGGCCAAGGAATCATTGTGGTATCTAGACAGTGGCTGTTCAAGGCACATGTGTGGTGACAAAAGGAAGTTTGTCAAACTCACCTTGAAAAATGGAGGTTTTGTCACATATGGAGATAATAATAAAGGGAAAATCCTTGGAAGTGGTGATGTTGGTAACATTTCTTCAATCCTCATTGAAAACGTGTTATATGTTGAAGGTTTGAAGCATAATCTTCTTAGTATTAGCCAGCTATGTGATAAAGGTTTTAGAATCACTTTTGAATCAAATCATTGCAAGATCTTTGAGAAAAATTCTGATAAAATCTGCATGTTAGGCAAGAGAATTGAGAACATTTATATGCTTGATCTTGATCATATGTGTGCAACTAATTTTACATGTCTCATGTCTAAGGAAGATAGTTCATGGCTTTGGCATAGGAGAGCTGCACATATTAACATGAACCATTTGGAAAAACTGTTTTCAAAAGAACTTGTTTTAGGGTTACCTAAAGCTGAAATTTGAGAAAGATAAAATCGTCATGCATGCCAAAAGGGTAAACAAACCAAAGTTTCTTTTAATCTGAAAAATTATGTGTCAACAACAAAACCTTTGGATCTGCTGCATTTGGATTTGTTTGGTCCATCTAGAACAATGAGTATTGGTGGAAACTATTATGCTTTGGTTATTGTTGATGACTATTCTAGGTTTACTTGGACTTTGTTTTTGAAAAATAAAAGTGATGCATTTCATGCTTTTAAGAAACTTGCCAAGGTTTTACAAAATGAAAACAGCTGCAGACATAAGTGCTCTTAGAAGTGATCATGGAGGAATTTGAAAATGAAAAGTTCAATCATTTTTGTGAAAAATATGGGATTAAGCATAACTTTTCAGCACCTAGGACTCCTCAACAAAATGGTGTTGTTGAGAGGAAAAATAGATCACTTGAGGAACTAGCTAGGACAATGCTTAATGAATCAAACATCCCTAAATATTTTTGGGCGGATGCAGATAAATACTGCATGTTACATAATAAATAGGGTTTTGATAAGACCTATTTTGAAGAAAACCCACTTATGAATTGTACAAAGGGAGAAAACCCAACATAGCACATCTTAGAGTGTTTGGCTGCAAGTGTTTTGTTTTAAATAATGGAAAAGAAAAACTTGGCAAATTTGATGCTAAAGCTGATGATGCATTGTTTTTAGGCTATTCTTTACATAGCAAAGCATATAGGATCTTCAACAAGAGATTAGCTATCATTGAGGAATCAATACATGTTGTTTTTTATGAGACTAATGTGCAAAATGAAGGTGCAGTGAGTGGTGCAGGTGCATGTGAAGAGAACTTAATTGAAGGTGTATCAAGCTGGACATGTAGAAGCTGAAAAAGGCTGCTGCGAGTGGAATTTCAGCTGGTGAAAATCAGAAAGAACTGACTGAAATTCTGGCACCAGAACTGAAATCTGCAGAAAATGATCTACCTAAAGAATGGAGGGTGCCTCGCAATCTGTCCATTGGAAATGTGATAGGAGATGTTCAAAGAGGTGTTTCTACAAGAAGGTCTATTCATGATACATGTTTAACTGCTGCATTTGTTTCCCAAGTTGAACCTAAATGTGTTGATGATGCTTTATTGGATGAAAACTGGATTTTGGCAATGCAAGATGAACTGAACCAATTTAAAAGGAATGAGGTTTGGGAACTAGTCCCTTGCACACCTAATATGAATATAATTGGCACAAAGTGGGTGTTTAAAAAATTAAATGAATGATCAAGGAGTAATAACTAGAAACAAGGCTAGGCTTGTAGCTAAAGGGTATAACCAAGAGGAAGGAATAGATTATGAGGAAACATATGCTCCTGTTGCTAGGTTAGAAGCTGTTAGGTTATTACTTGCTTTCTCATGCATGATTGGATTCAAACTGCATCAAATGGATGTGAAAAGTGCATTTTTGAATGGATATATAAATGAAGAAATCTATGTTTCACAACCATCTGGATTTTTGATCACAAATTTCCTAACCATGTATATAAGCTCAAAAAGGCTCTTTATGGACTCAAGCAAGCTCCAAGACAATGGTATGAAAGGTTAAGTAACTTTCTTATCTCTCAAAACTTTGAAAGGGGCCAAGTTGATAAGTGAAAAGTGCATTTTTGAATGGATATATAAATGAAGAAATATATGTTTCACAACCATCTGGATTTGTTGATCACAAATTTCCTAACCATGTATATAAGCTCAAAAAGGCTCTTTATGGACTCAAGCAAGCTCCAAGACAATGGTATGAAAGGTTAAGTAACTTTCTTATCTCTCAAAACTTTGAAAGGGGCCATTGATAAAACTTTGTTCATTAGAAAGTCTTTGGACAGCATTATACTTGTGCAGGTTTATGTGGATGATATAATCTTTGGATCCACTAATGAGAAGCTTTGTGAAGAATTTGTTGCAGCTATGCAGGGGGAGTTTGAGATGTCAATGATGGGTGATCTAAACTTCTTCTTAGGCTTACAAGTCAAGCAATTGGATCATGGAACATTCCTCAATCAGTCAAAATATTGCAAAGAGATGTTAAAGAAATATGAAATGGACGGTTCGCAAAGAATCAAGCACACCCATGGCTACCAGCGGCTATCTTGATGCGGATGAAAGTGGTAAACCTTTTGATTCCACTAAGTATAGAGGTTTGATAGGTTCACTTTTATATCTAACTGCTAGTAGGCCAGATATAATGTTTAGTGTATGCATGTGTGCTAGGTTTCAATCTAATCCCAAAGAATCACATTTTACAATTGCTAAAGAATTTTGAAATATCTAAAAGGAACTATTAATGTTGGTTTGTGGTATCCTAAAGGTGCTTCTTTTAATCTAGTGGGCTATTCGGATGCGAGACTTTGCTTTGGATGTAAACTTGATAGAAAAAGCACTAGTGGAACTTGTCATCTACTAGGAAGTAGTCTAGTATCATGGCATAGCAAAAAGCAAGCTAGTGTGGCTTTGTCTCTGCTTGAAGCTGAGTATGTTGCAGTTGGGAGCTGTTGTGCTCAAACTCTTTGGTTAAAGCAACGACTTTTTGATTGTGGTTTGAAACTAGATCACATTCCTATTAGGTGTGACAATACAAGTGCTATAAACTTAACAAAAATCCTGTTTTGCACTCGTAGAAGCGAAACATATAGAAATAAGGCACCATTTCATTAGGGATCATGTTCAAAAGGTGATTGCATAATTGAATTTGTTGACTCTAATAACCAACTTGCGATATATTTACCAAACCACTCCCAAAAGATAGGTTTTCCAATTAAGAAATGAGTTGGGTGTCCTTGATGTTTCAAATGTGATGTAATTCGTGTATGTGATTCATTTATCTTTGTTAATCATGCTTGTGTTTGTGTGTTTGAATGCTTAAATCTGCATAATTCTTGATTAATTACAGTTAGATTTGCATATTGTATGTTATAAGTGAAATCTGCAATGTTATTCGAGGATTTTAGTTAGTTGTTTCGAGCTTTTAATCGGTTGTTTTGCCTAATTTGGGGCTGCAGTGGATGTGCGATAATATACATCTCTGTTTTAGCTCGATTAATTTGTCGATTCGATCGATTAAAATCATTTATACGCATTAAATCGATATCGAGATTTACGTTTTAATCAGTTGTTTTTCATAAATCAAGCGACTAAAATTACTGTCACCATGCAAAGTTTAAAATTTGAGCAATTTCTTGTTAAAATGCATTGATTCACATTCAATTGGTGCATTTAAGTTGATTAATTGAGAATTGTGCATTTAAACATGATAGATAAAGCTGGTTCAAAGAATCTTGACTGCTGTTTTGTCTTGTAGTGCCTTTGCTTTACCTTTTAGCTGGTTTCTCTCTCCAGATACGTGTTGGATTCAACTAACTGAATTCTTTGGTCAAGACTGTGCCTGCTGCATATCTCTGTCCCATATATTCCAACTGAATACATTTGATTCCTTCTTTGACTGAATAAAGCATTAATTTGTTAAAAAAATTGAAAATCTGATATGTTAAATACATGTGTTGTGCATTACTTCACTGTTATTCACCTTGACCGTGTAAAATTCTGCATAATCCATTCTCTATATTCTATTTCTCTGCACTTTATCTTTTCCGAAATGGCATCTTCAAGCAACCCACGGAAGAGATCAAAAAAGGCTGGGTCATCCAAAAATAAGGAACCAGAAATTCCAGCAACTCATACTTATAGACATGGGTCTATAGAAGCTTGGTTCGAAGGTGATGAAGAGAGGATTGAGAAGTTTCAATCCCATATCGGTAGGAAGAGCTGTAAACTCACCCAAAGTGCTAAGTTTTCGGTGGTTGGAAGATGAAGGAGTGGCGATATTATAGCCATGATTCAACATCGGGATCTGCGACAATTTACGGAATTAAATGGGTTCATATACCGGATTTGGTGAAAGTATTTTACACTGAATCTCAAACATGATGGATCTGTTTTAACTTCCAAAGTGAAAGGAACAGAAATGATCATAAACAACTCTGTTTGGAAAAGAGTAGGGGGCTTCAAAACTGATGGCATTGTGGTTAGCAGGGGTTTGTGTGGTTCCTTGGAAGACTTTAACAAGGTGCAAGCGTACTGAGAGAGTGTTTGAGGAACCCTCGAGGATCCGTTCGTGGATTTCGAGGTTGGTGGACTTACCTTGACGACAAAGGTGCTTACATTTATCATCACATGGATGATCACTCCAAGGGGAAGCAATCATGCTACATTGAATGAAGGTGATCTTCTTCAAATTTTTTGTTTGATGAAATATGTGAGAATTAACTGGATTCATATCATCAAAGATCACATGATGAAGTCCAAAAGGCTGCCTGATTATCGTCTTCCATACTAGAGACTAGAGACTGCACACTAGAGACTAGAGATTGCAGACTAGAGACTAGAGACTGTAGAGTAGAGACTAGAGACTAGAGACTAGAGACTGCAGACTGCAGACTAGAGACTAGAGACTGCAGGCTAGAGACTAGAGACTGCATACTAGAGACTAGAGACTGCACACTAGAGATTGCAGACTAGAGACTAGAGACTGTAGAGTAGAGACTAGAGATCGCAAACTAGAGACTAGAAACTGCAGACTAGAGACTAGACACTGCAGACCAGAGACTAGAGACTGCAGACTAGAGACTAGAGACCGCAAACTTGACACTAGAGACTTGACACTAGAGACTAGAGACTGCACACTAGAGACTAGAGAGTGCAGACTAGAGACTAGAGACTGCAGACTAGAAACTACAGACTGTAGACTAGAGACTAGAGACTAGAGACTAGAGACTAGAGACTAGAGACTAGAGACTGCAGACTAGAGACTAGAGACTGGAGACTAGAGACTAGAGAGTAGAGACGAGAGACTAGAGACTAGAGACTAGAGACTAGAGACTAGAGACTAGAGAGTAGAGAGTAGAGACGAGAGACTAGAGACTAGAGACTAGAGACTAGAGACTAGAGACTAGAGACTAGAGACTAGAGACTAGAGACGAGAGACTAGAGACTAGAGACTAGAGACTAGAGACTAGAGACTAGAGACTAGAGAGTAGAGACTAGAGAGGAGAGACTAGAGAGGAGAGACTAGGGACTAGAGACTAGGGACTGGAGACTAGAGGCTGGAGACTAGAGGCGGAGACTAGAGGCTGGAGACTAGAGGCCGGAGACTAGAGGCTGGAGACTAGAGGCTGGAGACTAGAGGCTGGAGACTAGAGGCCGGAGACTAGAGGCCGGAGACTAGAGGCTGGAGACTAGAGGCCGGAGACTAGAGGCCCGGAGACTAGAGGCTGGAGACTAGAGGCCGGAGACTAGAGACTCGAGACTAGAGACTCGAGACTAGAGACTAGAGACTAGAGACTAGAGACTAGAGACTAGAGACTAGAGGCGAGAGACTAGAGACTAGAGACTAGAGACTAGAAATTAGAGACTAGAGACTACAGAGTAGAGACTAGAGAGGAGAGACTAGAGAGGAGAGACTAGGGACTAGAGACTAGAGACTAGAGACTAGAGACTAGAGACTAGAGACTAGAGACTAGAGACTAGAGACTAGAGACTAGAGACGAGAGACTAGAGATGAGAGACTAGAGACGAGAGACGAGAGACGAGAGACGAGAGACGAGAGACGAGAGACGAGAGACGAGAGACTAGAGACTAGAGACTAGAGACAAGAGACTAGAGACTAGAGGCTAGAGGCTAGAGGCTAGAGGCTAGAGGCTAGAGGCTAGAGGCTAGAGGCTAGAGGCTAGAGGCTAGAGGCTAGAGGCTAGAGGCTAGAGGCTAGAGGCTAGAGGCTAGAGGACTAGAGGCTAGAGGCTAGAGGCTAGAGGCTAGAGACTAGAGACTAGAGACTAGAGACTAGAGACTAGAGACTAGAGACTAGAGACTAGAGACTAGAGACTAGAGACTAGAGACTAGAGACTAGAGACTAGAGACTAGAGACTAGAGACTAGAGACTAGAGACTAGAGACTAGAGACTAGAGACTAGAGACTAGAGACTAGAGACTAGAGACTAGAGACTAGAGACTAGAGAGGAGAGACTAGAGAGGAGAGACTAGGGACTAGAGACTAGAGACTAGAGACTAGAGACTAGAGACTAGAGACTAGAGACTAGAGACTAGAGACGAGAGACTAGAGGCGAGAGACTAGAGACGAGAGACTAGAGACGAGAGACGAGAGACGAGAGACTAGAGACTAGAGACTAGAGACTAGAGACTAGAGACTAGAGACTAGAGACTAGAGACTAGAGGCTAGAGACTAGAGACTAGAGGCTAGAGGCTAGAGGCTAGAGGCTAGAGGCTAGAGGCTAGAGGCTAGAGGCTAGAGGCTAGAGGCTAGAGGCTAGAGGCTAGAGGCTAGAGGCTAGAGACTAGAGACTAGAGACTAGAGACTAGAGACTAGAGACTAGAGACTAGAGACTAGAGACTAGAGACTAGAGACTAGAGACTAGAGACTAGAGACTAGAGACTAGAGACTAGAGACTAGAGACTAGAGACGAGAGACTGCATTCCAGAGACTAGAGACTACAGACTAGAGACTAGAGGCTAGAGGCTAGAGGCTAGAGACTAGAGACTAGAGACTAGAGACTAGAGACTAGAGACTAGAGACTAGAGACTAGAGACTAGAGACTAGAGACTAGAGACTAGAGACTAGAGACTAGAGACTAGAGACGAAAGACTAGAGACTAGAGACTAGGGACTAGAAATTTGAGACTAGAGACTATAGACTAGAGACTAGAGACTAGAGACTAGAGACTAGAGACTAGAGACTAGAGACTAGAGACTAGAGACTAGAGACTAGAGACTAGAGACTATAGACTAGAGACTAGAGACTAGAGACTAGAGACTAGAGACTAGAGACTAGAGACTAGAGACTAGAGACTAGAGACTAGAGACTAGAGACTAGAGACTAGAGACTAGAGACTAGAGACTAGAGACAAGAGGCTAGAGGCTAGAGGCTAGAGGCTAGAGGCTAGAGGCTAGAGGCTAGAGGCTAGAGGCTAGAGGCTAGAGGCTAGAGGCTAGAGGCTAGAGGCTAGAGGCTAGAGGCTAGAGACTAGAGACTAGAGACTAGAGACTAGAGACTAGAGCCTAGAGACTAGAGCCTAGAGACTAGAGCCTAGAGACTAGAGACTAGAGACTAGAGACTAGAGACTAGAGACTAGAGACTAGAGACTAGAGACTAGAGACTAGAGACTAGAGACTAGAGACTAGAGACTAGAGACTAGAGACTAGAGACTAGAGACTAGAGACTAGAGACTGGAGACTAGATACTGGAGACTCGAGAATGGAGACTAGAGACTAGAGACTAGAGACTAGAGACTGGAGACTAGAGACTGGAGACTAGAGACTGGAGACTAGAGACTGGAGACTAGAGACTGGAGACTAGAGACTGGAGACTAGAGACTGGAGACTAGAGACTGGAGACTCGAGACTGGAGACTAGAGACTGGAGACTAGAGACTGGAGACTAGAGACTGGAGACTGGAGACTCGAGACTAGAGACTAGAGACTAGAGACTAGAGACTAGAGACTAGAGACGAGAGACTAGAGACTAGAGACTAGAGACTAGAGACTAGAGACTACAGAGTAGAGACTAGAGAGGAGAGACTAGAGAGGAGAGACTAGGGACTAGAGACTAGAGACTAGAGACTAGAGACTAGAGACTAGAGCTAGAGACTAGAGACTAGAGACTAGAGACTAGAGACGAGAGACTAGAGACGAGAGACGAGAGACGAGAGACGAGAGACGAGAGACGAGAGACTAGAGACTAGAGACTAGAGACTAGAGACTAGAGACTAGAGACAAGAGGCTAGAGGCTAGAGGCTAGAGGCTAGAGGCTAGAGGCTAGAGGCTAGAGGCTAGAGGCTAGAGGCTAGAGGCTAGAGGCTAGAGGCTAGAGGCTAGAGGCTAGAGGCTAGAGGCTAGAGACTAGAGACTAGAGACTAGAGACTAGAGACTAGAGACTAGAGACTAGAGACTAGAGACTAGAGACTAGAGACTAGAGACTAGAGACTAGAGACTAGAGACTAGAGACTAGAGACTAGAGACTAGAGACTAGAGACGAGAGACTGCATTCCAGAGACTAGAGACTACAGACTAGAGACTAGAGGCTAGAGGCTAGAGGCTAGAGGCTAGAGGCTAGAGACTAGAGACTAGAGACTAGAGACTAGAGACTAGAGACTAGAGACTAGAGACTAGAGACTAGAGACTAGAGACTAGAGACTAGAGACTAGAGACTAGAGACTAGAGACTAGAGACTAGAGACTAGAGACTAGAGACTAGAGACTAGAGACTAGAGACTAGAGACTAGAGACTAGAGACTAGAGACTAGAGACTAGAGGCTAGAGACTAGAGACTAGAGACTAGAGGCTAGAGGCTAGAGGCTAGAGGCTAGAGGCTAGAGGCTAGAGGCTAGAGAGGCTAGAGGCTAGAGGCTAGAGGCTAGAGGCTAGAGGCTAGAGACTAGAGACTAGAGACTAGAGACTAGAGACTAGAGACTAGAGACTAGAGACTAGAGACTAGAGACTAGAGACTAGAGACTAGAGACTAGAGACTAGAGACTAGAGACTAGAGACTAGAGACTAGAGACTAGAGACTAGAGACTAGAGACTAGAGACTAGAGACTAGAGACTAGAGACTGGAGACTCGAGACTGGAGACTCGAGAATGGAGACTAGAGACTGGAGACTAGAGACTGGAGACTAGAGACTGGAGACTAGAGACTGGAGACTAGAGACTGGAGACTAGAGACTGGAGACTAGAGACTGGAGACTAGAGACTGGAGACTAGAGACTGGAGACTAGAGACTGGAGACTAGAGACTGGAGACTAGAGACTGGAGACTCGAGACTCGAGACTAGAGACTAGAGACTAGAGACTAGAGACTAGAGACTAGAGACGAGAGACTAGAGACTAGAGACTAGAGACTAGAGACTAGAGACTACAGAGTAGAGACTAGAGAGGAGAGACTAGAGAGGAGAGACTAGGGACTAGAGACTAGAGACTAGAGACTAGAGACTAGAGACTAGAGCTAGAGACTAGAGACTAGAGACTAGAGACTAGAGACGAGAGACTAGAGACGAGAGACGAGAGACGAGAGACGAGAGACGAGAGACTAGAGACTAGAGACTAGAGACTAGAGACTAGAGACTACAGACTAGAGACTAGAGGCTAGAGGCTAGAGGCTAGAGACTAGAGGCTAGAGGCTAGAGGCTAGAGGCTAGAGGCTAGAGGCTAGAGGCTAGAGGCTAGAGGCTAGAGGCTAGAGGCTAGAGGCTAGAGACTAGAGACTAGAGACTAGAGACTAGAGACTAGAGCCTAGAGACTAGAGACTAGAGACTAGAGACTAGAGACTAGAGACTAGAGACTAGAGACTAGAGACTAGAGACTAGAGACTAGAGACTGGAGACTAGAGACTGGAGACTAGAGACTAGAGACTAGAGACTAGAGACTAGAGGCTAGAGACTAGAGACTAGAGGCTAGAGACTAGAGACTAGAGACTAGAGACTAGAGACTAGAGACTAGAGACTAGAGACTAGAGACTAGAGACGAGAGACTAGAGACTAGAGACTAGGGACTAGAGACTAGAGACTAGAGACTATAGACTAGAGACTAGAGACTAGAGACTAGAGACTAGAGACTAGAGACTAGAGACTAGAGACTAGAGACTAGAGACTAGAGACTAGAGACTACAGGCTAGAGAGTAGAGACTATAGACTACACACTAAAGACTAGAGCCTAGAGACTAGAGGCTAGAGACTAGAGGCTAGAGACTAGAGACTGAGACTAGAGACTAGAGACTAGAGACTAGA
Organism: Lablab purpureus; assembly: GCA_030347555.1. Classification (NCBI taxonomy): domain Eukaryota; kingdom Viridiplantae; phylum Streptophyta; class Magnoliopsida; order Fabales; family Fabaceae; genus Lablab; species Lablab purpureus. The sequence goes on from CM059256.1 coordinate 211,871, forward strand.
GACTAGAGGCTGGAGACTCGAGGCTGGAGACTCGAGAATGGAGACTAGAGGCTGGAGACTAGAGACGGAGACTAGAGACTGAGACTCGAGACTGGAGACTAGAGGCTAGAGACTAGAGACCAGAGACTAGAGACTGGAGACTAGAGACTGGAGACTAGAGACTGGAGACTAGAGACTGGAGACTAGAGACTGGAGACTAGAGACTGGAGACTAGAGACTGGAGACTGGAGACTCGAGACTAGAGACTAGAGACTAGAGACTAGAGACTAGAGACTAGAGACTAGAGACGAGAGACTAGAGACTAGAGACTAGAGACTAGAGACTAGAGACTACAGAGTAGAGACTAGAGAGGAGAGACTAGAGAGGAGAGACTAGGGACTAGAGACTAGAGACTAGAGACTAGAGACTAGAGACTAGAGCTAGAGACTAGAGACTAGAGACTAGAGACTAGAGACTGAGAGACTAGAGGCTGAGAGACGAGAGACTGAGAGACGAGAGGCGAGAGACGAGAGACAGAGACTAGAGACTAGAGACTAGAGACTAGAGACTAGAGACTAGAGACTAGAGACTAGAGACTAGAGAGCTAGAGACTAGAGACTAGAGACTAGAGACTAGAGACTAGAGAGACTAGAGACTAGAGACTAGAGACTAGAGACTAGAGACTAGAGACTAGAGACTAGAGACTAGAGACTAGAGACTAGAGACTAGAGACTAACGAGAGACTAGAGACTAGAGACTAGAGAATAAAGACTAGAGACTAGAGACTACGAGCTAGAGACTAGAGAGCTAGAGACTAGAGAGCGAGAGACTAGGGACTAGAGACTAGAGACTAGAGACTAGAGACTAGAGACTAGAGGCTAGAGACTAGAGACTAGAGACTAGAGACTAGAGACTAGAGACTAGAGACTAGAGACTAGAGACGAGAGACTAGAGACTAGAGACTAGAGACTAGAGACTAGAGACTACAGAGTAGAGACTAGAGACTAGAGACTAGAGACTAGAGACTAGAGACTAGAGACTAGAGACTAGAGACTAGAGACTAGAGACTAGAGACTAGAGACTAGAGACTAGAGACTAGAGACTAGAGACTAGAGACTAGAGACTAGAGACTAGAGACTAGAGACTAGAGACTAGAGACTAGAGACTAGAGACTAGAGACTAGAGACTAGAGACAGAGTAGAGACTAGAGACTAGAGACTAGAGACTAGAGACTAGAGACTAGAGACGAAAGACTAGAGACTAGAGACTAGGGACTAGAATTTTGAGACTAGAGACTATGGACTAGAGACTAGAGACTAGAGACTAGAGACTAGAGACTAGAGACTAGAGACTAGAGACTAGAGACTAGAGACTAGAGACTAGAGACTAGAGACTAGAGACTAGAGACTAGAGACTAGAGACTAGAGACTAGAGACTAGAGACTAGAGACTAGAGACTAGAGACTAGAGACTAGAGACTAGAGACTAGAGACTAGAGACTAGAGACTAGAGACTAGAGGCTAGAGACTAGAGACTAGAGACTAGAGACTAGAGACTAGAGACTAGAGACTAGAGACTAGAGACTAGAGACTAGAGACTAGAGACTAGAGACTAGAGACGAGAGACTAGAGACTAGAGACCAGAGACCAGAGACCAGAGACCAGAGACCAGAGACCAGAGACCAGAGACCAGAGACCAGAGACCAGAGACTAGAGACCAGAGACTAGAGACTAGAGACTAGAGACTAGAGACTAGAGACTAGAGACTAGAGACTAGAGACTAGAGACTAGAGACTAGAGACTAGAGACTAGAGACGAAAGACTAGAGACTAGAGACTAGGGACTAGAAATTTGAGACTAGAGACTATAGACTAGAGACTAGAGACTAGAGACTAGAGACTAGAGACTAGAGACTAGAGACTAGAGACTAGAGACTAGAGACTAGAGTAGAGACTAGAGACTAGAGACTAGAGACTAGAGACTAGAGACTAGAGACTAGAGACGAGAGACTAGAGACTAGAGACTAGAGACTAGAGACTAGAGGCGAGAGACTAGAGACTAGAGACTAGAGACTAGAAATTAGAGACTAGAGACTATAGACTAGAGACTGGAGACTAGAGACTGGAGACTAGAGACTGGAGACTAGAGACTAGAGACTAGAGACTAGAGACTAGAGACTAGAGACTAGAGACTAGAGACTGGAGACTAGAGACTGGAGACTAGAGACTGGAGACTAGAGACTGGAGACTAGAGACTGGAGACTAGAGACTGGAGACTAGAGACTGGAGACTAGAGACTGGAGACTAGAGACTCGAGACTAGAGACGAGAGACTAGAGACTAGAGACTAGAGACTAGAGACTTGAGAGGAGAGACTAGAGACGACAGACTAGGGACTAGAGACTAGAGACTAGAGACTAGAGACTAGAGACTAGAGACTAGAGACTAGAGACTAGAGACTAGAGACTAGAGACTAGAGACTAGAGACTAGAGACTAGAGACTAGAGACTAGAGACTAGAGACTAGAGACTAGAGACTAGAGACTAGAGACTAGAGACTAGAGACTAGAGACTAGAGACTAGAGACTAGAGACTAGAGACTAGAGACTAGAGACTAGAGACCAGAGACTAGAGACTAGAGACTAGAGACCAGAGACTAGAGACTAGAGACTAGAGACTAGAGACTAGAGACTAGAGACTAGAGACTAGAGACTAGAGACTAGAGACTAGAGACTAGAGACTAGAGACTAGAGACTAGAGACTAGAGACGAGAGACGAGAGACTAGAGACTAGAGACTAGAGACTAGAGACTTGAGAGGAGAGACTAGAGACGACAGAGTAGGGACTAGAGACTAGAGACTAGAGACTAGAGACTAGAGACTAGAGACTAGAGACTAGAGACTAGAGACTAGAGACTAGAGACTAGAGGCGAGAGACTAGAGACTAGAGACTAGAGACTAGAAATTAGAGACTAGAGACTATAGACTAGAGACTAGAGACTAGAGACTGGAGACTAGAGACTGGAGACTAGAGACTGGAGACTAGAGACTGGAGACTAGAGACTGGAGACTAGGGACTGGAGGACTAGAGACTGGAGACTAGAGACTGGAGACTAGAGACTAGAGACTAGAGACTAGAGACTAGAGATGAGAGACTAGAGACTAGAGACTAGAGACTAGAGACTAGAGACTAGAGACTAGAGAGGAGAGACTAGAGACGAGAGACTAGGGACGAGAGACCAGAGACCAGAGACCAGAGACTGGAGACTAGAGAGTAGAGACTAGAGACTAGAGACTAGAGACTAGAGACTAGAGACTAGAGACTAGAGACTAGAGACTAGAGACTAGAGACTAGAGACTAGAGACTAGAGACTAGAGACTAGGGACTAGAGACTAGAGACGAGAGAAGAGACTAGAGACTAGAGACTAGAGACTAGAGACTAGAGACTAGAGACTAGAGACTAGAGACGACAGACTAGGGACTAGAGACTAGAGACTAGAGACTAGAGACTAGAGACTAGAGACTAGAGACTAGAGACTAGAGACTAGAGACTAGAGACTAGAGACTAGAGACTAGGGACTAGAGACTAGAGACGAGAGACTAGAGACGAGAGACGAGAGACTAGAGACTAGAGACTAGAGACTAGAGACTTGAGAGGAGAGACTAGAGACGACAGACTAGGGACTAGAGACTAGAGACTAGAGACTAGAGACTAGAGACTAGAGACTAGAGACTAGAGACTAGAGACTAGAGACTAGAGACTAGAGACTAGAGACGAGACTAGAGACTAGAGACTAGAGACTAGAGACTAGAGACTAGAGACTAGAGACTGGAGACTAGAGACTGGAGACTAGAGACTGGAGACTAGAGACTGGAGACTAGAGACTGGAGACTAGAGACTAGAGACTAGAGACTAGAGACTGGAGACTAGGGACTGGAGACTCTAGAGACTAGAGACTAGAGACTAGAGACTAGAGACTAGAGACTAGAGACTAGAGACGAGAGACTAGAGACTAGAGACTAGAGACTAGAGACTAGAGACTAGAGACTAGAGACTAGAGACGAGACTAGAGACTAGAGACTAGAGACTAGAGACTAGAGACTAGAGACTAGAGACTAGAGACTAGAGACTAGAGACTAGAGACTAGAGACTAGAGACTAGAGACTAGAGACTAGAGACTAGAGACTAGAGACTAGAGACTAGAGACTAGAGACTAGGGACTAGAGACTAGAGACTAGAGACTAGAGACTAGAGACTAGAGACTAGAGACTAGAGACTAGAGACTAGAGACTAGAGACTAGAGACTAGAGACTAGACGGACTAGAGACTAGAGACTAGAGACTAGAGACTAGAGACTACGAGACTAGAGACTAGAGACTAGAGACTAGAGACTGAGAGACTACGAGACTAGAGACTAGGGACTAGAGACTTGAGACTAGAGACTATAGACTAGAGACTAGAGACTAGAGACTAGAGACTAGAGACTAGAGACTAGAGACTAGAGACTAGAGACTGGAGACTAGAGACTAGAGACTAGAGACTAGAGACTAGAGACTAGAGACTAGAGGCTGCAGATAAGAAACTAGAGACTAGAGACTAGAGACTAGAGGCTAGAGACTAGAAACTGGAGACTAGAGACTGGAGACTGGAGACTGGAGACTGGAGACTGGAGACTAGAGACTAGAGACTAGAGACTAGAGACTAGAGACTAGAGACTAGAGACTAGAGACTAGAGACTAGAGACTAGAGACTAGAGACTGGAGACTAGAGACTAGAGACTAGAGACTAGAGACTAGAGACTAGAGACTAGAGACTAGAGACTAGAGACTAGAGACTAGAGACTAGAGACTAGAGACTAGAGACTAGAGACGAGAGACTAGAGACTAGAGACTAGAGACTAGAGACTAGAGACTAGAGACTAGAGACTAGAGACTAGAGACTAGAGACTAGAGACTAGAGACTAGAGACTAGAGACTAGAGACTAGAGACTAGAGACTAGAGACTAGAGACTAGAGACTAGAGACTAGAGACTAGAGACTAGAGACTAGAGACTAGAGACTAGAGACTAGAGACTAGAGACTAGAGACTAGAGACTAGAGACTAGAGACTAGAGACTAGAGGCTAGAGACTAGAGACTAGAGACTAGAGACTAGAGACTAGAGACTAGAGACTAGAGACTAGAGACTAGAGACTAGAGACTAGAGACTAGAGACTAGAGACTGGAGACTAGAGACTGGAGACTAGAGACTAGAGACTAGAGACTAGAGACTAGAGACTGGAGACTAGAGACTAGAGACTAGAGACTGGAGACTAGAGACTGGAGACTAGAGACTGGAGACTAGAGACTGGAGACTAGAGACTAGAGACTAGAGACTAGAGACTAGAGACTAGAGACTAGAGACTAGAGACTAGAGACTAGAGACTAGAGACTAGAGACTAGAGACTAGAGACTAGAGACTAGAGACTAGAGACTAGAGACTAGAGACTAGAGACTAGAGACTAGAGACTAGAGACTAGAGACTAGAGACTAGAGACTAGAGACTAGAGACTAGAGACTAGAGACTAGAGACTAGAGACTAGAGACTAGAGACTAGAGACTAGAGACTAGAGACTAGAGACTAGAGACTAGAGAGTAGAGACTAGAGACTAGAGACTAGAGACTAGAGACTAGAGACTAGAGACTAGAGACTAGAGACTAGAGACTAGAGACTAGAGACTAGAGACTAGAGACTAGAGACTAGAGACTAGAGACTAGAGACTAGAGACCAGAGACTAGAGACTAGAGACTAGAGACTAGAGACTAGAGACTAGAGACTAGAGACTAGAGACTAGAGACTAGAGACTAGAGACTAGAGAGAGACTAGAGACTAGAGACTAGAGACTAGAGACTAGAGACTAGAGACTAGAGACTAGAGACTAGAGACTAGAGACTAGAGACTAGAGACTAGAGACTAGAGACTAGAGACTAGAGACTAGAGACTAGAGACTAGAGACTAGAGACTAGAGACTAGAGACTAGAGACTAGAGACTAGAGACTAGAGACTAGAGACTAGAGACTAGAGAGTAGAGACTAGAGACTAGAGACTAGAGACTAGAGACTAGAGACTAGAGACTAGAGACTAGAGACTAGAGACTAGAGACTAGAGACTAGAGACTGGAGACTAGAGACTGGAGACTAGAGACTGGAGACTAGAGACTGGAGACTAGAGACTGGAGACTAGAGACTGGAGACTAGAGACTAGAGACTAGAGACTAGAGACTAGAGACTAGAGACTAGAGACTAGAGACTAGAGACTAGAGACTAGAGACTAGAGACTAGAGACTAGAGACTAGAGACTGGAGACTAGAGACTAGAGACTAGAGACTAGAGACTAGAGACTAGAGACTAGAGACTAGAGACTAGAGACTAGAGACTAGAGACGAGAGACTAGAGACTAGAGACTAGAGACTAGAGACTAGAGACTGGAGACTAGAGACTAGAGACTAGAGACTAGAGACTAGAGACTAGAGACTAGAGGCTAGAGACTAGAGACTAGAGACTAGAGACTAGAGACTAGAGACTAGAGACTAGAGACTAGAGACTAGAGACTAGAGATGAGAGACTAGAGACTAGAGACTAGAGACTAGAGACTAGAGACTAGAGACTAGAGACTAGAGACTAGAGACTAGAGACTAGAGACTAGAGACTCGAGACTAGAGACTAGAGACTAGAGACTAGAGACTAGAGACTAGAGACTAGAGACTAGAGACTAGAGACTAGAGACTAGAGACTAGAGACTAGAGACTAGAGACTAGAGACTAGAGACTAGAGACTAGAGACTAGAGACTAGAGACTAGGGACTAGAGACTAGGGACTAGAGACTAGAGACTAGAGACTAGAGACTAGAGAGGAGAGACTAGAGACGAGAGACTAGAGACTAGAGACTAGAGACTAGAGACTAGAGACTAGAGACTAGAGACTAGAGACTAGAGACTAGAGACTAGAGACTAGAGACTAGAGACTAGAGACTAGAGACTAGAGACTAGAGACTAGAGACTAGAGACTAGAGACTAGAGACTAGAGACTAGAGACTAGAGACTAGAGACTAGAGACTAGAGACTAGAGACTAGAGACTAGAGACTAGAGACTGAGAGACTAGAGACTAGAGACTAGAGACTAGAGACTAGAGACTAGAGACTAGAGACTAGAGACTAGAGACTAGAGACTAGAGACTGAGAGACTAGAGACTAGAGACTAGAGACTAGAGACTAGAGACTAGAGACTAGAGACTAGAGACTAGAGGCGCATTCAGAGACTAGAGACTAGAGACTAGAGACTAGAGACTAGAGACTAGAGACTAGAGGCGCATTCGAGACTACAGACTAGAGACAAGAGACTAGAGACTAGAGACTAGAGACTAGAGACTAGAGACTAGAGACTAGAGACTAGAGACTAGAGACTAGAGACTAGAGACTAGAGACTAGAGACTAGAGACTAGAGACTGGAGGCTAGAGACTAGAGGCTAGAGACTAGAGACTAGAGAGACTAGAGACTAGAGACTAGAGACTAGAGACTAGAGACTAGAGACTAGAGGCTGCAGACTAGAGACTAGAGACTAGAGACTAGAGACTAGAGACTAGAGACTAGAGACTAGAGACTAGAGACTAGAGACTAGAGACTAGAGACTAGAGACCAGAGACTAGAGACTAGAGACTAGAGACTAGAGACTAGAGACTAGAGACTAGAGACTAGAGACTAGAGACTAGAGACTAGAGACGAGAGACTAGAGACTAGAGACTAGAGACTAGAGACTAGAGACTAGAGACTAGAGACTAGAGACTAGAGACTAGAGGCTAGAGACTAGAGACTAGAGACTAGAGACTAGAGACTAGAGACTAGAGACTAGAGACTAGAGACTAGAGACTAGAGACTAGAGACTAGAGACTAGAGACTAGAGACTAGAGACTAGAGACTAGAGACTAGAGACTAGAGACTAGAGACGAGACACTAGAGACTAGAGGCCGAGAGACTAGAGACTGAGAGACTAGAGACTGAGAGACTAGAGACTAGAGACTAGAGACTAGAGACTAGAGAGACTAGAGACTAGAGACTAGAGACTAGAGACTAGAGACTAGAGACTAGAGACTAGAGACTAGAGACTAGAGACTAGAGACTAGAGACTAGAGACTAGAGACTAGAGACTGCATTCCAGAGACTACAGACTAGAGAAAAGAGACTAGAGACTAGAGACTAGAGACTAGAGACTGCATTCCAGAGACTACAGACTAGAGACAAGAGACTAGAGACTAGAGACTAGAGACTAGAGACTAGAGACTAGAGACTAGAGACTAGAGACTAGAGACTAGAGACTAGAGACTAGAGACTAGAGACTAGAGACTAGAGACTAGAGACTAGAGACTAGAGACTAGAGACTAGAGACTGCAGACTAGAGACTAGAGACTAGAGACTAGAGACTAGAGACTAGAGACTAGAGACTAGAGACTAGAGACTAGAGACTAGAGACTGCATTCCAGAGACTACAGACTAGAGACAAGAGACTAGAGACTAGAGACTAGAGACTAGAGACTAGAGACTAGAGACTAGAGACTAGAGACTAGAGACTAGAGACTAGAGACTAGAGACTAGAGACTAGAGACTAGAGACTAGAGACTAGAGACTAGAGACTAGAGACTGGAGACGAGAGACTAGAGACCAGAGACTGGAGACTAGAGACTAGAGACTAGAGACTAGAGACTAGAGACTAGAGACTAGAGACTAGAGACTAGAGACTAGAGACTAGAGACTAGAGACTAGAGACTAGAGACTAGAGACTAGAGACTAGAGACTAGAGACTAGAGACTAGAGACTAGAGACTAGAGACTAGAGACTAGAGACTAGAGACTAGAGACTAGAGACTAGAGACTAGAGACTAGAGACTAGAGAGTAGACACTAGAGACTAGAGACTAGAGACTAGAGACTAGAGACTAGAGACTAGAGACTAGAGACTAGAGACTAGAGACTAGAGACTAGAGACTAGAGACTAGAGGCTGCATCCAGAGACTAGAGGACTAGAGACTAGAGACTAGAGACTAGAGACTAGAGACTAGAGACTAGAGACTAGAGACTAGAGACTAGAGACTAGAGACTAGAGACTAGAGACTAGAGACTAGAGAGACTAGAGACTAGAGACTAGAGACTAGAGACTAGAGGCTGGAGACTAGAGGCTAGAGGCTAGAGACTAGAGACTAGAGACTAGAGACTGAGAGAGACTAGAGACGAGGCTAGAGACTAGAGACTAGAGACTAGAGACTAGAGACTAGAGACTACGAGACTAGAGACTAGAGGCTGCGAGACTAGAGACTAGGACTGCAGGACTACAGACTACGGACTGTAGACTAGAGGCTGCGAGACTAGAGACTAGAGGCTGAGACTGGAGACTAGAGACTACGAGACTAGAGACTAGAGGCTAGAGACTGAGAATCCGGACTAGAGACTAAAGACTACGAGACTACGGACTAGAGACTAGAGACTAGAGACTAGAGACAGTCAGAGGCTAGAGACTAGAGACTAGAGACTACGAGACTAGAGACTAGAGACTAGAGACTAGAGACTAGAGACTGCAGACTAGAGACTAGAGACTGTAGACTAGAGACCAGAAACTGCATACTAGAGACTAGAGACTAGAGACTAGAGACTAGAGACTAGAGACTAGAGCTGCAGACTAGAGACTAGAGGCGCATACTACGGACTAGAGACTAGAGACTAGAGACTAGAAGCTGCGAGACTAGAGACTAGAGGCTGCAGACTAGAGACTAGAGACTAGAGGCTGCAAGACTAGAGACTAGAGGCTGCGAGACTAGAGACTAGAGACTCGAGACTAGAGACTAGAGACTAGAGACTAGAGACTAGAGACTGAGACTAGAGACTAGAGACTAGAGACTACAGGCTGAGACTAGAGACTAGAGACTAGAGACTAGAGACTAGAGGCTGAGCCAGAGACTAGAGACTAGAGACTAGAGGCTGCGAGACTAGAGACTAGAGACTAGAGACTAGAGGCTGCAGAGACTAGAGACTAGAGACTAGAGACTAGAGGCTGCGAGACTAGAGACTAGAGACTGCGAGACTAGAGACTGCAGACTAGAGACTAGAGACTGCAGACTAGAGACTAGAGACTGCAGAGTAGAGACTAGAGACTAGAGACTAGACACTAGAGACTAGAGACTACGAGACTGCGAGACTAGAGACTAGAGGCTGCAGAGACTAGAGACTAGAGACTACGAGACTAGAGACTAGAGACTAGAGACTGCGAGACTAGAGACTAGAGGCTGTAGACTAGAGACTAGAGGCTGCGAGACTAGAGACTAGAGGCTGCAGACTAGAGACTAGAGGCTGCGAGACTAGAGACTAGAGACCGTAGACTAGAGACTAGAGACTGCAGACCAGAGACTAGAGACTAGAGACTGCAGACTAGAGACTAGAGACTGCAGACTAGAGACTAGAGACTAGAGACTAGAGACTAGAGACTAGAGACTAGAGACTAGAGACTAGAGACTAGAGACTAGAGACTAGAGACTAGAGACTAGAGACTAGAGGCTGCAGACTAGAGACTAGAGACTAGAGACTAGAGACTAGAGACTAGAGACTACAGACTAGAGACTAGAGACTACAGACTGCAGACTAGAGACTAGAGACTGTAGACTAGAGACTAGAGACTACGAGACTAGAGACTAGAGACTCCAGCAGGACTAGAGACTAGAGGCTGCAGACTAGAGACTAGGACTGCGAGACTACAGACTACGAGACTAGAGACTAGAGGCTGCGAGACTAGAGACTAGAGGCTACGAGACTAGAGACTACGGACTAGAGACTAGAGACTGCAGACTAAAGAATCCAGACTAGAGACTAAAGACTGCAGACTACAGACTAGAGACTAGAGACTAGAGTCTAGAGACTGCATACTAGAGACTAGAGACTGCAGACTATAGACTAGAGACTGCAGACTAGAGACTAGATACAGCAGACTAGAGACTAGTGACTGCATACTAGAGACTAGAGACTGCAGACTAGAGACTGCAGACTCGAGACTAGAGACTACAGACCAGAGACTGCAGACTAGACACTGGAGACTAGAGACTAGCGACTGCAGACTAGAGACTTGAGACTAGAGACTAGAGACTGCAGACTAGAGACTAGAGACTACAGACTAAAGAATCCGGACTAGAGACTAAAGACTGCAGACTAGAGACTAGAGACTAGAGACTAGAGACTAGAGACTGCATACTAGAGACTAGAGACTGCAGACTATAGACTAGAGACTGCAGACTAGAGAATAGATACAATAGACTAGAGACTGGTGACCGCATACTAGAGACTAGAGGCTGCGGACTATGGACTAGAGACTGCGAGACTACGAGGCTAGAGACTAGAGGCTACGAGACTAGAGGCACACTAGAGACTACTGAGACTAGAGACTAGAGACTAGCAGGCCTAGAGACTAGAGACTGTAGACTAGAGACTAGAGGCTGCGAGACTAGAGAATCCGAGACTAGAGACTACGAGACTAGAGACTAGAGACTAGAGTCTAGACACTAGCATACTAGAGACTAGAGACTAGCGGACTAGAGACTAGAGGCTGCGAGACTAGAGACAAGCTACGGCGAGACTAGAGACTAGTGACTGCGAGACTAGAGACTAGAGGCTGCAGACTATGGACTAGAGCACTGAGACTACGAGACTAGAGACTGCGAGACTAGAGACTAGAGACTGCAGACTAGAGACTAGAGACTAGAGTCTAGAGACTAGAGACTGCAGACTAGAGACTACTGACTGCAGATTAGAGACTAGAGACTGTAGACTAGAGACTAGAAACTGCAGACCAGAGACTAGTGACTGCAGACTAGAGCCTAGTGACTAGAGACTACAGACTAGAGACTAGAGACTCCAGACTAGAGAATCCAGACTAGAGACTAAAGACTGCAGAGTAGAGACAAGAGACTAGAGACTAGAGACTAGAGACTAGAGACTAGAGACTAGAGACTAGAGGCTGGAGACTAGAGACTACAAGCTGCAGGACTATGAGACTAGAACACTGCGAGACTAGAGACTAGAGGCTACGAGACTGGACACTAGAGACTAGAGAGCTGGAGACTAGAGACTATAGGCTGCGAGACTAAGAGATTAGAGAGCTGCAGACTAGAGACTAGAGGCTGTAGACTAGAGGCTGCGAGACTAGAGACTGAGAGGCTGCACACTAGAGACTAGAGGCTGCTCACTAGAGATTAGAGATTGCAGTCTAGAGACTAGAGACTCCAGACTGCAGACTAGAGACTAGAGACTGCAGACTAGAGACCAGAGACTAGAGACTAGAGACTAGAGAGTAGAGAGTAGAGAGTAGATAGTAGATACTAGAGAACGCAGATTGGACAGTAGAGACTGCAGACTAGAGACTAGAGACTCCAGACTACAGACAAAAGACTACAGACTAGAGACTAGAGACTGCAGACAAGAGACTAGAGACTGCAGACTACAGACTTGAGACTAGAGACTAGAGACTGCAGACTAGAGAGTACAGATTAGAGACTAGAGACTGCAGACTAGAGACTAGAGACTGCAGACTAGAGACTAGAAACTGCAGACTAGAGAGTAGAGACTGCAGATTAGAGACTAGAGACTGCAGACGAGAGACTAGGGACTAGAGACTAGAGACTAGAGACTAGAGACTAGAGACTAGAGACTAGAGACTAGAGAAAAGAGACTAGAGACTGCAAACTAGAGACTAGAGACGAGAGTCTAGAGATTAGAGACTGCAGACTAGAGACTAGAGACTAGAGACTGTAGACTAGAGACTAGCAACTGTAAACTAGAGACTATGAACTGCAGACTAGAGATTAGAGACTGCAGACTAGAGACTATAGACTGCAGACAAGAAACTAGAGACTGCAGACTAGAGACTAGAGACTGCGAGACTACGAGACTAGAGACTCCGAGACTAGAGAATAGAGACTAGAGACTACGAGACTAGAGACTCGAGGCTGCGGACTAGAGAGTAGAGGCTGCAGGACTAGAGACTAGAGGCTGCGAGATAGAGACTACGAGACAACGGACTAGAGACTAGAGACTGCAGACTAGAGACTAGAGGCTGCAGACTAGAGACTAGAGACTGCAGACTAAGAGACTAGGGACTGCAGATTAGAGACTAGAGACTGCAGACTAGAGACTAGAGACTAGAGACGATAGACTAGAGACTAGAGACTGCACACTAGAGACTGCACACTAGAGACCAGAGACTGTACATTAGAGACTAGAGACTCGGACTAGTGACTGCGGACTAGAGACTAGAGACTGCGAGACTAGAGACTAGTGTCTGCGACTAGAGACTAGAGACTGCGAGACTACGAGACTAGAGGCAGCGAGACTAGCGACTAGAGACTAGAGGCGCATACTAGAGACTGGAGACTAGAGACTGAGACTAGCGACTAGAGACTCGAGACTAGAGACTAGAGGCTGCGAGACTAGAGACTAGAGGCTGCGAGACTAGAGACTAGAGACTGCAGACTATAGACTAGAAACTGCAGACTAGAGACTAGGGAATGCAGACAAGAGACTAGACACTGCAGACTAGAGACTAGAGACTAGAGACAAGAGACTAGAGACTAGAGACTAGAGACTAGAGACTAGAGACTAGAGACTAGAGACTAGAGACTAGAGAATATAGACTAGAGAGTAGAGACTAGAGACTAGAGACTAAAGACTAGAGACTAGAGACTAGAGACTAGAGACTGCAGACTAGAGACTAGAGACTGCAGACTACAGACTAGAGACTCCAGACTACGAGACTAGAGACTCCGAGACTAGAGAATGGAGACTAGAGACTACGGACTAGAGACTAGAGGCTGCGGACTAGAGACTAGAGGCTGCGGACTAGAGACTAGAGGCTGCAGACTAGAGACTACGGACACGAGACTAGAGACTAGAGACTGCGAGACTAGAGACTAGAGGCTGCGAGACTAGAGACTAGAGAGCTGAGACTAAGAGACTAGAGACTGCAGATTAGAGACTAGAGACTGCAGACTAGAGACTAGAGACTAGAGACGATAGACTAGAGACTAGAGACTGCACACTAGAGACTAGAGACTGCAGACTAGAGACTAGAGACTCCAGACTAGAGACTGCAGACTAGAGACTAGAGGCTGCAGACTAGAGACTAGAGTCTGGCGACTAGAGACTAGAGACTGCGAGACTAGAGACTAGAGACTAGAGACTAGAGACTAGAGGCGCATACTATAGACTAGAGGCTGTAGACTAGAGACTGCGAGACTAGCGACTAGAGGCTAGAGACTAGAGAGCTGAGGCTGAGACTAGAGACTAGAGGCTGCGAGACTAGAGACTAGAGGCTGCAGACTAGAGACTAGACGACTGCGAGACTAGAGACTAGGGACTGCAGACAAGAGACTAGACACTAGAGACTAGAGACTAGAGACTAGAGACAAGAGACTAGAGACTAGAGACTAGAGACTAGAGACTAGAGACTAGAGACTAGAGACTAGAGACTATAGACTAGAGAGTAGAGACTAGAGACTAGAGACTAAAGACTAGAGACTAGAGACTAGAGACTAGAGACTACAGACTAGAGACTACAGACTAGAGACTACAGACTACAGACTACAGAGTACAGACTAGAGACTAGAGACTGCAGGCTGGAGACTATAGACTGCAGACCAGAGACTAGAGACTGCAGACTACAGACTAGAGACTGCAGAGTCGAGACTAGAGACTACAGACTAGAGACTAAAGACTAGAGACTGCAAACTACAGACTAGAGACTGTAGACTGCAGACTACAGACTAGAGACTAGAGACGGCAGACTAGAGACCAGAGACGACAGACTAGAGACTAGAGACTGCAGACTAGAGACTAGAGACTATAGACTAGAGAGAGCAGACTAGAGACGACAGACAAGAGACTAGAGACGTCAGACTAGAGACTAGAGACGACAGACTAGAGACTAGAGAGTGCAGACTAGAGACTAGAGACTAGAGACTAGAGCTAGAGACGGCAGACTAGAGACCAGAGACGACAGACTAGAGGCTAGAGACTGCACACTAGAGACTAGAGACTGCAAACTAGAGACTAGAGACTGCAAAGTAGAGACTAGAGACTGCAGACTAGCGACTAGAGACTGCAGACTAGAGACTTGAGCCTGCAAACTAGAGACTAAAGACTGCAGAGTAGAGACTAGAGGCTGCGGACTAGAGACTAGAGACTGCAGACTAGACTAGTAGACTAGAGACTAGAGACTTGAGACTAGAGACTAGACACTACAGACTAGAGACTAGAGACTAGAGACAAGAGACTAGAGGCTAGAGACTAGAAACTAGAGACTAGAGACTAGAGACTAGAGACTAGTGACTAGAAACTAGAGACTAGAGACTAGAGACTAGAGACTAGAGACTAGAGAGTAGAGACTAAAGACTAGAGACTAGAGACTAGAGTCTAGAGACTAGAGACTGCAGACTAGAGACTACTGACTGGAGATTAGAGACTAGAGACTGCAAACTAGAGACTAGAGATTGCAGACTAGAGACTAGAGACTGCAGACTAGGGACTAGAGACTGCAGACTAGAGACTACTGACTACAGACTATAGACTAGAAACTGCAGACTAGAGACTAGGGACTGCAGACAAGAGACTAGACACTGCAGACTAGAGACTAGAGACAAGACACTAGAGACTAGAGCCTAGGGACTGCAAACTAGAGACTAGACACTAGAGACTATAGACTAGAGAGTAGAGACTAGAGACTAAAGACTAGAGACTCGAGACTAGAGACTAGAGAATAGAGACTACATACTACAGACTAGAGACTAGAGACTGCAGACTGGAGACTAGACACTGCAGACTAGAGACTAGAGACTGCATACTACAGACTACAGACTGCAGACTCGAGACTAGAGACTGCAGTCTAGAGACTCGAGACTAGAGACTGTAGACTAGAGACTAGAGACTGCAGACTAGAGACGACAGACAAGAGACTAGAGACTAGAGACAGCGGACTAGAGACTAGAGAGGGCAGACTAGAGACTGCAGACTAGAGACGGCACACTAGAGACTAGAGACTGCAGACTAGAGACTCTAGACTAGAGACTAGAGACTAGAGACTGCAGACTAGAGACTAGAGACTGCAGACTAGAGACTAGAGACTAGAGACTCCAGACTGCAGACCAGAGACTAGAGACTGCAAACTAGAGACTAGAGACTACAAACTGGAGACTAGAGACTGCAAACTAGAGACTAGGGACTAGTGAGTGCACACTAGAGACTAGAAACGATAGACTAGAGACTAGAGACGGCAGACTAGTGACTAGAGACGACAGACAAGAGACTAGAGACGGCAGAATGGAGACTAGAGACTGCAGACTAGAGACTAGAGACTGCAGACTAGAGACTAGAGACTGCACACTAGAGACTAGAGACTGCAGACTAGAGACTAGAGACTGCACACTAGAGACTAGAGACTGCACACTAGAGACTAGAGACTCCAGACTGCAGACTAGAGACTAGAGACTGCAGACTAGAGACCAGAGACTAGAGACTAGAGACTAGAGACTAGAGACTAGAGACTAGAGACTAGAGACTAGAGACTAGAGACTAGAGACTAGAGACTAGAGACTAGAGACTAGAGACTAGAGACTAGAGACTGGAGAGTAGACACTAGATAGTAGAGAACGCAGATTGGAGAGTAGAGACTGCAGACTAGAGACTAGAGACTCGAGACTACAGACAAAAGACTACAGACTAGAGACTAGAGACTGCATACAAGAGACTAGAGACTGCAGACTAGAGACTTGAGACTAGAGACTAGAGACTGCAGACTAGAGACTACAGATTAAAGACTAGAGACTGCAGACTAGCGACTGCAGACTAGCGACTAGGGACTGCAGACTAGAGACTTGAGATTGCAGACTAGAGACTAGAGACTGCAGACTATAGACTAGAAACTGCAGACTAGAAACTACAGACTACAGACTACAGACTACAGACTAGAGACTACAGACTGGAGACTAGAGACTACAGACTAGAGACTAGAGACTGCAGACAACAGACTAGTGACTGCAGACTCGAGACTAGAGACTGCAGTCTAGAGACTCGAGACTAAAGACTGCAGACTGCAGACTAGAGACGGTAGACTAGAGACCAGAGACGGCAGACTAGAGACTAGAGACTGTAGACTATAGACTAGAGACTGCAGACTAGAGACGACAGACAAGAGACTAGAGACTAGAGACGGTAGACTAGAGACGGTAGACTAGAGACTAGAGACGGCAGACTAGAGACTAGAGACTGCAGACTAGAGACTAGAGCCTGCAGACTAGAGACTACAGACTAGAGACTAGAGACAGTAGACTAGAAACGGTAGACTAGAGACTAGAGACGACAGACTAGAGACTAGAGACGGCACACTAGAGACAAGAGACGGCACACTAGAGACTAGAGACTGCAGACTAGAGACTAGAGACTAGAGACTAGAGACTGCAGACTAAGAGACTAGGGACTGCAGATTAGAGACTAGAGACTAGAGACTAGAGACGATAGACTAGAGACTAGAGACTAGAGACTGCACACTAGAGACCAGAGACTGTAGATTAGAGACTAGAGACTCCAGACTAGTGACTGCAGACTAGTGATTGCAGACTAGAGAGACTGCAGACTAAAGACTAGTGTCTGCTGACTAGAGACTAGAGATTGCAGACTAGAGACTAGAGACAGCAGACTAGGGACTAGAGACTAGAGACTGCATACTATACACTAGAGGCTGTAGACTAGAGGCTGCGAGACTAGCGACTAGAGGCTACGAGACTAGGGACTTGAGGCTGCGAGACTAGAGACTAGAGGCTGCGAGACTAGAGACTAGAGGCTACGAGACTATGAGACTAGAAGCTGCGAGACTAGAGACTAGGGGCTGCAGACAAGAGACTAGACACTGCAGACTAGAGACTAGAGACTAGAGACAAGAGACTAGAGACTAGAGACTAGAGACTAGAGACTAGAGACTAGAGACTAGAGACTAGAGACTAGAGACTATAGACTAGAGAGTAGAGAGTAGAGACTAGGGACTAAAGACTAGAGACTAGAGACTAGAGACTAGAGACTAGAGACTACAGACTAGAGACTACAGACTACAGAGTACGAGACTAGAGACTAGAGGCTGCGAGACCAGAGACTAGAGACTACGAGACTAGAGGCTGCGGACTAGAGACTAGAGGCTGCGGACTCGAGACTAGAGACTACTGAGACTAGAGGCTGCAGAGCTGCGGACTACGAGACTAGAGACTAGAGACTGGAAGACTAGAGACCGGAGGCAGCGAGACTAGAGACTAGAGGCTGCGAGACTAGAGACTAGGGGCTGCACTAGAGACTAGAGGCTGCAAACTAGAGACTAGAGGCTGCAAGACTAGAGACTAGAGGCTGCGAGACTAGCGACTAGCAGACTAGCGACTAGAGGCTGCAGACTAGAGACTTGAGGCTGCGAGACTAGAGACTAGAGGCTGCGAGACTAGAGACTAGAGACTGCGGACTATAGACTAGAAACTACGAGACTAGAGACTAGGGACTGCAGACAAGAGACTAGACACTGCAGACTAGAGACTAGAGACTAGAGACAAGAGTCTAGAGACTAGAGACTAGAGACTAGAGAGTTGAGACTAGAGACTATAGACTAGAGAGTAGAGACTAGAGAGTAGAGACTAAAGACTAGAGACTAGAGACTAGAGTCTAGAGACTAGTGACTGCAGACTAGAGACTACTGACTGCAGATTAGAGACTAGAGACTAGAGATTGCAGACTAGAGACTAGAGACTGCAGACTAGGGACTAGAGACTGCAGACTAGAGACTACTGACTACAGACTATAGACTAGAAACTGCAGACTAGAGACTAGGGACTGCAGACAAGAGACTAGACACTGCAGACTAGAGACTAGAGACAAGAGACTAGAGACTAGAGCCTAGGGACTACAGACTAGAGACTAGACACTAGAGACTATAGACTAGAGAGTACAGACTAGAGACTAAAGACTAGAGACTCGAGACTAGAGACTAGAGACTAGAGAATAGAGACTACATACTACAGACTAGAGTCTAGAGACTGCAGACTGGAGACTAGAGACTACAGACTAGAGACTAGAGACTGCATACTACAGACTACAGACTGCAGACTCGAGACTAGAGACTGCAGTCTAGAGACTGCAGACTGCAGACTAGAGACTAGAGACTGCAGACTAGAGACGACAGACAAGAGACTAGAGACTAGAGACAGCGGACTAGAGACTAGAGACGGCAGACTAGAGACTGCAGACTAGAGACTGCAGACTAGAGACTACAGACTGCAGACTAGAGACTAGAGCCTGCAGTCTAGAGACTGCAGACTAGACTAGAGACTAGAGACGGTAGACTAGAGACTAGAGACCAGAGACGGCACACTACAGACAAGAGACGGCACACTAGAGACTAGAGACTGCAGACTAGAGACTGCAGACTAGAGACTGCAGACTAGAGACTAGAGACTAGAGACTAGAGACTGCAGACTAGAGACTAGAGACTAGAGACTCCAGACTGCAGACCAGAGACTAGAGACTGCAAACTAGAGACTAGAGACTGCGAACTGGAGACTAGAGACTGCAAACTAGAGACTAGAGACTAGTGAGTGCACACTAGAGACTAGAAACGGTAGACTAGAGACTAGAGACGGCAGACTAGTGAGTAGAGACGGCAGACTAGAGACTAGAGACGGCAGAATGGAGACTAGAGACTGCAGACTAGAGACTAGACTACAGACTAGAGACTACAGATTGCAGGCTAGAGACTAGAGACTGCGGACTAGAGACTAGAGACTGCGGACTAGAGACCGGAGACTAGAGACTAGAGACTAGAGACTAGAGACTAGAGACTAGATAGTAGAGAACGCAGACTGGAGAGTAGAGACTCGAGACTACGAGACTAAAGACTACGAGACTAGAGACTAGAGACTGCGAGACAAGAGACTAGAGGCTGCGAGACTAGAGACTTCAGACTAGAGACTAGAGACTGCAGACTAGAGACTACAGATTAAAGACTAGGGACTGCAGACTAGCGACTAGAGACTGCAGACTAGAGACTTGAGATTGCAGACTAGAGACTAGAGACTGCAGACTATAGACAAGAAACTGCAGACAAGAGACTAGGGACTGCAGACAAGAGACTAGACACAGCAGACTAGAGACTAGAGACTAGAGACAAGAGACCAGAGACTACAGACTATAGACTAGGGACTTGAGAGTTGAGACTATAGACTAGAGAGTAGAGACTAGAGACTAGAGACTAAAGACTAGAGACTAGAGACTAGAGACTAAAGACTAGAGACTAGAGACTACAGACTACAGACTACAGACTACAGACTAGAGACTACAGACTGGAGACTAGAGACTACAGACTAGAGACTAGAGAGTGCAGACAACAGACTAGAGACTGCAGACAACAGACTAGAGACTGCAGACTCGAGACTAGAGACTGCAGTCTAGAGACTCGAGACTAGAGACTGCAGACCGCAGACTAGAGACTAGAGACGGCAGACTAGAGACCAGAGACGGCAGACTAGAGACTAGAGACTGCAGACTATAGACTAGAGACTGCAGACTAGAGACGACAGACAAGAGACTAGAGACTAGAGACGGTAGACTAGAGACTAGAGACGGCAGACTAGAGACTAGAGACTGCAGACTAGAGACTAGAGCCTGCAGACTAGAGACTATAGACTAGAGACTACAAACTAGAGACTAGAGACAGTGGACTAGAAACGGTAGACTAGAGACTAGAGACGACAGACTAGAGACGAGAGACTAGAGACTAGAGACTAGAGAGGAGAGACTAGAGACGAGAGACTAGAGACTAGAGACTAGAGACTAGAGACTAGAGACTAGAGACTAGAGACTAGAGACTAGAGACTAGAGAGGAGAGACTAGAGACTAGAGACTAGAGACTAGAGACTAGAGACTAGAGACTAGAGACCAGAGACTGCAGACCAGAGACAGCAGACCAGAGACTACATACTAGAGACTAGAGACTAGAAACTGGAGACTAGAGACTGGAGACTAGAGACTCGAGACTAGAGATTAGAGACTAGAGACTAGAGACTGGAGACTAGAGACTAGAGACTAGAGACTGCAGACTGCAGACTAGAGACTAGAGACAGCAGACTAGAGACCAGAGACGGCAGACTAGAGACTAGAGACTGCAGACTATAGACTAGAGACTGCAGACTAGAGACGACAGACAAGAGACTAGACGCGGTAGACTAGAGACTAGAGACGGCAGACTAGAGACTAGAGACTGCAGACTAGAGACTAGAGCCTGCAGACTAGAGACTACAGACTAGAGACTAGAGACAGTGGACTAGAAACGGTAGACTAGAGACTAGAGACGACAGACTAGAGACTAGAGACGACACATTAGAGACAAGAGACGGCACACTAGAGACTAGAGACTGCAGACTAGAGACTAGAGACTAGAGACTAGAGACTAGAGACTAGAGACTACAGACTAGAGACTAGAGACTGCAAACTAGAGACTAGAGACTGCAGACTAGAGACTAGAGACTGCAGACTAGAGACTAGAGACTGCAGACTAGAGACTAGAGACTGCAGACTAGAGACTAGAGACTGCAGACTAGGGACTAGAGACTAGAGACTGTAGTCTATAGACTAGAGACTGTAGACTAGAGACTGCAGACTAGCGACTAGAGACTGCAGACTAGAGACTTGAGACTGCAGACTAGAGACTAGAGACTAGAGACTGCAGACTAGAGACAAGAGACTGCAGACTATAGACTAGAAACTGCAGACTAGAGACTAGAGACTGCAGACAAGAGACTAGAGACTGCAGACTAGAGACTAGAGACTAGAGACTAGAGACTAGAGACTAGAGACTAGAGACTAGAGACTAGAGACTAGAGACTAGAGACTAGAGACTAGAGACTAGACACTAGAGACTAGAGACTAGAGAGTAGAGACTAGAGACTAGAGACTAGAGACTAGAGACTAGAGACTAGAGACTAGAGACTAGAGACTAGAGACTAGAGACTGCAGACTAGAGACTAGAGACTGCAGACTAGAGACTAGAGACTCCAGACTGCAGACTAGAGACTCCAGACTGCAGACAAGAGACTAGAGACTACAAACTAGAGACTAGAGACTGCAAACTAGAGACTAGACACTGCAAACTAGAGACTAGAGACTGCAGACTAGATTTTAGAGATGGTAGACAGGAGACTAGAGACGACAGACTAGAGACTAGAGACGGCACACTAGAGACTAGAAACGGTAGACTAGAGACTAGAGACGGATGACTAGTGACTAGAGACGGCAGACTAGAGACTAGAGACGGCAGAATAGAGACTAGAGACTACAGACTAGAGACTATTGACTGCAGACTACAGACTACAGACTAGAGACTGCAGACTAGAGACTAGAGACTGCAGACTAGAGACTAGAGACTGCAGACTAGAGACTAGATACTGCAGACTAGAGACTAGAGACTCCAGACTGGAGACTAGAGACTAGAGACTGCAAACTAGAGACTAGAGACTGCAAACTAGAGACTAGAGACTGCAGACTAGAGACTAGTGAGTGCAGACTAGAGACTAGAGATGGTAGACAGGAGACTAGAGACGACAGACTAGAGACTAGAGACGGCACACTAGAGACTAGAAACGGCAGACTAGAGACTAGTGACGACAAACTAGAGACTAGAGACGGAAGACAAGAGACTAGAGATGGCAGACTAGAGACTATAGACGGCAGACTAGAGACTAGAGACGGCAGACTAGAGATTAGAGAGGGTGGACTAGAGACTAGAGACGGCAGACTAGAGACTAGTGATGGCAGACTAGAGACTAGAGACTGTAGACTAGAGACTAGAGAGGCCGACTAGGGACTAGAGACGGCAGACTAGAGAGTAGAGACTGCAGACTCGAGACTAGAGATGGCAGACTAGATACTAGAGACTGTAGACTAGAGACTAGAGACTCCAGACTAGAGACTAGAGACTGCAGACTAGAGACTGCAGACTAGAGACTAGAGACTCCAGACTGCAGACTAGAGACTGCAGACTAGAGACTAGAGACTGCAAAGTAGAGACTAGAGACTGCAGACTAGAGACTACTGAGTGCAGATTAGAGACTAGAGATGGCAGACAGGAGACTAGAGACAACAGACTAGAGACTAGAGACGGCACACTAGAGACTAGAAACGGCAGACAAGAGACTAGAAACGGCAGACAATAGAGTAGAGACGGCAAACTAGAGACTAGAGACGGAAGACAAGGGACTATAGACGGCAAACTAAAGACTATAGACGGCAGACTAGAGACTAGAGACGGCAGACTAGAGACTAGAGACGGCAGACTAGAGACTAGAGATGGCAGACTGGAGATTAGAGACTGCAGACGAGGAACGACGAGACTAGAGACGGCGGACCACGGACTAGAGACTACGAGACTAGAGACTAGAGAGCTGCGAGTAGGGACCAGAGGCTGCGAGACTAGAGATTAGAGACTACGAGACTAGAGAATGGAGATTGCATCTCGGAGACTAGAGACCGCAGAGACTAGAGACTAGAGGCTGCGGACTAGAGACTAGAGGCTGCATACTAGAGACTCCAAAGTAGAGACTGCACACTAGAGACTCTGACTAGGGATTAGAGACTGCAGACCAGAGACTAGAGACTAGAGACTAGAGACTAGAGATGGCAGACTAGAGACTAGAGACGGCAAAATAGAGACTAGAAACGACAGATTAGAGACTAGAGACGGTAGACAAGAGACTAGAGACATCAGACTAGAGAGTAGAGACGACAGACGAGAGACTAGAGACTGCAGACTAGAGACTGTTGGCATATTTCAAGTCCAGAGTTTTATGGACACCTACAGTTTTGATGATGAAGTTTTTAGGAAGTTTCAATCAACATTAAAGACCTGTGCCATCTCATAAAGGAAGATTGCTTGATAAGAAAGGAAAGGCATAAAGAGCATTCAAAGCTTTCAAGAGAGAAGATTGATGAAGATTTTCTCAACAGCTGAAAGATCAAAGGTAGAAGGTTCTGTTTTGGGTGTTGGATAAAAAGAGTAAGTCATAAATCCCATTCAAGACCTTCCCAAACAAGAGAGCAAGGTGTTTTCTCGCTAAAACGTTTTTCTACGCTTTTAATCGATTACCATACGTAGATAATCGATTATTTAACTTAAAATTTGAATTAAAAATGTTTAACGAGCAAAATAATCGATTAAGTGTCTTTGATAATCGATTATATTGATTACAGAGTTAATATAATCGATTATGGCCTTAATCTGTCGATTAAATCGAGGCGATATTTGTTTTCCAGTTTTTAAACATGATATAATCGATTAAGCTTTTAATATAATCGATTAAATGAGTCGTTTTGCGAAATCAATTCTAAATCAACCTAAGAATGGAAACTTTGGAGCATTTTCGAATTATAAAATGAAAGAGAATGTCTTAGGTTTAACACATCCGAACAAACACAAAATATTCAAAGTGTTTACGCGCCTTAGCTTTTTCAAAGCCGCTTTCCTGCTCTCTTCGGTTTGATCAAGTCTTTGGAAGTGGTGATCATTGTGCTTAAGCTTTCTATCCGGCACATTTCGGTGTATTCTTTTCTTGTTTTTACGTAAAGGGAAAATTCATCCCTTGGATGCGTTCTAAGGGAGGTGTTTCATCTCTTGTGTGTCAAGAGAGGTGGGTTTCATCCTCGGTGTGTACGAGGAGGTGTTTCATCCTTAGTGTGTACGAGGAGGTGTTTCAGTTTATCTTTATTTGTTATTGCATGAATTGGTGTTTGTAATTTCATTTAAAGATAGTGGGGAAAATCATCACGATTTGTGGTGGTTGGGAAGCTGGATGTAGGATTGGCTTAATCCAGAACCGAGTATAAATCTCTGTGTTCTTTCTCTTTCTCTTTATCTCTTAATTGTGGATCATTATTACAATTGCTAATCCCAACAGCGTTAATCAAAGGATTGAAAAATTCACATCCAAGTTTTTGAAAGTTTTTCAAAACCTGAAAATTTATTTAAAAGAGAAAATTTCTTTAAAAACCCAATTCACCCCCCCCTCTTGGTTTTTACACTGCCGTTTTTATTTAACAGAGACGGCAGACTAGAGACGGCAGACCATAGACTAGAGATGTCAGACTTGAGACTAGAGACTGCGGACTAGAGACTAGAGGCTGCGAGACTTGAGACTAGAGGCTGCGCAGACTAGAGACTAGAGGCTGCAGACTAAAGATTAGAGTGCGGACTAGAGACTAGAGACGGCGGACTAGAGACTAGAGGCTGCGAGACTAGAGACTAGAGACTAGAGGCTGTAGACTAGAGACTAGAGACTGTAGACTAGAGACTGTAGACTAGAGACTGCAGACTAGAGACTACAGACGGTAGACTAGAGACTACAGACGGCAGACTAGAGACTAGAGAGGCAGAGTAGGACTAGAGACGGCAGACTAGAGACTAGAGGCTGCGAGACTAGGGACGGCGAGACTAGAGACGGCGGACCACGAGACTAGAGGCTGCGGACTAGAGGCTGCAGACTAGAGACTAGAGGCTGCGAGACTAGGGATGGCGAGACTAGAGGCAGCGGACCACGAGACTAGAGGCTACGAGGCCTGGAGACTAGAGACTGCAGACTAGGGACAGGAGACTGCAGACTAGAGATTAGAGACTGCAGACTCGAGACTAGAGATTGCAGACTACAGACTAGAGACTGCAGACCAGAGACTGGAGACTGCATACTAGAGACTCCAGAGTAGACACTGCAGACTAGAGACTCCAGACTAGAGACTAGAGATTGCAGACTACAGACTAGAGATTGCAGACTACAGACAAGAGACTGCAGACTACATACTAGAGGCGAAGACTAGAGACAGCGGACTAGAGACTAGAGATGGCGAGGCCCGGAGACTAGAGAGCTGCAGGACTAGGAATGAGCAGACTAAGGCAGGCGGACCACGGACTAGAGAAGCTGCGAGACTAGAGACTAGAGGCTGCGAGTAGGGACCGAGGCTGCGAGACTAGAGATTAGAGACTACGAGACTAGAGAATGGAGGTCTGCAGGCCGGAGACTAGAGGCCGCGAGACTAGAGACTAGAGGCTGCAGACTAGAGACTAGAGGCTGCGAGACTAGAGGCTAGAGGCTGCAGACTAAAGATTAGAGGCTGCGCGACTAGAGACTAGAGACGGCGAGACTAGAGACTAGAGACGGCGGACTAGAGACTAGAGGCTGCGAGACTAGAGACTAGAGACTAGAGGCTGTAGACTACGGACTGCGAGACTATAGGCTGCGAGACTAGAGACTACAGACGCGGACTAGAGACTACGAGGCTGCGAGACTAGAGACTACGAGGCAGCGAGGCTAGGGGCAGCGGACTCGAGACTAGAGAGCTGCGAGACTAGGGACCAGCGAGACTAGAGACGGCGGACCACGGACTAGAGGCTGCGAGACTAGAGACTAGAGAGCTGCAGACTAGGGACCGAGAGAGTGCGAGACTAGAGATTAGAGAGCTGCGAGACTCGAGACTAGAGATGCGAGACTAGAGACTAGAGACCGCGAGATTAGAGACTAGAGGCTGCAGACCGGAGACTAGAGTGCGAGACTAGAGACTAGAGGCTGCGAGACCCGGAGACTAGAGGCTGCATACTAGAGACTCCGGAGTAGGCACTGCGAGACTAGAGACTCCGGACTAGAGACTAGAGGTGCGGACTACGGACTAGGAGTGCGGACTACGGACAAGAGGCTGCGAGACTACATACCGGAGGCGAAGACTAGAGACTAGAGATGGCGGCCCGGAGACTAGAGGCTGCGAGACTAGGAATGAGCAGACTCAGAGACGGCGGACCACGAGACTAGAGTGCAGACTAGAGACTAGAGGCTGCGAGTAGGGACCGAGAGGCTGCAGACTAGAGATTAGAGACTACAGACTAGAGAATGGAGATTGCAGACTGGAGACTAGAGACCGCAGACTAGAGACTAGAGACTAGAGACTGCATACTAGAGACTCCAAAGTAGAGACTGCACACTAGAGACTCTAACTAGGGATTAGAGACTGCAGACTAGAGACTAGAGACTAGAGACTAGAGATGGCAGACTAGAGACTAGAGACGGCAAACTAGAGACTAGAAACGACAGATTAGAGACTAGAGACGGTAGACAAGAGACTAGAGAAGGCAGACTAGAGAGTAGAGACGGCAGACGAGAGACTAGAGACTGCAGACTAGAGACGGCAGACTAGAGACGGCTGACCATAGACTAGAGATGTCGGACTAGAGACTAGGAGGCGTAGACTAGAGACTAGAGGCGCACACTAGAGACTAGAGGCTGCGAGACTAAAGATTAGAGATTGCGAGACTAGAGACTAGAGACGGTAGACTAGAGACTAGAGACGCGGACTAGAGACTAGAGAGCGTAGACTAGAGGCTGCAGACTAGAGACTGCGAGACTAGAGACAACGAGGCAGCAGCACTAGAGACTACGAGGCAGCGAGACTAGAGTCTAGAGACGGCCAGAGACTAGAGACGGCGAGACTAGAGACTAGAGGCTGCGAGACTAGGGACCGGCGGACTAGAGAGCAGCGGACCACGAGACTAGAGAGCTGCGAGACTAGAGACTAGAGAGCTGCAGACTAGGGACCAGAGAGTGCAGACTAGACATTAGAGACTGCAGACTCGAGACTAGAGATTGCAGACTAGAGACTAGAGACCGCGACTTAGAGACTAGAGGCTGCAGAGCGACGACTAGAGACGCATACTAGAGACTAGAGGCTGGCGACTAAAGATTAGAGTGCGAGACTAGAGACTAGAGAGCGGCGAGACTAGAGACTAGAGACAGCGAGACTAGAGACTATAGGCTGCGAGACTAGAGACTAGAGGCTGTAGACTAGAGAGGCTGCGAGACTAGGGACTGCGAGACTAGAGACTACGAGACGACGGACTAGAGCCTACGAGACGGCGAGACTAGAGACTAGAGACGACAGGACTAGAGACGGCGGACTAGAGACTAGAGGCTGCGAGACTAGGGACGGCGAGACTAGAGACGGCGGACCACGAGACTAGAGAGCTGCGAGACTAGAGACTAGAGAATGCGAGAATAGGGACCAGAGACTGCAGACTAGATATTAGAGACTGCAGACTCGAGACTAGAGATTGCAGACTAGAGACTAGAGACCGCAGACTAGAGACTAGAGACTGCAGACCAGAGACTAGAGACTACATACTAGAGACTCCAGAGTAGACACTGCAGACTAGAGACTCCAGACTAGAGATTAGAGACTGCAGACTAGAGACTAGAGATTGCAGACTACAGACTAGAGACTGCAGACTACGACAAGAGGCTGCGGACTACATACTAGAGGCGAAGACTAGAGACGGCGGACTAGAGACTAGAGATGGCGAGGCCCGGAGACTAGAGGCTGCGAGACTAGGAACGACAGGACTAGAGACGGCGGACCACGAGACTAGAGGCTGCGAGACTAGAGACTAGGAGGCTGCGGTGTAGGGACCGAAGGCTGCGAGACTAGAGATTAGAGACTACGAGACTAGAGAATGGAGATTGCAGACTAGAGACTAGAGACCGCAGACTAGAGACTAGAGACTGCAGACTAGAGACTAGAGACTGCATACTAGAGACTCCAAAGTAGAGACTGCACACTAGAGACTCTGACTAGGGATTAGAGACTGCAGATTAGAGACTAGAGACTAGAGACTAGAGATGGCAGACTAGAGACTAGAGACGGCAAACTAGAGACTAGAAACGACAGATTAGAGACTAGAGACGGTAGACAAGAGACTAGAGACGGCAGACTAGAGAGTAGAGACGGCAGACGAGAGACTAGAGGCTGCGAGACTAGGGACTAGCAGACTAGAGGCAGCGGACCATAGACTAGAGATGTCGGACTAGAGACTAGAGAGCTGCGAGACTAGAGACTAGAGGCTGCGAGACTAGAGACTAGGAGGCTACGAGACTAAGATGGAAGTGCGGACTAGAGACTAGAGACGGCGGACTAGAGACTAGAGACGGCGGACTAGAGACTAGAGACTAGAGGCTGTAGACTACAGATCGCATACTAGAGGCTGCAGACTAGAGACTACAGACGGCAGACTAGAGACTACAGACGGCAGACTAGAGACTAGCGACGACAGACTAGAGACTAGAGGCAGCAGACTAGAGGCAGCGAACTAGAGACTAGAGGCTGCGAGACTAGGGACGGCGAGACTAGAGACGCGCGGACCACGAGACTAGAGGCTGCGAGACTAGAGACTAGGAGGCTGCAGACTAGGGACCAGAGGCTGCGAGACTAGAGATTAGAGGCTGCGGACTCGAGACCTAGAGATTGCAGACTAGAGACTAGAGACCGCGGACTAGACACCAGAGACTGCAGACCAGAGACTGGAGACTGCATACTAGAGACTCCAGAGTAGACACTGCGGACTAGAGACTCCGGACTAGAGATTAGAGGCTGCAGACTAGAGACTAGAGATTGCGGACTACGGACTAGAGACCGCGGACTACGGACAAGAGGCTGCGGACTACATACTAGAGGCGAAGACTAGAGACGACGGACTAGAGACTAGAGGCTGCGGACTAAAGACTAGAGGCTGCAGACTAGAGACTAGAGGCTGCGAGACTACGACTAGAGATTGCGAGTACGGGACTAGAGGCTGCAAACTACAGACTGCAGACCAGAGACTAGAGACTGCAGACTAGAGACTAGCGACTGCAGACTAGAGACTGCAGACTAGAGACTAGCGACTGCAGACTAGAGACTAGAGACTGGAGACTAGAGACTAGACACTCCAGACTAGACACTAGAGACTGCAGACTAGAGACTAGAGACTCCAGACTGTAGAATAGAGACTAGATAATATAAACTAGAGACTAGAGACTGCAGACTAGAGACTAGAGATGGCAGACTAGAGACCAGCTTCTTGTCCAGCAGTCCATGCTCCATTGCTTTTGGTGAAGCCAAACTTAAAGAGAAAGCTATTGTCCAGCTGATGGGATCTCCCTATGTTTATTTTCTGTTCACCTCTAATGTCCACACCAAAATACTCAAGGAATTTGGAAATTATCACAGCATATGAAAGGCGATAATCAGGCAGCCTTTTGGACTTCATCATGTGATCTTTGATGATATGTATCCAGTTAATTCTCACAAATTTCATTAAACAAAAAATTAGAAGAAGATCACCTTCATTCAATGTAGCATGATTGCTTCCCCTTGGAGTGATCATCCATGTGATGATAAATGTAAGCACCCTTCTTTGTCAAAGTCAGTCCACCCACCTGAAATCCACGAACAGATCCTTGAGGGTTCCTCAAGCACTCTCTGTACATTTGCACCTTGTTAAAGTCTTCCAAGGAACCACACAAACCCGTGCTAACCACAATGCCATCGGTTTTGAAGCCCCTACTCTTCTCCAAAGCGAGTTGTTTATGATCATTTCCTTTCCTTTCACTTTTGAAGTTAAAACAGACCCATCATGTTTGAGATTTGTGTAAAATACTTTCACCAAGTCTGGGTATATGAACACATTTAATTCCAGAAATTTTTGCAGATCCTGATATTGAATCATGGCTATAATGTCGACCAAACCTTCATCTTCCGACCACTGAAGCGAGCACTTTCGGTGAGTTTACGACCTTTCTCTCGATATGGGATTGAAACTTTTCAATCCTCTCTTCATCACCTTCGAACCAAGCTTCTATAGACCCATGTCTATAAGTATGAGTTCTTTGGAATTTCAGGTTCCTTATTTTTGGATGACCCGTCATTTTTGATCTCTTCCTTGGGTTGCTTGAAGATGCCATTTCGAGAAAAGATAAAGTGTAGAGAAAGCAGTATAGAGAATGGATTATGCAGATTTTTTTACACGGGCAGGGTGAATAACAGTGAAGCAATGCACAGCACATGTATTTAACATTTCAGATTTTCAGGTTTTATAAAATGAATGCTTTATTCGATCAAAGAAGCAATTAAAATGCATTCGGTTGGAATATATGGAGACAGAGATATGCAGTATGCACGAGACTTGACCAAGGAATTCGAGTTGGTTGGATGCAATACGTATTTGGAGAGAGAAACCGGCTAAAAAGTAAAGCAAAGCCACTACTAAGACAAAATAGGAGTCAAGATTCTTTTTAACCAGCTTTATTTATCATGTTCAGATGAACATTTCTCAATCAATAAATTTAAATGCACCAATTAAATGTGAATCAATGCAGTTTAACAGTAAATTCGTTCAAATTTTAAACTTTGCACGGTGACAAGCAATTTCAGTCAGTTGATTTGTGAGAAACAGCTGATTAAAACAGAAATCCTGATATTGATTTAATGCGGATAAATGATTTTAGCGACTAAATCGACAGATTAGCTGGCTAAAGCAGAGACGGATATTACTGCACATCCACTGCGACCCCAAATTATGCAAAACAATTGATTAAAAGCTCGAAACAAATAACTAAAATCCTTAATAACATTGCAGATTTCACTTATAACATCCAATATGCAAATCTAACTGCAATTAATCAACACATATGCAGATTTAACCATTCAAACATATAAAACAACATGAATAACAGGAAAAATGAATCACATACACGAATTATATCACATTTGAAACATCAAGGACACCCAACTCATTTCTTAATTGGAAAAACCTATCTTTTGGGAGTGGTTTGGTAAATATATCAGCAAGTTGGTTATTAGAGTCAACAAATTCAATTATGCAATCACCTTTTGAACATGATCCCTAATGAAATGGTGCCTTATTTCTATATGTTTCGTTCTAGAGTGCAAAATAGGATTTTTTGTTAAGTTGATAGCACTTGTATTGTCACACCTAATAGGAATGTGATCTAGTTTCAAACCATAATCAAAAAGTCTGTTGTTTTAACCAAAGAGTTTGAGCACAACTGACTCCAGCTGCAACATACTCGGCTTAGCGATAGACAAAGCCACACTAGCTTGCTTTTGCTATGCCATGATACTAGACTACTTCCTAGTAGATGACAAGTTCCACTAGTGCTTTTTCTATCAAGTTTACATCCAGCAAAGTCCGCATCCGAATAGCCCACTAGATTAAAAGAAGCACCTTTAGGATACCACAAACCAACATTAATAGTTCCTTTTAGATATTTCAAGATTCTTTTGGCAATTGCAAAATGTGATTCTTTAGGATTAGATTGAAACCTAGCACACATGCATACACTAAACATTATATTAGGCCTACTAGCAGTTAGATATAATAGTGAACCAATCAAACCTCTATACTTAGTGGAATCAAAAGGTTTACCACTTTCATCCGCATCAAGATAGCTGCTTGGTAGCCATGGGTGTGCTTGATTCTTTGCAGTTGTCCATCTCATATTTCTTTAACGACTCTTTGCAATATTTTGGCTGATTGAGGAATGTTCCATGATCTAATTGCTTGACTTGTAAGCCTAAGAAGAAGTTTAGATCACCCATCATTGACATCTCAAACTCCCCCTGCATAGTTGCAACAAATTCTTCACAAAGCTTCTCATTAGTGGATCCAAAGATTATATCATCCACATAAACCTGCACCAGTATAATGCTGTCCAAAGACTTTATAATGAACAAAGTTTTATCAACTTGGCCCCTTTCAAAGTTTTGAGAGATAAGAAAGTTACTTAACCTTTCATACCATTGTCTTGGAGCTTGCTTGAGTCCATAAAGAGCCTTCTTGAGCTTATATACATGGTTAGGAAATTTGTGATCAACAAATCCGGATGGTTGTGAAACATAAATTTCTTCATTTATATATCCATTCAAAAATGCACTTTTCACATCCATTTGATGAAGTTTGAATCCAATCATGCATGAGAAAGCAAGTAATAACCTAACGACTTCTAACCTAGCAACAGGAGCATATGTTTCCTCATAATCTATTCCTTCCTCTTGGTTATACCCTTTAGCTACAAGCCTAGCCTTGTTTCTAGTTATTACTCCTTGATCATTCATTTTATTTTTAAACACCCACTTTGTGCCAATTATATTCATGTTAGGTGTGCAAGGGACTAGTTCCCAAACCTCATTCGTTTTAAATTGGTTCAGTTCATCTTGCATTGCCAAAATCCAGTTTTCATCTAATAATGCATCATCAACACATTTAGGCTCAACTTGGGAAACAAATGCAGCGAGTTAAACATGTATCATGCATAGACCTTCTTGTAGAAACACCTCTACTGAACATCTCCTATCACATTTCCAATGGACAGATTGCGAGGCACCCTCCATTCTTTAGGTAGATCATTTTACTGCAGAATTTAATTACGGTGCCAGGATTTCGATCGAGTTCTTTACGATTTTCACCAGCTAAAATACCACTGCAGCGGCTTTATCGGTTTCTACATGTCCAGTTGATACACCTTCAATTAAGTTCTCTTCACCTGCACCTGCACCACTCACTTGCACCTTCATTTTGCACATTAGTCTCATAAAAAACAACATGTATTGATTCCTCAATGATAGCTAATCTCTTGTTGAAGATCCTATATGCTTTGCTATGTAAAGAATAGCCTAAAAACAATGCATCATCGGCTTTAGCATCAAATTTGCCAAGTTTTTCTTTGCCATTATTTAAAACAAAACACTTGCAGACCAAACACTCTAAGATGTGCTATGTTGGGTTTTCTCCCTTTGTAC
Organism: Lablab purpureus; assembly: GCA_030347555.1. Classification (NCBI taxonomy): domain Eukaryota; kingdom Viridiplantae; phylum Streptophyta; class Magnoliopsida; order Fabales; family Fabaceae; genus Lablab; species Lablab purpureus. The sequence continues at coordinate 245,589 of CM059256.1, forward strand.
AATTCATAAGGGGTTTTCTTCAAAATAGGTCTTATCAAAACCCTATTTATTATGTAACATGCAGTATTTCTTGCATCCGCCCAAAAATATTTAGGGATGTTTGATTCATTAAGCATTGTCCTAGCTAGTTCCTCAAGTGATCTATTTTTCCTCTCAACAACACCATTTTGTTGAGGAGTCCTAGGTGCTGAAAAGTTATGCTTAATCCCATATTTTTCACAAAAATGATTGAACTTTTCATTTTCAAATTCCCCTCCATGATCACTTCTAAGAGCACTTATCTTTGCAGCTGTTTTCATTTTGTAAAACCTTGGCAAGTTTCTTAAAAGCATGAAATGCATCATTTTTATTTTTCAGAAACAAAGTCCAAGTAAACCTAGAATAATCATCAACAATAACCAAAGCATAATAGTTTCCACCAATACTCATTGTTCTAGATGGACCAAACAAATCCAAATGCAGCAATTCCAAAGGTTTTGTTGTAGACACATAATTTTTCAGATTAAAAGAAACTTTGGTTTGTTTACCCTTTTGGCATGCATGACAGATTTTATCTTTCTCAAATTTCAGTTTAGGTAACCCTAAAACAAGTTCTTTTGAAACCAGTTTTTCCAAATGATTCATGTTAATATGTGCAGCTCTCCTATGCCAAAGCCATGAACTATCTTCCTTAGACATGAGACATGTAAAATTAGTTGCACACATATGATCAAGATCAAGCATATAAATGTTCTCAATTCTCTTGCCTAACATGCAGATTTTATCAGAATTTTTCTCAATGATCTTGCAATGATTTGATTCAAAAGTGATTCTAAAACCTTTATCACATAGCTGGCTAATACTAAGAAGATTATGCTTCAAACCTTCAACATATAACACGTTTTCAATGAGGATTGAAGAAATGTTACCAACATCACCACTTCCAAGGATTTTCCCTTTATTATTATCTCCATATGTGACAAAACCTCCATTTTTCAAGGTGAGTTTGACAAACTTCCTTTTGTCACCACACATGTGCCTTGAACAACCACTGTCTAGATACCACAATGATTCCTTGGCCTTCAAGAACACCTGCAAAACACAATCAATGAAGAGAATTTGGTACCCGCATCAATTTGGGTCCAACAAAGTTAATAACCTTTCTACCACATTTTGGCTTCCAAATATATTGACCACTAGGAACACCAAATTTTATGATTTTGCATGATTTTGAAGTATGTCCCTTGTTCATACAATAAAAGCATGTAATAGATGAAGTGCTGGACGGTTTTCTATGTGAAAAGAAATTTCTATAAGGCTTTTTTTTCTTTTGAAAACCATTTTTAAATCCAAGTCCAACTCTATTCGTTACACAATTTTTAAAATCTAAAAGTGTATCCAAGTTGGCTCTTCCCATGGTGAATTTAGCTAGAGATTTGTTCAAATACTCAATTTGATTTTCTAAAGTTCTACAGTTTGTGCAGATTTTTCCAGCATGTTCATCATTGCAACTTGAAGCCTTGTAAATCATTTCCAGATTTTCAAAATCAGTTTTTGAATTTTCCAGCTCTTTCTCTAGCTCTTTCACCTTGTTCTCTAGCCAATTGTTCATTCCTTTAAGCCTATTGTTTGAACAAGCAACCTTATTAGCCTCTTCATGCAATTCCAGAAAATTTTGCAGCAGCTGATCATAAGGAAGACCATTTTGAGTAGTTGAGGAACTTACACTACTTGCTGTATCACAATCAGCCATAAGGCAAAGATTGGCCCTTTCATCATCACTTGAAGAATCACTAGAGGAGATATCATTCTCATCCCATGCTATGTAAGCCTTCTTGGTTTTGAATGATTTTTCATGCTTCTTTTCTCCATTCCTCTCTTTGTTTTGTGAGTATGGACATTCATCCTTAATATGTCCCTGTTTTCCACAACCAAAACAAGTAAAGTTAGAAGAAGCTAAATCAGATTTTTATTATACCTCTTGTTCTTGTAATCTTTGTTCTTGTATTTCAAGAACTTGTTGAACTTTCTAACTAAGAGGTTCAGATTTTCTGCATCACTTCCTCCATGTCCTTCATCCTCACTATTCTCCTCTTTGTGAACCGAAGTCTTCAAGGCCAGCCCTTTCTTTTTCTTGTCATTGTCTTCTTGTTCAGCAAGTCTATTCAACTCAAGCTCATGTTCCCGTAGCTTTCCAAAAAGTGCAGCAACACTCATTGTTGACAAGTCCTTGGATTCAGAAATTGCTGTTACTTTGGGTTGCCAACTTTGATCCAAACATTTCAGCACTTTGATGTTCAACTCCTCTTTCTCAAACACTTTTCCAAGGCCGATCAGATGGTTTATAATGTGTGTAAACCTCTTTTGCACATCTGAAACAATTTCTCCTGGAAGCATTCTAAACATCTCATACTCTTGGATTAAAGTATGCTTTCTAGCTCTTTTAACATCAGTTGTTCCTTCATGAGTAACCTCCAACACTTCCCACATTTCTTTAGCATTGGAACACTTTGTGAAACACGAAAGAATTCATCAAGATTAAGTGCGGATGTAATGATGTTCTTTGCTTTACAATCATATTGCACTTTCTTTTGTTCATCGACATTTAAACTTTCCCATGGTTTCTCTTCTTAGGGATATACGGTCCATTGACTATAGCATTCCAAATCCCTATATCAATTGATTCCATGAAAATCTTCATTCTAACTTTCCAAAATGGATAGTTTACCCCAGAAAACATTGGTGGCTTTGTTTATAGAAGCACCCTACGCAAAAGGCAATTTTCCTTCGACCATGTTTGAAATTTTTCAGAAAACTTGAATATTTTTCAAGAACCAGCTCTTGATTCCAATTGTTGGAATAAATGGCTGAGTTTAAGAGGGGGGTGAATTAAACTTTCAAAGATTTTCGAAACCCAATGCCCAAATGTGAAAAACCAGATTCAGATTGAAGATTAAAACCAGTTTTAATAGATTCTTGAAATGCTTTTAATCAATAGATCATATATCCAATTCAATTACAATTTAAAATTCAATTGCCGAATGTAAAAGATCAAGGGAAGAAGAACAACACAGCAGATTTATACTGGTTCACCTTTCAACAAAGGCTACATCCAGTTTCCTAACCACACAAATTCAATCAATTCACTAAAAACCAGTTTTTACATGAACACTACATGCAAAACGAAAAATAGAAAGTTGCACCTAGTCTTGAACCCTACAAGACTTCTAAACACCTGTAAAACCCTATTACAAGAACCCTTAATCACCACGATCAAGAGACAAACACGCAGCTAACAAACACACAAAGAATTGGATTGAATTCACCTGGAAATTCGAGTGCGAAGCGAAACGAGCAAGAACTATGAACAAAAAATAGAGCATGCAAATCTTGATTCAATTCGCAATCAATTGGATCTTAGACTTCTTGGAGTGATTCGCAAATTGATTTAGAGTGTAAGAGAAACGTTCTTGCTCGAGTGGGTTCTTCTAAAAATGATTCGTCTCTTAGTTCTTTGAATTTCAAGTTATATATAGAAAGCTGTTAAAGCGATTCGACGAGAATAGTCGGTTGAAATCGCATTTTAACCGGTTGTTTTCATTAAAACCAATTCTCCAGTGAGCACCCTTTTTCTGGAACTTGAAATCGGTCGGTTGAAAACCCGTTTTAACTAGCTATTCCGGAAATCTGGAATTCTGAACAAAGCTACCAGGATTTTAAGCTGGTTTAAATTTCAAAGCAGATCGGCTAAAATTTCCCAAATACAAAGCTTTGAAAAACGAAGAACAGTTTAACTAGTTGAAATCAGATTTTTAACCAGTTAAAAATTAGTTAAACCTTTGAAATCATGTTAAACCTTTTTAAAACATTTCAAATCATTTTAAACCCCAAGATTAAGTCCAAGATTAACTGAAATGCAACATACCACACAACCTAGGACTCTCTAAACATAAGACATAATCTTCATTCCTTAAGCACCATCATCTTCATCATCAAAGGTGGTTGGAGACATCAAATCCCCTTGAAACCAAGTCTTCAAGTCCAACAGAGACTGCAGACTAGACACTGCAGACTAGAGACTCCAGACTAGAGATTAGAGACTGCAGACTACAGACTAGAGACTGCAGACTAGAGACTGCACACTAGAGAATAGAGACTGCAGACTAGAAACTAGAGACTGCGGACTAGAGACTAGAGACTCCAGACTATAGACTAGAGACTGCAGACTAGAGACTAGAGAGTGCAGGCAAAAGACTAGACACTGCAGACTAGAGACTAGAGAATAAAGACTAGAGAATGCAAACTAGAGGCTAGACACTACAGACTACAGACTAGACACCGCAGACTACAGACTAGAGACTGGAGACTAGAGACTAGAGACTAGAGACTTGAAACTAGAGACTAGAGACTAGAGACTAGAGACTAGAGACTAGAGACTGCAGACTGCAGACTCGAGACTAAAGACTGCAGACTAGAGACTAGAGACTGCAGACTAGAGACTAGTGACGACACACTGGAGACTAGAGCCGACAGAGTAGAGACTAGAGACGGCAGACTAGAGACTCGAGACGGCAGACTAGAAACTAGAGACGGCAAAACAGACACTAGAGACGACAGACTAGAGACTAGAGACGGTAGACTAGAGACTAGAGACAGCAGACTAGAGACTAGAGACGGCAGAATAAAGACTAGAGATGTCAGACTAGAGACTAGAGACGGCAGACTAGAGACTGCAGACTAGAGACTAGGGACTGCATACTAGAGACTAGAGACTGCAGACTAGAGACTAGAGACTGCAGACGTGAGACTAGAGCCTGCAGACTAGAGACTAGAGACCGTAGACTAGAGACTAGAGACTACAGACTAGACACTAGAGAATGCAGACTAGAGACTCCAGACTAGAGACTGCAGACCAGAGACTCCAGACTAGAGATTAGAGACTGCAGACTAGAGACTACAGACTGCAGACTACAGATTATAGACTAGAGACTGCAGACTAGAGACTAGAGAGTGCAGGCAAGAGACTAGAGATTGCAGACTAGAGACTAGAGACTAGAGAATAGAGCCTAGAGACTGCAAACTAGAGGCTAGACACTGCAGACTATAGACTAGACATCGCAGATTAGAAACTAGAGACTAGAGACTGGAGACTAGAGACTGGAGACAAGAGACTAGAGACTAGAGACTAGAGACTTGAAACTAGAGACTAGAGACTAGAGACTGCAGACTCGAGACTAGAGACTGCAGACTAGAGACTAGAGACTGCAGACTAGAGACTAGTGACGGCACACTGGAGACTAGAGCCGACAGAGTAGAGACTAGAGACGGCAGACTAGAGACTCGAGACGGCAGACTAGAAACTAGAGACGGCAAAACAGACACTAGAGACGAAAGACTAGAGACTAGAGACGGTAGACTAGATACTGGAGACAGCAGACTAGAGACGGCAGAATAGAGACTAGAGATGTCAGACTAGAGACTAGAGAAGGCAGACTAGAGACTGCAGACTAGAGACTAGAGACTGCAGACTAGAGACTAGGGACTGCATACTAGAGACTAGACACTAGAGACTGCAGACTTGAGACTAGAGACTGCAGACTAGAGACTAGAGACCGCAGACTAGAGACTAGAGACTAGACACTAGAGAATGCAGACTAGAGACTCCAGACTAGAGACTGCAGACTCGGGACTCCAGACTAGAGATTAGAGACTGCAGACTAGAGACTAGAGGCTAGAGACTGCAGACTAGAGACTAGAGACTAGACACTGCAGACTAGAGACTAGAGACTGCAACAAGGAGACTAGAGACTGCAGATTAGAGACTAGAGACTTCAGACTGCAGACTAGAGACTAGAGAATGCAAACTAGAGAGTAGAGACTGCAGACTAGAGACTAGGTACTGCAGACTAGAGACTAGAGACTGCAGACTAGAGACTAGAGACTGCAGACTAGAGACTAGAGAATGCAAACTAGAGAGTAGAGAAAGCAGACTAGAGACTAGGTACTGCAGACTAGAGACTAGAGACTGCAGACTAGAGACTAGAGACTGCAGACTAGAGACTAGAGACTGCAGACTAGAGACTAGAGACTGCAGACTAGAGACTAGAGACTGCAAACTAAAGACGAGAGACTGCAGACTAGAGACTATAGACAGCAGAAAAGAGACTAGACACTGCAGACTAGAGACTAGAGACTAGAGACTAGAGACTAGAGACTGCAGACTAGAGTCTAGACAGTGCAGACTAGAGACTAGACACCGCAAATTAGAGACTAGAGACTACAGACTAGAGACTGCAGATAAGAGACTAGAGACCACAGACTAGAGACTGCAGACTAGAGATTAGAGAGTGCAAACTAGAGCCTAGAGACTGCACACTAGAGCATAGAGACTACAGACTGGAGACTATAGAGTAGAGACTGCAGGCAAGAGACTTTAGACTAGAGACTAAAGACTAGAGAGGAGAGAGTAGAGACTAGAGACTAGAGACGAGAGACTAGAGACAGGAGACTACAGACTAGAGACTAGAGACTAGAGACTAAAGACTAGAGACTAGAGACTAGAGACTAGAGACTAGAGACTAGAGACTAGAGACTAGAGACTAGAGACTAGAGACTAGAGCCTAGAGACTAGAGACTACAGACTACAGACTAGAGACTAGAGACTAGAGACTAGAGACTACAGACTGCAGATAAGAGACTAAAGACTAGAGACTAGAGACTAGAGACTAGAGACAGCAGATAAGAGACTAGAGACTAGAGACTAGAGACTAGACACTAGACACTAGGGACTAGAGACTAGAGACTTGAGACTACAGACTTGAGACTAGAAACTAGAGACTAGAGACTACAGACTAGAGACAAGAGACTAGAGAGAAGAGACTGCAGACTAGAGACTAGAGACTAGACACTAGAGACTAGAGACTAGAGACTAGAGACTAGAGACTAGAGACTAGAGACTAGAGACTAGAGACTAGAGACTAGAGACTAGAGACTAGAGACTAGAGACTTGAGAGTAGAGACTAGAGACTAGAGACTGCAGATAAGAGACTAGAGACTAGAGACTGTAGATAAGAGACTAGAGACTAGAGACTGTAGATAAGAGACTAGAGACTACAGACTACAGACTGCTGACTAGAGAGTAGAGAGTGCAGACTAGAGCCTAGAGACCGCAGACTAGAGACTATAGAGTAGAGACTGCAGGCAAGAGACTTCAGACTGGAGACTAGAGACTAGAGAGTAGAAAGTAGAGACTAGAGAGTAGAGACTGGAGACTAGAGACTAGAGACTAGAGACCAGAGACTAGAGACTAGAGACTAGAGACTAGAGACTAGAGACTAGAGAGTAGAAACTAGAGACTAGAGACTAGAGACTCCAGATAAGAGACTAGAGACTAGAGACTAGAGACTAGAGACTAGAGAGAAGAGACAAGAGACTAGAGAGTAGAGACTAGAGAGTAGAGACTAGAGTCTAGAGACTAGAGACTACAGATAAGAGACTAGAGACTAGAGACTAGAGATTAGAGACTAGAGACTAGAGACTAGAGACTAGAGACTAGAGACTACAGATAAGAGACTAGAGACTAGAGACCAGAGACCAGAGACCAGAGACTGGAGACCAGATACTAGAGACTAGATACTAGAGACTGCAGATAAGAGACTAGAGACTAGAGACTGTAGATAAGAGACTAGAGACTAGAGACTGTAGATAAGAGACTAGAGACTACAGACTACAGACTGCTGACTAGAGACTAGAGAGTGCAGACTAGAGCCTAGAGACCGCAGACTAGAGACTATAGAGTAGAGACTGCAGGCAAGAGACTTCAGACTGGAGACTAGAGACTAGAGAGTAGAAAGTAGAGACTAGAGAGTAGAGACTGGAGACTAGAGACTAGAGACTAGAGACCAGAGACTAGAGACTAGAGACTAGAGACTAGAGACTAGAGAGTAGAAACTAGAGACTAGAGACTAGAGACTCCAGATAAGAGACTAGAGACTAGAGACTAGAGACTAGAGACTAGAGACTAGAGAGAAGAGACAAGAGACTAGAGAGTAGAGACTAGAGAGTAGAGACTAGAGTCTAGAGACTAGAGACTACAGATAAGAGACTAGAGACTAGAGACTAGAGATTAGAGACTAGAGACTAGAGACTAGAGACTAGAGACTACAGATAAGAGACTAGAGACTAGAGACCAGAGACCAGAGACTGGAGACCAGGTACTAGAGACTAGATACTAGAGACTAGAGACTAGAGACAAGAGACTAGAGACAAGAGACTAGAGACAAGAGACTGTAGAATAGAGACTAGAGACTAAGGTCTAGAGACTAGACACTAGGGACAAGAGACTAGAGACTACAGATAAGAGACTAGACACTAGAGACTAGAGACTAGAGACCAGAGACCAGAGACCAGAGACTAGAGACTGCAGATAAGGGACTAGAGACTACAGACTACAGACGACAGACTGCAGACTATAGACTAGAGAATGCAGACTAGAGCCTAGAGACTGCAGACTAGAGACTATAGACTAGAGACTGCAGGCAAGAGACTTCAGACTAGAGACTAGAGACTAGAGAGTAGAGAGTAGAGAGTAGAGAGTAGAGAGTAGAGAGTAGAGACTAGAGACTAGAGACTAGAGACTAGAGAGTAGAGACTAGAGACTAGAGACTAGAGACTAGAGACTAGAGACTAGATACTAAAGACTAGAGACTAGAGACTAGAGACTGTAGACTAGAGACTAGAGAATTGTTTCGGTTTGGAGCAAGATTACTAGAGATGCTTAGTGGCAATTGTTGGACCTGTTGTAGTCTTATGATTATTACACCTTTTCTATTATTTTGAAAAATACTGTTTTGTCCTATATGGTTTGAATATGACATCAATTGATCAATGGAACTGGTCTTACATGTTTTTTGTTCAAAATTCTATACTGATATAACTTTTGTTCGCAACATAGCTCTACATGTTCATTATTACATTATCAAACTAAACTGGTTTTGAACATATTTTCATAGTTCAATGCAACTAGTTTTATAAATTTACAGTGTTTAATTAGAGGGAATAATATATAGAATTTATCTATAATTTCATATAAAGCCACGAGTGCAGGCCATATAATAGTCTACATATTGACTAAGTTATTTTTTATAAATTCATGAGTAATAACCGATGTTATATAATAATTTTGATTAAATAATATGATAAAACTTTCGTAAATTAGTTTCTTAATGACAAAAATAAAGTAAAATTAATTATTTATATAGATGTTCCATCTCTTATAAATCATATAAGAACTTCTATTAATGCAGATAAGAATTTGTCTGTTAATTGATATCCTTTAGCTTAGTATGAACAAATTTTAAGAATTCCCAATTCTTGTGCAGGTGAACAATGCAGGAATAAATGGTGTCAATATGGATGAAGTGGTGAGTGTACATATTGACGTGTATGTATATCCATCTCGAATAAGAGAAAAATTAAATCCTCCCCTGGTAATAGGAACAGAGTAACAGGAACAGATTTGGAGCTGTTCTTAAACATTTTCATTACAAACAATAATTTACTTATTTAACTTTTCAAAATATAAATAAAAACTCAAATTTTAAACTTTTAGTTTTACTTCTTCCCTTGTACATTCATTCTGCAGAGTTCTCCTAGGGTTGTGTTTCTTTTTCTATATTTGGATTGATAGTTTGATTTTCATTAGGAAATTCTCTACTACCGCTAAGTTTCATCTTTGGACAAATTCGTGAAGGCCATCCCAAAGTTTAATTAATTAATTGTTTAAGTCTTTAGCATTGTACTATTTTAATACTTTATTATCTTAACTTGTATACATGGTTAATGTTGCTTACTGTGCTGATGTGTTTATAAAAATATATGTAGTTGTACATTATTAAAGATGACAACTCCGAGAACTCTTTTTCTATTCTCGGAGAAAAGAAAGAACAACAATATTATTCATCTTTTATCCACCCCTATCCTACATGCTTCAAATAACAAGATTCTACACCTGAAGAGCATCTTTTAAACTGTAGAAAAAATCGATGCTATTAACATAGAGTAGAAAAAGGACTTGTATTTACTTAACAGCTAACATTTAAGCAAATTATTTATATTAATATTACAACATTAGCTTCAGTCAAAATTAAAAAGAAAAAAATACACTAATTAATTAATAATTTCGTCACTAACCTTACATTTTTTAATTTATAAAGCTATTAATATATAGCTGCATAAATCTGTATTCAAAATATGTTAAATATTTTATATCTTTACAGACTAATTAAAATTAAGTCAAATATAATCTATTCAAATTTGAATATATAACTTTAAATAAAATAATATATTAACTAATTTATAAGCTATATTAAATATTATAAACATATTCTAATGTTCCCATTATAAGGCTATATTTGTAAAAAAACAGTGAGATTACTATAAACATATGGAAAAATATTATCAGATACAGTCGTGAGTAAATGCAAATATTTTTTTCTAAAAAAACCTTTTTCTCGTTATGAGGCCTTGTAAAATAAAACAACTCAAGTGTCTGCTAATTTGTAACAATAAGCTTCACTGAAATTAGGCAATGTTATCAAACTTTACATTTAAATTATATAAGTTTGAAACATACTAAATTTAAACAACACACAAACATAAAAAAATATCAAATTTGAATTATAGGAAGTGTAAACAACATAAATATGAAACAAATTAAACTACAGATTGAGGAACTTAAATAAATTCTAGATGTTTGAACCCTAGAAGGTGAAAATGGTCTTAATGATAATGTGCATGCACAAGACAAGAGCAACACACTCCTCTATCCTCAACCCTGCAACAATAAAAACGCATGACAACATCTACTTCTTCTGTCACCACCACACTTCAGAGAAGATATTCAAATACAACACAAATTAAACTTTTCATTTTAGAGTAGATATTTCATAATTTTTTGGTAGAGTAAATGAGAGAGAAAGGGTTTTACTAACACTGAAAACACGGAAAATTAAGTGGTTGTCTCTTGTCTACGTACACCAGAGGTTAAAATGCAGTAAAACTGTTTCTTATATTATTACTGAGCATAGAACTTTTCAAATTACGACTGTTTGAGGGAGTTGGTATGCATAAAAATTCTACTTTAATGTCCAAATGGTGGGTGAAATTTTTTATGGAGGCTGAATATGTTGTAAATAGATTATTCAATGCCTAAAATGACAATCAATGTTCCTATTACATAGCAGTGGATATCAAAGTCACTCATCTCATATCTAACAGTCAAAAGTAGACAGTAATGAAATATTATTACAAGAAAGTATTTAAAAATTAAAAGGAACCACACCTGTTTCAAAAATCCAGCACCAAAAGCTCTAGTAACCTTGAGACGACCTTTCACTCTATCATTTACAATACATTGGGTATCATCAGGATACTCATTCTTAATTCTAACAACTTCCTGCAAAATATCAAGCTTCAATTTTCAGACAAGCGATACGAATTGATCAGAACATGACCGAAGGAAAAGGAAATAAAACTAATAGTGGCAAAATTTCTATTATTAAGAAGAACACTGCAAATAAGCATGAAGCAAAAAATCTAAATTCAATCACGTGAACCATCAATGAAAGCTACCAAGTCAAAAGCAACATGCCACTAGATAGAAAAACAGAATACAAAATTTAGATCAAATCTGCAAGAGACAATTTCATCCCTAATCTTTGGGATACGAAAAGACAAGTAGACAAACACTCAAGCACACACATCACATAAGAGGAGTAGCAAAACTTCAAGAGCAATGCAGCATCATTAAAAATAGATGAATGGTAGTATGAAATTCCAGAAAGCTACCAAAGGAAATAAAGAACAATTGAAGTCACTGAAGCCTTATAATTAGCCATGAAATCTTGTACCCGTGTGTTAGAATGTAGAAAATATATCATCAGAGGAAGGATGAATAAGAATAGACAAAAACAAGACAAGAAGTATTGCTATGTGACAGTCTGAATGGAAACAGGGAGCGTGGCCCAATTAGAAACTTGCCTCTTCAATGCTGGTGCTGTGATCAGTGGACAGTTGCAATGCAACCAACCTCCGTTCCCGAGTTTAAGTTTGATTTTCCATTAATGAGGGGTTGAAATTTCATAAACTCAAGTGAGCTATGTATGTTGACAGCAACCAAAGAGAAGGGCTTATTTTGATTGGACTTGTCCTATTTACGAAAATTGTCTTTGTGCTTAACATAAATCTCGCTAAGAATACAACAGATGCTGCCACCAAAGACGGCACAAACTTTACACAATTATAATCCAACAAACTGAGCTCAGCAAGGTCCGCACATCCTAAATATCAATTTATCAACCAATTCAAACAAAATAAATACATCAACAAACAATTTAATCAAAATGTAGTTCGTTCAAAAAAGCGAAATCGCGAAATCAACATCTCTGTTCTTTACAAAAATCCCAAATTCCTCCGAGCACAAAAAATTACTGTCAAAGATTAACTTCAATTCGAAATCAACACCAATGAAATGCACTCAATCAATCCAAATCAAAACCCTAAATCAAAACCAACCCTTACCTTCAAGGAGCGCGAGAAACAGAGGAACGCAGACGCAGAGGCACACACGAGCACCACCGCACCACCGCACCACCTTGATAATCCAGACGAAGCAGAGGAAGAGAGAGGAAAAGATCGCACAGTGAAGAGAAGGAGGAAGCCGCGAGAGAGAAGAGTCCAAAGAGGAAATTAGGTTTTATATATTAAAACTAGCGTCGACCATGCGTCGCAAAAGCCGACGCTAACCTTTATTAAATTTTTAAAAAATTTAGCGTCCTGGCCGACGCTAACTTCTTCTCTTTTTTTTTTTTTTTTTTGCGTCTGCGTAGCATTTTATAAGCCGACGTTAATAGCGTTCGCTGATGGCCGACGCTAATTTCTGGCGGCTATTCCCACCATTTCTTGTAGTGATAGGTTAATCTGTGCAGGTGATGAAATTAAACTGAGGGAGGTCTGGGCAAGATTAGCGTGAAGCGCTTCCACCACCTGGTTCAATGTATGCCACCAGTGGACTGAAATTGAAATGAACGGAGCTTCTGGAAACAAAGCATACCAACTATTTGATGAAATTACGAGAAGCTTTGAAACAGAATTGGAGTAGGCAAGACTTTTGGAAAGGTTACAATATATGTTTGAGTGTAGGTCTGGTTCAATTAGTGAAAGGAAAAGAGTGCACCATAGGTGTTGGTTGAATTGTGTGTGTGGGTGTTTTAGTAGTTGGTGTGGAACTGACCAGATGTGCAAGTGTGGGTGCAAATTTTGAACCATCAGTGCATTGAATTTATGAAAATTGAATAAAACAATTTTCAGTTGCAGTTGGCTAATCCCTTCAGTGGAGTCTAGAATTGAAACGAATTCTTTTCTAAGCTAGGTGCAGTTCATTCAATCGGCTTGGTGTAGTTTTTGGTATACCTATGAATTAAATTAGAAGCTGGTTGATTTTTGGTGGAGTAGGTGAGTCTTTGTTGCGATGTAAGTGAGCCAAGCTGAGTCAATTTTGTGTTCAGTGATCGTGTGAATTCAATGTGGAAAAGAACATTTGAGTGATTGACTGTGAATTGAAGAAGAAGTTGAATCCATGCTCACTCCACGATAATTGTTGATCACGTGAATTCATGAAAAAAAAAATTAGATGACATGTGGGGTCCATGGAAGTCAAGTTAAATTAAATGCATGTGAGCCATTGGTGATTTTGTATTGATGAGGTGATATGGAGTGTGAAATTGATTTGGAGTGGGATCCACGACATGGACAAATGGCTAAATTTGATTTGATTAGGTGAATTGAAGACAGTGGGGCCCGCATTTATCGATTGAATTGAATTCAATTTTGGAAAGAAAGAAAATTGTTTCACGTGAATTGAATTGGTGGAGAGATATGTGGGGTCCACGGTTTTGGAAAAAAAATTATTAATGTATGTGAATGAAATTGGGACCCGCTGGTGAGTTTTACAAGTTTGGTGAATTGAAACATTTGAAAAAAAAAGGGAATTGGTGCAGTTAGCATTGGTGCTGAAATTTGGTTGAAAACTTTTATGGGTGTTAATTAGAAGCTGCAAAATCTTGTGCTTTTGTATGGTATATTAGTTGCTAATATGGTGCAAACATCCTAGTGGAGAACCTGGTGCTTAAATCTGGTTTGACCATTCCTATTCTCTTGTGTCATTTTTTTTATTTCTGGCTTTGAGTTGAGTCATATGTCTATAAATTTCCTTTGAGTTTTATTTTCCTTGGATTCTTGTTGTGAAACATAGTATTGGGAGTTGAATTGTTGGAAAATCTTGATTGTTTGAGAATTTGGAGATTACACAATTAGGAGCTAAATGTAGCATCTATGTTTTGAGCATTCTTTTAAACATGAGTTTAAGTCTTGAGAAACTTAAAGCACAAAGTAAGCAAATTACATAAGAGTGGGTGGATGCCTAACTAGCTTTCATTCATCTCAAGTGTGATAAGCCAAAAAAAAAATGTTAAAGTGCATATTCCATATTTCTCTTGAGACTTAGATTCAATTTTAATTGAGTTCTCTATTGGATGTCCAAATTAGTTCCATGCATCTAGGTAGTCTTGATTCATTTCCTACAACTGGACTTTTCTAATTGTTTAGCTTACTTGCTTTGTTTTACATTTCTAGTGGTAATTCTAAATACACTATTTAGATTACCTTTGTCTTCTAAAGTGCTTTTCTCTTTGTCACCTTCTTAGTTTGTGTCACATCTTACTCCCTTTGGTTTAGCTCATTTCTTGATTTTGTGCTTTTTAGTTTGTCTTTCTAAATTCCTTGGTTTTGTCATAGAGTTTTCTATTTTCTTGACCTCTTGAGTTCAATGTGGATTTGTTACATCTTTCACTTTGAATGTAAAATTCTTGGTAAGTTGACTGGAAGTTCTCCTTAAGAACTAAAGAGGAATTTGAGTGAAGAGAGTGAAAATAGTTTTTCAAGAGTGATACAGGAGTGAATGAGTGCAAACACTTAGTGAGTGGCGAGGTCCATATTTTCTGTTAATTGTGCTAACCATTTCTTTATGATTTTCTTGTTTTGTTTCTAACATTTACTTGCAGTCATGGTGTTGACTATAGAATATTTGAATTCAAGACTCATTCCAATAGTACAATAATTGGAAAGAAAAGTTTATGAGCATAAAAGGCTAAAGAAGGCGGAGCATAAATGTAACAATGCATCAAGTTCAAGGATAAAAATAAGTTCTATTAGATGCTCCAAATGTGAAGGCTATGGGCATGTTTCTCTTGAATGTCCTAATTGGAAGTCAAAACCCATAAATGATCAAGATCTTAAAGACTATTACCAGTGGTTGCGAGAGAGAGAAAAGAAAGCATTACAAAAATTAGAGAGGATAGAAAGAGAGCTTAGAGAAGAGAGAGAACAAATGAGGGAGCTTATGGAAAAGGGAAAAGATTTGTAGAAAGTGAAAATGATTTTATAAGAAGAGAGAAAGAGTTTGGGGAAAAAGTGAAGGAAATTCTTAGGAAAAGAGAGGAGAAAATTGAAAAGGAAGAAAAAGAAAAGTTTGATCAAAAGATTAGAGAATTGAAAGTAAAGACTGAGGAAGGAAGTAGAAAATTTGATGAATTGTTAGAGAAGGCAAAAAGAATAATAGAAAGAAAGGAGAAAGAAAAGATAGAAAGAGAAGAGAAAGAAAAGAGAGCAAAGGAAGAAGAGACTAATGATAATATTTGTTCTTATTCTGACTCTATAATTATTTGTGTGGATTCTCCTTTGCAGGAAATTACTAGTGATGAGCTTTCAAGTGATTCATGCAGTATTAGAGAGAAGAACATATGGGCTTCCACTGCATCTTTGGAATTGTCTGATGTGTATCATGAGCAAATTAAAAATCCTTGTGAATTGTCTGTTGCTTTTTATATGCATACTATTGTTTTAGGTGGTGATGCCAAGTCCTTGAATGATGAGATGCATACATATCATGTGGACTTGAATGTTCATGATCATCTTTTCTCTATGTGTGTGAATTATCAGCACGTTGATGAAGAGATTAAGCATAATCATGTTAGATCTTTAATCTTGTTACGTGAACTGATAAGGACATTAGATACCATATATTTGTATTGGATTGATGTATTTGACATGCTTATGATTAGTCATCTGATGTTCTTATTGTTTGATGTGTTTTATAGGTTGGTTTATGATCCTGGAGGAAGATATTTACTACACTTTGATAATAAGATATTTGACTCTCATTAGCTCCACATCTCCATTTAGATAGTTTTTCTCGTCTTTGTTTAGATGATGTTAAAATTGAGTTCTTTTAGTCTTATGTTTGTAAGTTTGCTTGTAGGTACAAAGAGCTAAATTCGTGGACGAATTCTCTCCAACCTGGGGAGGATGATACGAGCATGAAGATGACAATTGTAGTTTTAGGATTTCTAAATTTAATTTTTAATATTTTGTAATTTGGATTTAATTTTCTTTGTGGGCCTCTATTGGTTGGGCTTTGTACTTTTGTTCTTTTTCCTGTTTTGGGCCTAATTAGTTAATGGGCCTTGTATTAGGTCCATTAGTATAAATAGGATTCTCATAACTCTTTGTACTCAGAATTCAGATTTTAAGGAGTTGAGACTTTGGCTCCGTGAATTCTCTCTTGGTTCTCGAGTAGAACTTTAGATTCTTATCTGTGAATTTTCGAATTCAGAGTGGCGAATCCTCACTGGACTTATCAATCAGAAATGATTGTGGCGTCTTCTCCATCCCTAATCCCTTTTCGCATTTTCAATTTTTGATCTTTGAATCGGGGAAATTTTTGTATTTTTGGGCAGACTCGCATCATTGCGTGTACTGATTCTCATCGAGATCGGGTTGGTCTTCAGTGTACCGCTTGTGTAGCCCATGCGAAGCGAACAAGCAAGGGATTGAGGCGAAAGCCGCGTGCATTTGTTTGTTTGGGTACAAGATCGAAAAGGATGCATTGGATGGATGCCCGAGCATTGAGAAGGAAGGATGCTTTCAGAGGCGAAAGGCCATGGGGAGATATCATCTGTGATCCATGGATCTCCGATCGGTAAACCGTATCCAAGCTCCACGGCTAGTCTGCGCTCTTTGGACTTTCAAAACTTAGCGAACTGAAACATCTTAGTAGCTAAAGGAAGGGAAATCAACCGAGACCCCGTTAGTAGCGGCGAGCGAGAGCGGATTGGGGTTTAAAGAAAAACAAACACGAAGCTTCGTTTCTCTTTCGAGTATGATAAATACCTCAGCAACAAAGTGTTCACTTCTTTTTCGCCATGTTTTATTCGATTTGTTGTGGATTGGATGATGGAAAAACCAGCAAGCCCCTTTCATTGAAACGGCGCAGTGAACTGTAATTATGAAAAGGTTGAAAGATCTGGGCAACGAAGGTGATAGCCCTGTAGATTCGTTCCCATGGTTCGATCCTTCCCAGTAAAATGCGGCGTGTTCGAATTTTGATCGCTTTTACGCAAGAAAGGGGGACCACCCTCTAAGCCTAAGTATTCCTCAATGACCGATAGCGTACAAGTACCGTGAGGGAAAGGTGAAAAGAACCCTATTTAAGGAGTGCAATAGGGAACCTGAGATCCGATGCGAACAATCAGTCGAAGGAGCTTAGAGCCTTTACTTGAGATTTAGTAAAGCGCACTCACTCTAACGGCGTACCTTTTGCATGATGGGTCAGCGACAAAATGGGAACAGCGGCTTAAGCCATTAGGTGTAGGCGCCTTTCAGAGGTGGAATCTTCTAATTCTTCCTATTTGACCCAAAACCGATCGATCTAGCCATGAGCAGGTTGAAGAGAGCTCTAACAGGCCTCAGAGGACCGAACCCACGTATGTGGCAAAATACAGGGATGACTTGGGGCTAGGGGTGAAAGGCCAACCAAGATCGGAGATAGCTAGCTTTCCACGAAATCTATTTCAGTAGAGCGTATGATGTCGATGGCCCGAGGTAGAGCACTCAATGGGCTAGGGTGGCCCCATTTCGCCTTACCAACCACAAGGAAACTCCAAATACAGGCCTAGATCGTTTGTACAGACAGACTTTTAGGGTGCTAAGATCCAAAGTCGAGAGGGAAACAGCCTAGATCGTACGCTAAGGTCCCTAAGCAATCACTTAGTGGAAAAGGAAGTGATCGAGTGATGACAACCAGGAGGTGGGCTTGGAAGCAACCATCCTTTGAAGAAAGCGTAATAGCTCACTGGTCTAGCTCCATGGCACCAAAAATAAATCAGGGCTCAAGCGATTCACCGAAGCGACAAGACCTTGAAAGTTGCTTTTTCAAGTGTCAGTAGCGGGACGTTCTATCAATCGGGGAAGGTTTTTGGTGACAACACCTGGAGATATCAGAAGTGAGAATGTTGACATGAGTAACGAGAAATCCTATGAAAAACATGATCGCCTGCCAGTGGAAGGCTTTCTGTGTTCAGTCAATCTATGCAGAGTGAATCGGTCCCTAAGGAAGCCCCGACCCCGAAAGTGCTACCGTTCGATGGGTACACGAAAGTGACGAAGTTGCTTTGACTACAGAACCATGCCTGTCTGTTGGAGTGAATTGGATGATCGGGCCGAGGGCTGCCCCCTCTTCCCCTCACTCTCCTTTCCCTAATATGAACCTTGCTTGAGTCATCAAAGCCTTTTTGACTCGGCCTGGCCCGGTCGCCCTACGCGATTGGCGCTTCAAAAGGTAGTTGACTTGCTTACTCGTTAGAGTAGGGGTCGTGAGAGCATAGAGCGTACCGCCCTGCCATAATCGCGAGTCTGTTTATAGTCACGACTGTTGTCATAATCAACAAGGTTGAAACTTCCAGGAAAAAACTTCAAATTGGGAGGGTGATGAGTCATTATTTTTCCTTATTTTCTTACCTTTCTGTACTTGTTTTCATCTCTAATTTGTTCTTAATTGTTTATATTTTGTACTAATTTCTATTAGGGCTATATTTGGACCAGAAATTCATATTTTAATTAATTTGAATTTTCTAAGTTTAATTATTCCAATTTTTATTTTCAGGGCAGTTTAAAATTATTTTGGGCTTGGAATTAATTCATGGACTTCAAGAGGAGCTGCCACGTCACAACTTGGACCAGATTTGTTTCTTTGGATTTTGGGCCCAATGGGGTCTAGGGTTTCGTGCCTATGCAATGCAGCTACAAGTAGGGCAGCTGAGGGAGAGCGGAACAGAGAGACACAGCGCGGAGCAACACGACAACAGTAGTAGGTGTTGGAATAAATGGCTGAGTTTAAGAGGGGGGGGGTGAATTAAACTTTCAAAGATTTTCGAAACCCAATGCCCAAATATGAAAAACCATATTCGAATTGAAGATTTAAACCAGTTTTAATAGGTTCTTGAAATGCTCTTAATCAATTGATCATATACCCAATTCAATTAGAATTCAAACTTCAATTGCCGAATGTAAAAAGTTCAAGGGAAGAAGAACAACATAGCAGATTTATACTGGTTCACCTTTCAACAAAGGCTACATCCAGTTTCCTAAACAAACGAATTCAATCAATTCACTAAAAACCAGTTTTTACATGAACACTACATGCAAAACCGAAACCAGAAAGTTGCACCTAGTCTTGAACCCTACAAGACTTCTAAAGACGTGTAAAACCCTATTACAAGATCTCTTAATCACCCTGATTAAGAACCGAACACGCAGCGATCAAACACACACAAAAAGATTGAATAAACCTCGGAGTTCTTCAATGCGTAAGCTAAAACAGAGCACCAGAGAAGAACGAAAAACAGAGCATGCACTTCTTGATTTGATTCGCACTCAATTGAATCTTGATCGTCTTGGAGTGATTTACAAAATGTTTTAGAGTGTAATAGAAACGTTCTTGCCCAATGGGTTCTTTAGAAATGTTTCGTCACTTAGTTCTTTGAATTTCAAGATATATATAGAAAACTGTTAAAACTGATTTTGACGAGAATAGTCGGTTGAAATCGCATTTTAACCGGTTGTTTTCATTAAAACCAATTTTCTAGTGATCATCCTTTTACTGGAACTTGAAATCAGTCAGTTGAAAACCCGTTTTAACTAGCTATTCCAGAAAACTGGAATTCCTGAACAAAGCTACCAGAATTTTAACTGGTTTAAATTTTGAAAACAGTCAGCTGAAATTTCCCAAATACAAAGCTTTGAAAAACGAAGAACAGTTTAACTAGTTGAAATCATATTTTTAACCAGTTAAAAATCAGTTAAACCTTTGAAATCATTTTAAAACCTTTTTAAAACATTTCAAAACATTTTAAACTCCAAGACTAAGTCCAAGATAAATTGAAATGCATCTTACCACACAACCTAAGACTCTCTAATCCTAAGACAAAATCTTCATTCTTCAAGCATCAACATCTTCATCATTAAAGGTGGTTGGAGACATCAAATCCACTTGAAACCAAGTCTTCAAGTCCAACAAACTCCCCCTATTTGATGATCACAACCACTTGATGCATTCATTGTCTTCGAAGAATGTAAGAGTCCTGTACAAAACAAAATACAGCAGCAGAAATAGCAGAACAATAGGTGGTAAGGAAATATAGCAGTACATAACAGCAAATATCAGCAGATCATAGCAGATAGCAGAGCGCGCAGAAGCAAAAGTCTCCCCTTTCACCAGATTCTCCCCCTTTCTCTTGTACTTGCGCTTCATGTGCCTTCAAATGCATTCAACAATTTCTTCCCCTTTGGAATCATCAAATAGCACAAGGGAATAGAAATAAAATAGCATAGGCAGCAAATTTAAAATTGTTCAAGATACATGGGAATTTAACCCAATTAAAAACAGCAGCAACAATTAACTTGAACAAAACAAAATTAAAAGAAAAGGCAAGCAACAACAGCTTGTAGATTGAGCTCCAACAGCAGCAACAAGACAGACAATATGCAGTACAAGACCATATGACCAACAGCAGCAATGACCGCATATCAGATACTTCAGCAGAGATCAGTCATTATCTTTTCCACTATCATCACCAGGAGTAGCATAAGAACCCATGTTTATTTGTGCAAGTTGGGCATGTAAATCTTCAATACTTTGATCAATGCGCCCAAACTTATTCATGCAGTAGTTGTGATGATATTGTTGATGAGATTGGATCGAATCAAACCTTTGTAACACTGCTTGTTCAAACAATGAAAGTGGAGGTCCACGGTCAACTGGAGGAACATAAGGTACAATATCTCCCATCATTGAGTAGTTTTCCGCACTAGGTTCCGCATTTCCAGCTTCATCGGTTGCGGTTCGTCACCGATAGAAGTTCCAAGCAACATTTGGCCCTCGCATTGACAGACTTCCCGTGCAGCGAGTCCATGCTCCATTGCTTTTGGTGAAGCCAAACTTAAAGAGAAAGCCATTGTCCAGCTGATGGGATCTCCCTATGCTGATTTTCTGTTCACCTCTAATGTCCACACCAAAATACTCAAGGAATTTGGAAATTATCACAACGATATGGAAGACGATAATCGAGCAGACCTTTTGGACTTCATCATGTGATCTTTGATGATATGTATCCGAGTTAATTCTCACAGATTTCATCAAACAAAAAATTAGAAGAAGATCACCTTCATTCAATGTAGCATGATTGCTTCCCCTTGGAGTGATCATCCATGTGATGATAAATGTAAGCACCCTTGCTGTCAAGGTAAGTCCACCAACCTCGAAATCCACGAACGGATCCTCGAGGGTTCCTCAAACACTCCTCGTACGTTTGCACCTTGTTAAAGTCTTCCAAGGAACCACACAAACCCCTCGCTAACCACAATGCCATCGGCTTTGAAGCCCCTACTCTTCTCCAAACAGAGTTGTTTATGATCATTTCTTTTCCTTTCACTTTGGAAGTTAAAACAGATCCATCATGTTTGAGATTTGTGTAAAATACTTTCACCAAATCTGGGTATATGAACCCATTTAATTCCAGAAATTGCTGCAGATCCTGATGTTGAATCATGGCTATAATGTCAGTCAATCCTTCATCTTCCAGCCACTGAAAACTAAGCACTTTTGGTGAGTTTACAGCCTTTCTACTGATATGGGATTGGAACTTCTCAATCCTCTCTTCATCATCTTCGAACCAAGCTTCTATAGACCCATGTCTATAAGTATGAGTTGCTGGAATTTCTGGTTCTTTATTTTTGGATGACCCAGCCTTTTTTGATCTCTTCCTTGGGTTGCTTGAAGATGCCATTTCAGAAAAGATAAAGTGCAGAGAAATAGAGTATAGAGAATGGATTATGCAGATTTTACACGGGCAAGGTGAATAACAGTGAAGCAATGCACAGCACATGTATTTAACATTTCAAATTTTCAATTTTTTTTAACAAATTAATGCTTTATTCAGTCAAAGAAGGAATCAAATTCATTCAATTGGAATATATGGGACAGAGATATGCAACAGGCACAGTCTTGACCAAAGAATTCAGTTGGTTGAATGCAACACGTATCAGGAGAGAGAAACCAGCTAAAAAGTAAAGCAAAGGCACTACAAGACAAAACAGCAGTCAAGATTCTTTGAACCAGCTTTATCTATCGTGTTTAAATGCACAATTCTCAATTAATCAACTTAAATGCACCAATTAAATGTGAATCAATGCAGTTTAACAGTAAATTCGTTCAAATTTTAAACTTTGCATGGTGACAGGCAATTTCAGTCAGTTGATTTGTGAGAAACAGCTGATTAAAACAGAAATCCTGATACTGATTTAATGCAGATAAATGATTTTAACTGACTAAATCGACTGATTAACTGGCTAAAATAGAGACAGATATTACTGCACATCCACTGCAGCCCCAAATTATGCAAAACAACTGATTAAAAGCCCGAAACAACTAACTAAAATCCTGAATAACATTGCAGATTTCACTTATAACATACAATATGCAAATCTAACTGTAATTAATCAAGAATTATGCAGATTTAAGCATTCAAACACACAAACACAACATGATTAACAGCATAAATGAATCACATACATGAATTACATCACATTTGAAACATCAAGAACACCCAACTCATTTCTTAATTGGAAAAACCTATCTTTTGGGAGTGGTTTGGTAAATATATCAGCAAGTTGGTTATTAGAGTCAACAAATTCAATTATGCAATCACCTTTTTGAACATGATCCCTAATGAAATGGTGCCTTATTTCTATATGCTTTGTTCTTGAGTGCAAAATAGGATTTTTTGTTAAGTCTATAGCACTTGTATTGTCACACCTAATAGGAATGTGATCTAGTTTCAAACCATAATCAAAAAGTTGCTGTTTTAACCAAAGAGTTTGAGCACAACAGCTCCCAGCTGCAACATACTCAGCTTCAGATAGTAGACAAAGCCACACTAGCTTGCTTTTTGCTATGCCATGATACTAGACTACTTCCTAGTAGATGACAAGTTCCACTAGTGCTTTTTCTATCAAGTTTACATCCAGCAAAGTCTGTATCCGAATAGCCCACTAGATTAAAAGAAGCACCTTTAGGATACCACAAACCAACATTAATAGTTCCTTTTAGATATTTCAAGATTCTTTTGGCAATTGCAAAATGTGAATCTTTAGGATTAGATTGAAACCTAGCACACATGCATACACTAAACATTATATCTGGCCTACTAGCAGTTAGATATAATAGAGAACCTATCAAACCTCTATACTTAGCTGCTGGTAGCCATGGGTGTGCTTGATTCTTTGCAGCTGTCCATCTCATATTTCTTTAACAGCTCTTTGCAATATTTTGACTGATTGAGGAATGTTCCATGATCTAATTGCTTGACTTGTAAGCCTAAGAAGAAGTTTAGATCACCCATCATTGACATCTCAAACTCCCCCTGCATAGCTGCAACAAATTCTTCACAAAGCTTCTCATTAGTGGATCCAAAGATTATATCATCCACATAAACCTGCACCAGTATAATGCTGTCCAAAGACTTTCTAATGAACAAAGTTTTATCAACTTGGCCCCTTTCAAAGTTTTGAGAGATAAGAAAGTTACTTAACCTTTCATACCATTGTCTTGGAGCTTGCTTGAGTCCATAAAGAGCCTTTTTGAGCTTATATACATGGTTAGGCAATTTGTGATCAACAAATCCGGAT
This sequence comes from Lablab purpureus, assembly GCA_030347555.1. NCBI lineage: Eukaryota > Viridiplantae > Streptophyta > Magnoliopsida > Fabales > Fabaceae > Lablab > Lablab purpureus. Next base: position 269,706 of record CM059256.1, read on the forward strand.
GGTTGTGAAACATAAATTTCTTCATTTATATATCCATTCAAAAATGCACTTTTCACATCCATTTGATGCAGTTTGAATCCAATCATGCATGAGAAAGCAAGTAATAACCTAACAGCTTCTAACCTAGCAACAGGAGCATATGTTTCCTGATACGAGCATGAAGATGACAACTGTAGTTTTTAGGATTTCTAAATTTAATTTTTAATATTTTGTAATTTGGATTTAATTTTCTTTGTGGGCCTTTACTGGGCTTTGTATTTTTGTTCTTTTTCCAGTTTTGGGCCTAATTAGTTAATGGGCTTTGTCTTAGGTCCATTAGTATAAATAGGATTCTCATAACTCTTTGTATTCAGAATTCAGATTTTAAGGAGTTGAAACTTTGGCTCCGTGAATTCTCTCTTGGTTCTCGAGTAGAACTTTAGATTCTTATCTGTGAATTTTCGAGTCAGAGTGGCGAATCCTCACTGGACTTATCGGTCAGAAATGATTGTAGGCGTCTTCTCCATCCCTAATCTCTTTCCGCATTTTCGATTTTTGATCTTTGGTTTGAGGGAAATTTGTCGGAACGATCCGTTCACCCCTGAGCAGTTTCTCATCATTTGGTAATCAGAGCTTTGGTTTAATTTTCATGCTTATAAGGTGTTTGTCTTCTTGTTTAATCCATATATTATTGGTAGCTTGTGCAAATTGTGAATCCATGACAAAATCTTTCCAAAACTGGTTCCATAACTAATTTTCGTCAAAAAAAATCTGCACCTAATTCTGGAATTGTGGCTTGCTGTTTTTTGGTTTTACATGCTTAATTTTCATGCCAAAATGATCCAACATAAAGTATGTTGAGTGTGTGCATGAATACTAGTCATAGAACTCAAGTTTGGACTAGTTTTTGCATGAAAGCTACATGTTTGATCATATGCTTGAGTCAAGTTTAGAGTCTTTTGTGTTGCTTTCCCTTTGCTTGAGTCACATGTCATATAATTTTCCCTTTGAGTTTTCTTATCCTTGTTTCCAATACTTGAACATGTTTGATAAAATGTTTAGCTAAAATTGCATGTAACTTGAATTGATTGGTTGAACCTAAACATAGGAACTAAGTGCTTCATAATCATCTACAACCATTGCAAGTGTGTATGTTAAGTCTAGAATCAATTAAAGAACATTGAGAAGAGCTAAAAAAATTACCAAGGTCATGAGCTATATATGCTGTTTTGAAAAGAAAAAATTGCAAGAAAAAAGTGACCAAGTGCATGATTCTAGAATTTAACTACATGGTTGTATGCTTAAGGATGAGTATGACAAATTAGTACCATCATTTGTAGGATCCTAATCTTCTTGTTATGTGTGGTTTGCTGGAAAAATTTTCTGCATGTTCTAAGTGTTTCCATTGAGTTTTCTTTCAAGCTTTTCTCTTTTATAATCTCTTGTTAAGTTGATTGTATTTTCCTTAGTGTGCCTCTTTCTTGTTTTGAACTTTTCTTGCTTTATCTTTAGGAAATTCTATAAGTTTTGTCTCTGAAGTTTTCTTTCTTGTTTCTTGAGTGTGGTGGCTGAACATCCTTCATTTGTGTCCACTCAAGATTAAAAGTTCACCATTAAGGGTTGGAACACTCTTGATACACAAGAGAGTTGAGTGAAACATACCATCAATCTTTGGGAAGTTAGCCAAACACTTTGAGAGTTATATTTTTTTTTTGTTTCCTTTCTAACCATTAAATCTGTTTTTTGGCCTTTGTCTAGTTGTTTTTGGTTATTTTATTTTTGTTTGTAGGAATCATGTCTTCCACATCTTCTCCTATCTCACCCGAGGAGCCAAAGAGAAGAGCATCACCTTGGAGGCCCAACTCAAGTCCCAAAATGAATTGCCTCTCATGGAGTTGCTAAGGGAGATGGAAATCTCAAGAAAAGAAAGTGAAAGACACTTGAGAGAGACCATTGAAAGACTTGAGCAAGAGAAAGCCGAAAGGGAGAGAAGGCGGGCTCATTCCCCACCTAGCTACAATGGAGAGGAAGAAGAAGATTGGGGCTACTATGGAAGAAGGAGGGCTAGGCGCAACACCCCTCAAAGGAAGCCCAACCACAACATCAAAATTCCCAAATTCTATGGAGACAACAATCCGGATGTCTACTTGGAGTGGGAAGCAAAAGTAGAACATTAATGAAATAGAGAGCATTCTTGCATAGCCTAGAGCTTGTGTTGTGTTCTTGGGTGTTCTTCCCCCTCTTGGAGTCTTATCTTGAGCCTTGGCTCAAGTGGTGGCTAACACCACTCATCTTGGGTTGGACCATCCCCCAAGTGGCGTGTAGCACTCCATTCCCCTCCCCTTCTCTCAATCTCTTCCTCCATTATTGTTTCATGCTCTTTACTTTCATGCTCTTTAATTTCCAGCACTTTACTTTCATGTCATTTACTCTTATGTCTTTATGATTCAAGCCTTGTCTTAATTTGTGTTGGCTGGATTTTATGTTTTGTTATTCCCTTCTCCTCTTGAGCTCCTTGTGAAGTGAACCTTCACACTTAGATAACCTCTGGGATTATCTTCGTGTCCAGTGGGAATCTTCCTTGAGGCTTTCCTCCTAATTGACATTCCATCAAACACCTTATGTGCTAAATATTAAAATGAACCCTTATCATTTGGTATCAATCTATTCCTTCCTCTTGGTTATACCCTTTAGCTAAAAGCCTAGCCTTGTTTCTAGTTATTACTCCTTGATCATTCATTTTATTTTTAAACACCCACTTTGTGCCAATTATATTCATATTAGGTGTGCAAGGAACTAGTTCCCAAACCTCATTCCTTTTAAATTGGTTCAGTTCATCTTGCATTGCCAAAATCTAGTTTTCATCTGATAAAGCATCATCAACACATTTAGGCTCAACTTGGGAAACAAATGCAGCAATTAAACATGTATCATGCATAGACCTTCTTGTAGAAACACCTCTCTGAACATCTCCTATCACATTTCCAATGGACAGATTGCGAGGCATCCTCCATTCTTTAGGTAGATAATTTTCTGCAGAATTTAATTCTGGTGCCAGGATTTCAGTCAGTTCTTTCTGATTTTCACCAGCTGAAATTCCACCTGCAGCAGCTTTATCAGTTTCTACATGTCCAGTAGATACACCTTCAATTAAGTTCTCTTCACCTGCACCTGCACCACTCACTGCACCTTCATTTTGCACATTAGTCTCATAAAAAACAACATGTATTGATTCCTCAATGATAGCTAATCTCTTGTTGAAGATCCTATATGCTTTGCTATGTAAGGAATAGCCTAAAAACAATGCATCATCAGCTTTAGCATCAAATTTGCCAAGTTTTTCTTTGCCATTATTTAAAACAAAACAATTGCAGCCAAACACTCTAAGATGTGCTATGTTGGGTTTTCTCCCTTTGTACAATTCATAAGGGGTTTTCTTCAAAATAGGTCTTATCAAAACCCTATTTATTATGTAACATGCAGTATTTACTGCATCCGCCCAAAAATATTTAGCAATGTTTGATTCATTAAGCATTGTCCTAGCTAGTTCCTCAAGTGATCTATTTTTCCTCTCAACAACACCATTTTGTTGAGGAGTCCTAGGTGCTGAAAAGTTATGCTTAATCCCATATTTTTCACAAAAATGATTGAACTTTTCATTTTCAAATTCCCCTCCATGATCACTTCTAAGAGCCCTTATGCTGCAGCTGTTTTCATTTTGTAAAAGCTTGGCAAGTTTCTTAAAAGCATGATATGCATCATTTTTATTTTTCAGAAATAAAGTCCAAGTAAACCTAGAATAATCATCTACAATAACCAAAGCATAATAGTTTCCACCAATACTCATTGTTCTAGATGGACCAAACAAATCTAAATGCAGCAAATCCAAAGGTTTTGTTGTTGACACATAATTTTTCAGATTAAAAGAAACTTTGGTTTGTTTACCCTTTTGGCATGCATGACAGATTTTATCTTTCTCAAATTTCAGTTTAGGTAACCCTAAAACAAGTTCTTTTGAAATCAATTTTTCCAAATGATTCATGTTAATATGTGCAGCTGTCCTATGCCAAAGCCATGAACTATCTTCCTTAGACATGAGACATGTAAAATTAGTTGCACACATATGATCAAGATCAAGCATATAAATGTTCTCAATTCTCTTGCCTAACATGCAGATTTTATCAGAATTTTTCTCAAAGATCTTGCAATGATTTGATTCAAAAGTGATTCTAAAACCTTTATCACATAGCTGGCTAATACTAAGAAGATTATGCTTCAAACCTTCAACATATAACACATTTTCAATGAGGATTGAAGAAATGCTACCAACATCACCACTTCCAAGGATTTTCCCTTTATTATTATCTCCATATGTGACAAAACCTCCATTTTTCAAGGTGAGTTTGACAAACTTCCTTTTGTCACCACACATGTGCCTTGAACAGCCACTGTCTAGATACCACAATGATTCCTTGGCCTTCAAGAACACCTGCAAAACACAATCAATGGAGAGAATTTGGTACCCACATCAATTTGGGTCCAACAAAGTTAATAACCTTTCTACCACATTTTGGCTTCCAAATAAATTGACCACTAGGAACACCAAATTTTCTGATTTTGCATGATTTTGAAGTATGTCCCTTGTTCATACAATAGAAGCAAGTAATGGATGAAGTGCTGGACGGTTTTCTATGTGAAAAGAAATTTCTATAAGCCTTTTGTTTCTTTTGAAAACCATTTTTAAATCCAAGTCCAGCTTTATTCGTTACACAATTTTTAAATTCTAAAAGTGTATCCAAGTTGGCTCTTCCCATGGTGAATTTAGCTAGAGATTTGTTCAAATACTCAATTTGATTTTCTAAAGTTCTGCAGTTTGTGCAGATTTTTCCAAAGATGTTCATCATTGCAACTTGAAGCCTTGTAAATCATTTCCAGATTTTCAAAATCAGTTTTTGAATTTTCCAGCTCTTTCTCTAGCTCTTTCACCTTGTTCTCTAGCCAATTGTTTATACCTTTAAGCCTATTGTTTGAACAAGCAACCTTATTAGCTTCTTCATGCAATTCCAGAAAATTTTGCAGCAACTGATCATAAGGAAAACCATTTTGAGTAGTTGAGGAACTTACACTACTTGTTGTATTACAATCAGCCATAAGGCAAAGATTGGCCCTTTCATCATCACTTGAAGAATCACTAGAGGAGATATCATTCTCATCGCATGCTATGTAAGCCTTCTTGGTTTTGAATGATTTTTCATGCTTCTTTTCTCCATTCCTCTCTTGGTTTTGTGAGTATGGACATTCAGCCTTAATATGTCCCTGTTTTCCACAACCAAAACAAGTAAAGTTAGAAGAAGCTAAATCAGATTTTTATTATACCTCTTGTTCTTGTAATCTTTGTTCTTGTATTTCAAGAACTTGTTGAACTTTCTAACTAAGAGGTTCAGATTTTCTGCATCACTTCCTCCATGTCCTTCATCCTCACTATTCTCCTCTTTGTGAACCAAAGTCTTCAAGGCCAGCCCTTTCTTTTTCTTGTCATTGTCTTCTTGTTCAGCAAGTCTATTCAACTCAAGCTCATGTTCCCTTAGCTTTCCAAAAAGTGCAGCAACACTCATTGTTGACAAGTCCTTGGATTCAGAAATTGTCTGTTACTTTGGGTTGCCAACTTTGATCCAAACATTTCAGCACTTTGATGTTCAGCTCCTCTTTCTCAAACACTTTTCCAAGGCCGATCAGATGGTTTATAATGTGTGTAAACCTCTTTTGCACATCTGAAACAGTTTCTCCTGGAAGCATTCTGAACATCTCATACTCTTGGATTAAAGTATGTTTTCTAGCTCTTTTAACATCAGCTGTTCCTTCATGAGTAACCTCCAACACTTCCCACATTTCTTTAGCATTGGAACACTGTGAAACACGAAAGAATTCATCAAGATTAAGTGCAGATGTAATGATGTTCTTTGCTTTACAATCATATTTCACTTTCTTTTGTTCATCAGCATTTAAACTTTCCCATGGTTTCTCTTCTTTAGGGATATACGGTCCATTGACTATAGCATTCCAAATCCCTATATCAATTGATTCAATGAAAATCTTCATTCTCACTTTCCAAAATGGATAGTTTACCCCAGAAAACATAGGTGGCCTATTTATAGAAGCACCCTTTGCAAAAGGCAATTTTCCTTCAGCCATGTTTGAAATTTTTCAGAAAACTTGAATATTTTTCAAGAACCAGCTCTTGATACCAATTGTTGGAATAAATGGCTGAGTTTAAGAGGGGGGGTGAATTAAACTTTCAAAGATTTTCGAAACCCAATGCCCAAATATGAAAAACCAGATTCGAATTGAAGATTTAAACCAGTTTTAATAGGTTCTTGAAATGCTCTTAATCAATTGATCATATACCCAATTCAATTACAATTCAAACTTCAATTGCCGAATGTAAAAAGTTCAAGGGAAGAAGAACAACACAGCAGATTTATACTGGTTCACCTTTCAACAAAGGCTACATCCAGTTTCCTAAACAAACAAATTCAATCAATTCACTAAAAACCAGTTTTTACATGAACACTACATGCAAAACCGAAACCAGAAAGCTGCACCTAGTCTTGAACCCTACAAGACTTCTAAACACCTGTAAAACCCTATTACAAGATCTCTTAATCACCCTGATTAAGAACCGAACACGCAGCGATCAAACACACAAAAAGATTGAATAAACCTGGAGTTCTTCAATGCAGAAGCTAAAACAGAGCACCAGCAAGAACAGAAAAACAGAGCATGCACTTCTTGATTTGATTCGCACTCAATTGAATCTTGATCGTCTTGGAGTTGTTGGACTTGAAGACTTGGTTTCAAGTGGATTTGATGTCTCCAACCACCTTTGATGATGAAGATGATGGTGCTTGAAGAATGGAGATTGTGTCTTAGGATTAGAGAGTCTTAGGTTGTGTGGTAAGATGCATTTCAATTAATCTTGGACTTTATCTTGGGGTTTAAAATGTTTTGAAATGTTTTAAAAAGGTTTTAAAATGATTTCAAAGGTTTAACTGTTTTTTAACTGGTTAAAAATCTGATTTCAACTAGTTAAACTGT
>CM059256.1:281779-331610 GCA_030347555.1 Lablab purpureus
CTAGTTTCCATCAAGCAGAAGTGATAACTCGATTTTTATGCTCACACCTTATGGTTTAGTGCACCTCCTTGACATTTTTCATTTCAATTTCTTGGAACTTTAAGTTGAATTTTATAGTTTTCGTGAGTAAGGGTAAATAAGTAAAAAAGGGTGTTATATTTTCATTTTGTAGCTGAAAAATAAATAACTTAGCTTTGACTTGATTTTCCAATTTTGCGCTAACTCCCTTTTCGTGGTATGATCGATCCAGGAGCGGAATGGAGAGATGCATAAGCTGTAAATTGAAATCAGCCCAATTGAAGCATAAGAGGACTCACCAAATCAGCCCAATTGTTGGCCTCACACAAGTGGTGAACAGTAAAAAGAAAAGAAAATTACAGCAGCACAGTAATTTCACCCATAACAGATTCGTACAGCATTGGCCATTGGATGATGATTTGCGGGGCCCAATCAAGGCATTAGGGCAGCCTCTGCAGCTAGTTGGGATGACCTTAAGAGAGAGTTCCTGAATAAATTCTTCCCTGCTTCTAGAATAACAGCAATCAGAAAAGATATTTCAGGAATCCGACAGATGAGTGGAGAGACCTTGTACGAGTACTGGGAGAGATTTAAAAAATTATATGCAAGCTGTCCCCACCATCAGATTTCTGAACAGCTCTTATTGCAGTATTTTTATGAAGGCCTCAATACTATGGAGAGGAGTATGATTGACGCTGCCAATGGAGGAGCTCTTGGTGACATGACCCCTGTAGAGGCTAGAAACTTAATTGAAAAAATGGCCTCCAATTCTCAGCAATTCAGCGCCAGAAACGATGCTATTGTACTCAGGGGAATTCATGATGTGCCTGCTGCTGATTCTTCTTCATTTGCAGATAGGAAGCTTGAGGGAAAGCTTGATGCCTTGGTCAGTTTGGTCACTCAGCTTGCCATGAACCAGAAATCTGCACCTACATCTATGGCAAGGGTTTGCGGCATTTGCACATCAATTGACCATTATACAAATCAGTGTCCATCAGTGCAGCAGCCTTCTGATGTTCATGCTCCTCAAGCCTATGCTGCAAACATCTACAATAATAGACAGCCGTAGCAGAATTATGATCTGTCCAACAATAGATATAACCCAGGATGGAGGAATCATCCTAATCTTAGATGGTCTCCGCAGCAGCAGCAACAACATCCTGCACCACCATTTCGAGTTCTCGCTGGTCCGGTCCAAGCGGACCTTATGTGCCTCCACCGGTACAACGACAATATCACGAGCAGCGAGAATGAAGCTCCTGCACCACCACCACCACCTCCTCAATCTTCTACTTCTGAACCTTCATTGGAGGAGTTAGTGAGGCAGATGACTCTCCAAAATATGCAATTCCAGACAAGAGACCATGAGCTTGACCAATCGGATGGGGCGGATGGCTACTCAAGCTCGAATCGAGCACGAGTCACAAAATTCGAGATAGATTGCCTTCTCAAGCGTGCGAGAATCCGAAAAATGTTAGTGCCATCACATTGAGGTCGGGCAAGCAGATTCACATACCCGCTGCAGTACCTTCATCATCAGTTTCTGCACCTGAGCAAAGTAATGAGCAACCGGTTGGTGCCGGAATTTTCATGCGGTGGACCTTCTTCCAGCACCGGTTCGATTTGCAGCGACCACCTCCTATCCCTCTTCCATTCCCTCCCAAATTGATTCCAAGCAAAAAGATGGAAGAAGCTGGATAAGGAGATATTGGAGACCTTCGGGAAAGTAGAGGTGAACATACCTGCGCTTGATGACATCAAGCAAATCCCGAGATATGCAAAATTCCTGAAGGAGCTGTGCACTCATAAGAGGAAAATGAAGGGCAATGAGAGAATCAGCATGGGCAGAAATGTATCTACTTTGATAGGTAAATCTGTTCCGCACATTCCTGAAAAATGTAAGGACCCAGGTACTTTCTGCATACCTTGTGTTATAGGGAATAATAAATTTGAAAATGCCATGCTTGATTTGGGTGCTTCTATAAATGTCATGCCTCTGTCTATATTTAAATCTCTGTCTCTTGGACCTATGCAACCTACGGGTGTGGTTATACAGTTGGCAAATAGAAGTGTTGCCCACCCTACAGGTTTCATTGAGGATGTGTTAGTTCGGGTTGGTGAACTCATTTTTCCTGCTGATTTCTATGTGCTTGACATGGAGGACGGATTCTCCCATGGATCTGTGCCAATCATTTTTGGCAGACCATTTTTGAAAACAGCCCGAACTAAGATTGATGTGTATGCTGGTACATTGTCCATGGAATTTGGTGATAGTATTATCCATTTTAATATTCTTGATGCCATGAGACATCCATCTGAGGATCATTCTGTTTTTCGTGCTGAGATACTTGATGTTGTTGTTGATGAGTATGTTTCTGATTTTCATTCTTTGCATGATAAGAAACATCATTTTCTATCTGATCTGTATACTTCTCTCAATAGCACTGAATCTGAATATGTTTCTGAATCGGTTTCTGAGTTTGAGCTCTGTTCTGATGTGTTGGGTGTTGTACCTGCAATTCTTTAGAGTCAGAATGCGCTAACCATGTTGCGGGAGGTACACATGAATCGACTTGCGAGGTTGAGGTACATCTTTGTGGAACCCTTAGTTCCTTCTCTTGCTCGACCATCTCCCATTCCGGACTTGAAACCTTTACCGAGAAAACCTCAAGTATGCCTACTTGGAGGATGATCGAGAAGCTGCCGGTGATTATTTCCACCTCCTTGATCTTTGTTCAAGAGGGAGGTTGTTGCATGTTCTAAAAAAGCATAAGAAAGCCATCGGTTGGACCACGGCGGACATTCACTGGTATCGGCCCATCCACATGTATGCACGAGGATACTCTTAGAGGACGGAGCTAAGCCGGTGAGGCGGCCGTGAGAGGCGACTCAACCCTGTCATTTTGGACGTAGTAAAGAAGGAGGTGACCAAGCTTCTTGAGTCGGGATCATTTATCCTATATCGGATAGTCGAGTGGGTGAGTCAGGTCCAGGTGGTCCCTAAGAAGACAGGGCTCACTGTTGTGAAAAATAAGAAGAATGAGCTCATTCCCACTAGAGTGCAAAATAGTTGGAGAGTCGCATTGACTACTAGAAGGTTGAATCAAGCAACACGGAAAGATCATTTTCCGCTGCCCTTCATTGATCGGATGCTTGAGCGTCCGGCGGGTAAATCTCACTCTTGCTTTCTTGATGGTTTTTACGGTTATTTTCAAATCCATATTGCTCACGAGGATCAGAGAAAACCATATTCACCTGCCCTTTGGCACTTTTGCCTATAGGAGGATGCCCTTTGGCTTATGCAATGCCCTGGCACATTCAGCGGTGCATGCTTAGTATTTTTCCGATTTTCTTGAAAATTGCATAGAGGTGTTTATGGATGATTTCACTTGTTTACGGATCCTCTTTTGATGCATGCTTAGATAATTTGGATAGAGTGCTTAATAGATGCATTGAAGCGATCTTGTTACGAATTTTGAAAAATGTCACTTCATGGTAGAACAGGGTATAGTTTTAGGGCATATTATTTCTAGTAAGGGCATAGAAGTAGATCCTGCAAAAATATCTGTTATTTCACAATTGCCTTACCCCTCTTGCGTGCGAGAGGTGTGATCTTTTCTTGGCCATGCGAGGTTTCTACGGACGCTTCATCAAAGATTTCGATAAGAAGGCCCTTCCACTATCCAATCTGCTCCGGAAGGATGTTGACTTTGTTTTTGATGACAGGTGTAAACGAGGCTTATGAGCGCCTCAAGGAAGCATTGACCACCACTCCAATCATTCGGGCACCGGATTGGACACTCCCATTCGAGCGATGTGTGATGCATCCAATTATGCATTAGGAGTTGTCCTGGCACAGAGGGTTGATAAGTTGCCTCTGGTGATATATTATGCTTCCAGGACTTTGGATCTTTGCTCAAAGCAAACTACACCACTACGAGAAAAGAGCTGCTTGCTATTGTTTTCGCTCTTGATAAATTTAGATCATATTTGCTTGGTTCTCGTGTTATTGTTTATACTCGACCATGCGGCTTCGAAGTACACCGCTAAAAAGGCTGAGTCAAAGCCCAGATTGATCGGTGGATGCTCTGGCTCCAAGAATTTGATCCGGATATCCGTGACGGGAGTGGAGCACGGAATTTGGTAGCGAGACCATCTCGGCGAGGATTGAAAGAGGCGAGGATAATGCTTGACGTCTTGCCCATCCAGGATAATTTTCACGATGAACATTTGCTCACTTTCTCTTACGTTTCTTACGTTTCTACCACCCCTTGGTTTGCAAATATTGTTAATTTTTAGTTGCTTCTGTTTTCCTCCCTTAGCATCACGAGCTCAAATTGATAAAATTAAGAGTGATGCTAAGCATTATATTTGGGATGACCCTATTTGTGGAAGTTATGCAGCGACCAGGTAATCGGGAGATGTATTCCGGATCATGTGATTGACTCGGTCCTGCGGTTTTGTCACTCTTACGCACCGGTGGCCATCTAGGCATTCGAGAGGACAGCTCGCAAAGTGCTCGATTGTGGTTTATACTGGCCCACCATCTTTAGAGATGCGTGGAAGATTTGTAGCACTTGTGAGCAGTGTCAGCGAGCAGGAGGATCCCTTACATGGAGACAGCAGATGCCTCAGCAACCCATGTTGTTATGTGAGGTGTTTGATGTCTGGGGTATTGATTTCATGGGTCCCTTTCCTGTTTCTTTTGGTTTTTCCTATATTCTTTTAGCTGTTATTATGTTTCAAAATGGGTGGAAGCCAAAGCCACCAGGACTAATGATGCTCGGGTTGTTGTGGATTTTGTTAGATCTCACCTATTTTGCAGGTTCGGAGTACCCAGAGCCATTGTTAGTGATCAAGGTACCCATTTCTGTAATAGATCTTTACAGGCTTTGCTCAAGAAGTATGGGGTGGTGCACAAAATTTCTACACCCTACCACCCCCAAACCAACGGGCAAGCCGAAATTTCAAATAGGGAGATCAAGAGAATCTTAGAGAAGATTGTCCAGCCCAACAGAAAAGACTGGAGTAACAGGTTGGATGATGCTCTTTGGGCACATAGGACTGCCTACAAAGCACCCATAGGGATGTCCCCTTATCGGGTTGTCTTTGGTAAGGCATGTCATTTACTGTTGAGATTGAGCATCGGGCCTCTTGAGGTGTGAAGACTTGCAATTTCTCCATAGATCGAGGCTAGTAAGGAAAGGCGGTTGCAACTAAATGAGCTTGATGAGATCCGCTTAGAAGCCTACGAGAATTCGAAATTCTACAAGGAAAAAACCAAAAAGTTCCATGACAGCTTGATAGCTAGAAAGGATTTCATGGTTGGCCAAAAAGTTCTGTTATACAATTCTCGGCTCGGACTCATGAGTGGTAAGTTACGATCAAAGTGGATTGGACCTTTTGTTGTTACTAATGTTTATCCTTATGGTACAGTTGAGATCAAAAGTGAATCCACAGATAAGAGCTTTAAGGTCAACGGGCCGTCTGAAGCCCTTCCTCGGCAATCCTTCTTTGTTGGATCTTTGTTGTGGAGGAGATGTCTCGCTTGACCTCGCTTCTCTCCCACCATGACTTACGGAGTTTTCTTTTTCCTTCTCCCTCTTTACTTTTATTGCACTTGTCCGGATCTATTGATTGTTCGATTTCTCGATCTTCGTTTGTGCCACATTGGGACAATGTGTAGTTTAAGTGTGGGGGGAGACTGTTCTTTGTTTAAGTCTTTCTTGTTGTTTATTTTTGTTACTTTGAGTCTTTGTCGTGTTTACAGTTTCGCATATTTCCTTTTGATTTCTGGGTTTTGTTTAGGTTGTAGGCTCTTACTTCACTCTTGGATACTGAGTTGCTTGATACTTGTATGGATTGAAATCCTTATTTTTCTCTGCTTGGAATGATGATTATGAGGCTTGAGAGGTTGATTTAATTGTGACGAAGTTATACCATGTGTGAGGATTTGGGCCACTATCTATTCTTTCTTGTGTGTTATGCCTCTTGATTGCTTGCACAGTTGCCTTGTCTTGACTCTGTTTGATACTTCTTGATTCACATGCATGTTTGGATATGATTAAGGCATTTGTTCTCATAAGCCCCTGGCCAAATAAGCTTACCCTGAATTAATTCCTTTATTAACCCCTATTGAGCCTGCATTCCCTTTCTTTGAAGCTCATTACAAGCCTTAAGTGAAAAAACCTATGATTACCTTAACCTTAGGGAATTTTTGGAGCTTTGGAATCGTTTTGGGAATAAGTTCTTAAATAGGTGTGGGGGTGTCTCATTGGTTATTTTATTTTGGCTAGTTGGTTCTTTCTGCTGTACATATCTCAACGTTTCATGATATATTGTTTATTCATTGCTAAAAAAAAAAAAAAAGAAGAAAAAGAAAAAGTGGTTTTGTTTGAGGCAAAGGAAAAGGAATGGTATTAGAGGTTTTTGGGTTTGCTCTTATGCTTATTTCTCACTTATTCCCCATTGCTCCTCTAGTTCCTCTGGTTTGTAGCTACTTATCCCATATTTTATCCTCTACCCTGTCCTTGACCACATTACAACCCTAGAAAGACCTTATGATCCTTATGTGCATGTTTATTAGGTGTTGATTTTAGAGGCTTGCCAAGTCTATCTGTTGCTTGTTTTTCATGAGTGCTTTGAGAGTATACAGTTACCTAGACACTTGAGAGATACAGTGATACAGTGCATCTTGTGAGATTTTGTTGCTTTTGATTCACCTCTTGATGCTGACTGATTATCTTACCATGTTTTGACTTGTTTGGATGATTTCCATAAGTATCTAGTTTCTCTGATTCTTTGTGTGTTGGATGTTGTTTACTCCCTTTCTGTTCCCAGGATTCATTAAGGAGTGCGTAAATCTGTTTGTTTTCTTGTGTGTCTTCTTGTTTCTGTTTCTTCCTGTTGCATCGCTCTCTTTGATGTATTTGGAGTTGTTCCTTGCTTTGAATTTTGATTTTGCCCAGGAGTGCAAAAGAATAAGTGTGGGGGAATTTGATGAGTCATTATTTTCCCTTATTTTCTTACCTTTCTGTACTTGTTTTCATCTCTAATTTGTTCTTAATTGTTTATATTTTGTACTAATTTCTATTAGGGCTATATTTGGACCAGAAATTCATATTTTAATTAATTTGAATTTTCTAAGTTTAATTATTCCAATTTTTATTTTCAGGGCAGTTTAAAATTATTTTGGGCTTGGAATTAATTCATGCACTTCAAGAGGAGCTGCCACGTCACAACTTGGACCAGATTTGTTTCTTTGGATTTTGGGCCCAATGGGGTCTAGGGTTTCGTGCCTATGCAATGTAGCTACAAGTAGGGCAGCTGAGGGAGAGCGGAACAAACAGACATAGCGCGGAGCAACACGGCTGCAGTAGTAGGATTTACGTTTTGCCTTGCGGCGACAGCAGCAGATATTTTTAGGTTTACGTTTTGTTTTTGGTTTTCAATTCAGAATTCGTTTACTGTTCCATTGTTTTGCAATTCCAGTTTTTCGGTTTCAGTTTTCAATTTCATTTTCTGTCAATTTCGTTTTCTGTCATTTTCGTTTTCTATTTCATTTTACGTTTTCGTTTTCAATTTCAATTTCGTTTTAAAATTCGGTTTACGTTTTCTATTTTCTGAATTAATGGAAGGCTAAAATCCCAGGGTGGGGCTCTTGGGCATGTTGCACTCACTGATGGAGGTTTTGTGCGTTTTATGGTTTCGTACGTTTGATTCTCCAATGTGAAGTCTCTGTTCTGGAGGATGCTTAATCCTGCGGAGGGAGACCTTACAAGGTTCACGTTTGCTTAATTCGTGTAGGGAAGTCTTGGGTTAACTTTCGCTTAGTTGGTTAATCTAGACCGAACAAGGATTAAACGGACTGATAATCTATTGTAAGCCAAGGATGTCAGAGATGCATTGTGTTCAAGAGTCTTGCCTATTTTAATTACTGTAATTAATTTGTTGTTTGTCTGCTATATTTTAATTAACTGTTATCTGTCCAAAACCCCCCCATTGCATGATTCAATCTTTTGACAGTGAAAATTGGTCCTTGAGAGACGACCTAGGAGTCACTTCTTCTAGTATTACATTTAATTGTTTTTTTTATTTATTTGACCGAGTACGACATCGATCAGAGGGCGATCCTCCCGGTGAACTGACCGTACCCCAAACCGACACAGGTGAACAAGCAGAGTATACTAGGGCGCTTAAGAGAACCATGTCGAAGGAACTCGGCAAAATGACCCCGTAACTTCGGGAGAAGGGGTGCTCTCCTATATTTTGATTAGGAAAGCGGCACGTACCAGGGGGTAGCGACTGTTTATTAAAAACACAAGACTCTGCTAAGTGGTAACACGATGTATAGAGTCTGACACCTGCCCGGTGTTGGAAGGTCGGAAGGAGAAGTGTTATAAGCTTTGAATGGAAGCCCGGGTAAACGGCGACAGTAACTCTAACTATCCTAAGGTAGCGAAATTCCTTGTCGCATAAGTAGCGACCTACACGAATGGTGTAACGACTGCCCCGCTGTCTTCGACATGGACCCGGTGAAATTGAATTCTCCGGTGAAGATGCGGAGTACCAACAGCTAGACGGTAAGACCCCATGCACCTTAACTATAGCTTCGCAGTGACAACCTTGATCGAATGTGTAGGATAGGTGGGAGGTGATGACACAGAACGACCAATCTTGAAAGACCACTCTTTCTTCTAAGGATGCCTAACTGCCGCACCGAAAATTCTGTAAGGGGGGGGGCAGGACACTGCGAGGTGGGTAACGGAGGTGTGCGAAGGTAGGCTCAAGCTAAGATTCCGCTCGTGAGCGTAATGGTATAAGCTCGCTCGGTTGTGAGGCCGACTGTTCGAACGAGAGACGAAAGTCGGCCATAGTGATCCGGGAGTCCTGTGTGGAAGGGCTCTCGCTCAACGGATCAAAGGTACGCCGGGGATAACAGGCTATGGACTCCCAAGAGCTCTTATCGACGGAGTCATTTGGCACCTCTGTTGGACTTGAAGACTTGGTTTCAAGTGGATTTGATGTCTCCAACCACCTTTGATGATGAAGATGATGGTGCTTGAAGAATGAAGATTGTGTCTTAGGATGTGTGGTAAGATGTATTTCAATTAATCTTGGACTTTATCTTGGGTTTTAAAATGATTTGAAATGTTTTAAAAGGTTTTAAAATGGTTTCAAAGGTTTTAACTATTTTTTAACTGATTAAAAATGTGATTTCAATAAGTTAAATTGTTCTTCATTTTTAAAGCCTTGTTTTTAACTAATTTTAGCTAGCTGTTTTTCTGAATTTAAACCAGTTAAAATTCTGCAGCTTTTGCTAAGAAATTCCAGCTCTCTGGAAAAACTAGTTAAATCGTGTTTTCAACTAACTGTTTTCAAGTTTCAGAAAAAGGGTGCTCTCTGAAAAATTCTTTTTAATGAAAACAACCAGTTAAATCGCGTTTGCAACCGATTGTTTTCATCAGAAACAGTTTTAAACCACTGGAACATCTTTGCTATAAATACTTTAAAATTCAAAGAACTCAGTGACGAATCAATTACAGAGAAACCCACTGTGCAAGAAAGCTTTTCTCATACTCTAAATCAATTTGTGAATCCCTCCAAGAAGCCCAAGATCAAATTGAATAGACAATTTTACAAAGATTTCACACTCTGTTTTTTGTTTGCTGCGTGCTCTGTTTTTCAATCTAGGACTGATTTTCCAGGTGAATTCAATCCAATCTCTTGTGTAATTCTTTGTTGCGTTTGCGTCTCCTAATCAGGGTGATTAAGGTGTTCTTGTAATAGAGTTTTACAAGATTTTGTTTGCTGCGTGCTCTGTTTTTCAGTCTAAGACTGATTTTCCAGGTGAATTCAATCCAATCTCTTGTGTAATTCTTTGTTGCGTTTGCGTCTCCTAATCAGGGTGATTAAGGTGTTCTTGCTGCGTGCTCTGTTTTTCAGTCTAGGACTGATTTTCCAGGTGAATTCAATCCAATCTCTTGTGTAATTCTTTGTTGCGTTTGCGTCTCCTAATCAGGGTGATTAAGGTGTTCTTGTAATAGAGTTTTACAAGAGTTTACAGGTCTTGTAGGGTTCAAGATCAGGTGCAGTTTTTCTGGTTTTCGTTTTCCATGTAGTGTTCATGTAAAAACTGAAATTTAGTGAATTGATTGGATTTGAGTGTTTAGGAAACTAGATGTAGCCTTTGTTGAAAGGTGAACCAGTATAAATCTTCTGTGTTGATCTTGTTTCCCTACTCTTTTAAATTCTGCAATTGATATTTGAATTGTTAATTGAATTGGATATATGATACATTGATAAACAGCATTTCAAGAACCTTTAAAGAACTGTTTTTCACCTTCATTCTGAATCTGATTTTTCTAAATAGGCCTTGAATTTCGAAAATCTTTAAGAGTTTAATTCGCCCCCCCTCTTAAACTCAGTCATTTATTCCAACAACCTCGATGTCGACTCATCACATCCTGGGGTTGAAGAAGGTCCCAAGGGTTCGGTTGTTCACCGATTCAAGTGGTACGTGAGTTGGGTTTAGAACGTCGTGAGACAGTTCAGTTCCTATCTACCGTTGGTGTTAAAGGGAGAACTGCGAGGAGCCAACCCAAGTACGAGAGGACTGGGTTGGGCCAACCTATGGTGTACCGGTTGTTATGCCAATAGCAACGCCGGGCTGCTAAGTTGGTATGGAAGAACTGCTGCGCTGCGGGAAATCCTTCTCTATACAAGTTCTCGGACGAGGTTTTTGAACAGAACTTCGATAGGCGAGATGTGTAAGCACCGCGAGGTGTGAATCGATCTCGTACTAAACGAAACAACTTTCACTTTCCATAACAAAAAGAAAGAAAGAAAGTCAACCTATTCCTCCTTACTCTGACAAGTAAGCAAGTCAACTACCTGCAATTGCGGTCAGTCTCGCTACCTCTTTAGTTGCCGCCCCTACTTGCTTGCTCATTCGCAATTACTACAAAGTCGCCCCTCTCTCTAAGGGGGCTTATGAACTCATAAAATTTTTCGTATGTTATGGGGTCGCGAATAATTTCGCTGCCAACCCTAGTCAGCAAGCTGAAATGAAAAAGTCCTTTATAATAAATAATGTAAGCTTCATAGCTCCAACCTAGGGTAGGGGGTCGTTAGACCGCCGCTTACTTACTAAGCGTTGGTTCTATCCCGGCCAAGCAACCAAGGAAGGGGACCTAGGTGGGAATTCTGAAAGAAAAGAAAGAGAAGGGGAAGAAGCGGGGTAGAGTAGTTGGTTAACTCGTCAGGCTCATAACCTGAAGATTGCAGGTTCGAATCCTGCCCCCGCCATGTCTTGATTTCTCCAAGACTAAACTTGAACCCTAGTTTCCATCAAGCAGAAGTGATAACTCGATTTTTATGCTCACACCTTATGGTTTATTGCACCTCCTTGACATTTTTCATTTCAATTTCTTGGAACTTTAAGTTGAATTTTATAGTTTTCGTGAGTAAGGGTAAATAAGTAAAAAAGGGTGTTATACTTTCATTTTGTAGCTGAAAAATAAATAACTTAGCTTTGACTTGATTTTCCAATTTTGAGCTAACTCCCTTTTCGTGGTATGATCGATCCAGGAGCGGAATGGAGAGATGCATAAGCTGTAAATTGAAATCAGCCCAATTGAAGCATAAGAGGACTCACCAAATCAGCCCAATTGTTGGCCTCACAAAACAAGTGGTGAACAGTAAAAAGAAAAGAAAATTACAGCAGCACAGTAATTTCACCCATAACAGATTCGTACAGCATTGGCCATTGGATGATGATTTGCGGGGCCCAATCAAGGCATTAGGGCAACCTCTGCAGCTATAAAAAGCTACGTGAGCAGTGCAGAAAAGGGAGACATGCACATATTTTCATTGCATCACAACAGAATTTTACAGAGCGCACAGAATTCTATAACAGTAGCTCAGGATGTCGTGATACAGAGGGGGCTGCTGCGTTTTCTTTTTCTTTAGTTTTCATTAGAACATTTAAAGAGGGTGATTGTGTTTTCCAGTGTACTCAGTGTTCATTTCAAGAATGATGAATGAATTGCTTGGATTTCCCTTTTAATTGCGTACCAGTTTTAACAGCTTTTCGATTTTACCGTTCTATTTTCAATAGCATTTTGATTTTACTGTTTTATTGCTTTTGATATTTACTGTTTCTTTACATTTTGGTTCTCCATCGCATTTAGGTGTTCTTTTACATATTGCTACTTTATTGTAGTTTGATTTTCACTGCTCAGCAACATTTCGATTTTCACTACATTCCATAGCATTCCGATTTCCATATTATTGTCTCTCGATTTTCGTTATTTCACTACAACTCGCGTTTCACTGCATTTCGATTCTCATTGCATTTCATTGTCCTTCGATTTCCATTGTTTCGCCGCATTTCAATTTTCATTGCTCTATAGTTTTTCGATTTTCGTTATTTTCTATAATTCCCGCATTTAGTGATATTCGATATTCATAGTTCGATTGTTCATTGCATTTCGATTTTCACTGTTTTACAGCATTTCCTATTTTATTAATTTCGTTTATAGTCAAGTAAGGGGGCAGCGCATCGATTGAGCTGCTCCTGACGTTGTTTTCCTTAATCGAATAAACCCCGCTTTTTCTTTTATGTTATTTTCTTTCTCTCACATGAACCGCTTCGATTTATATTTTGGTAAAACACTCCACTCCTTGGATTGACTCGAGTTGACTTCTATACTACATTAGTAATAGACTGTTCGAAATACTTTGAAAAGTTTGCGAGACACAGGCTTTGTCAAATTGGCGCCGTTGCCGGGGAATGTTGTTTTACCATTAAATATATTGATCGGATTCATTGTTGTTTTTCTTGGTTTTTCTCTCTTTTCTAAATTTTCTTTTCTTAGCTGCAATGTGGTTCGATTCCTCCGTGGTGATGATCTTTCATTGTGATTGATGATTGCGTGCAAAATATTTTCGATTAACTGTTTATGACCAGGTCCGATGTACAATGATTTGTACCCACTAGATCCCGAGATTGAACAAACATACAGGCAGTGATTGAAATCACGTCGAGCAGAGAGTTCCCATTCTGAGTACGGGAACAGTGAAGACATGGCTGCTGAAAGAACTTTGAAAGAATTGGCCAACCCTGATATTGGCTACCAGCCCCTGTGCATTCAGTTACCACAACTACCAGATGGTGCAGTAGGCTATGAATTGAAGTCTGGACTAATCCATTTACTGCCCAAATTTCATGGATTAGCAGGGGAGGATCCACACAAGCATTTGATGGAGTTTCACGTTGTTTGTTCCACCAGGAAGCCTGTCGATGTGCCAGAGGAGCTTGTTAAAATGAAGGCTTTTCCATTTTCCTTATGTGATGCTGCTAAGGATTGGCTGTACTTATAACCAACCCCAATCACCACGTGGACGGCTATGAAGAGGAGGTTCTTAGAAAAAAAAATTCCCGCATCCAGGACTGCATCAGTCAGAAAAGAGATAAGTGGCATACGCCAAATGCAAGGAGAATCATTGTATGAATACTGGGAGACATTCAACAAGTTGTGCTCATCCTGCCCTAACCATCACTGAGCAACTCCTGATACAATATTTTTATGAGGGACTACAACCCATGGAAAGAAGCATGGTCGATGCAGCCAGCGAGGGCGCACTGATGGACAAAACTCCTACTGTTGCTCGATATTTAATTTCCAACATGGCAGAAAATTCCCAGCAGTTTGGTGTGAGACATAATAGCAGGCCAGTGCATGAATTGCAAACCAATGCAGCAGATGCAGCTGAGAATATGAGGTTGGAAAACAAGTTGAATGAATTAACCTCGATGGTCAGACAATTGGCAGTAGGGCAGCAAGTGAGTGCAGGACAACAGAAAGTGTGTGGAATCTGTGCTACTGATCATTTTACCGATGTGTGCCCACAGTTACAAGAGTCAAACAGCAATGGGGTTTTTCAGATGCAATCGAATTCCTACAGAAATCAGTCCAACCAGCAGTACAACCCCTATGCTCAGACCTACAATCCAGGTTGGAGAGACCACCCAAATTTGCGATACAGTACAGCTCAGCCACAGCAACCCCGAGCCCCTTTTCCTCCACATCAGAATTTTCAGCAACCCCCAAACCAATACCAGAATCAGTTCCAGCAGAGGTATGTGCCTCCTCCATTGCGAACCAATCAAGCTAATCCAGCTGCAACCACATCGAATGTCAATCCCGTTGTACAGGGCAATGCAAACTTGTCCACAGAAGACATGATCAAGCAAATGGCTGACAGAATGGCGGTACAAATGGCTGCCCAGATTGAATAGAACCTCACAGCCACGGTATAGGACCTCAAAACACAATTGGGGCAACTTGCTACTGAAATGAATGAAATCAAACAAGGCTTAGGAAAATTACCTTCCCAATCTGTACCAAATCAGCATGGAAATGTCAGTGCCATAACACTTCGCAGTGGCAAGGAACTGGTTGATGGAAATCAGAAGATGCAGAAACAGGGGACTACAAATTCAACAGTTCCACGTCCAGACCCAGTGCAGCACCCATTACAGCCAACTCCCTTGTCTTTCCCTTCTAGAGCTGCCGCTGCCACTAACAAAAGAGCAGAAGACCATGACAACCTGATGAACATTTTTAAGAAGGTGGAAATCAACATTCCACTTCTGGATGCCATAAAACAAATTCCCAAGTATGCAAAATTTTTGAAGGAGCTGTGCACGTACAAGAGAAATCTACGGGAAAGACACTTCCAGACAGTTTCAGCTCTATCTCAGTCTCGATTGCCTCCAAAGTGTGAAGATCCAGGACACTTTACAATCCCCTGCACCATTGGAGAGTTGACCATAGCTGATGCCCTCCTCGATTTAGGAGCCTCCATTAATGTCATGCCATCCACAGTCTACAAGATGTTGCATCTTGGAGAACTGAAACCAACAAATGTGGTGATTCAACTTGCAAATAGAAGTGTGGCTCATCCCTTGGGCGTGCTGGAAGACGTGTTAGTCAAGGTCAGTAAATTAATTTTTCCAGCCGACATCTATATTCTCGATATGCAGGATGAGAGCTCGATGCACAGATCCACCTTGATTTTAGGGAGACCCTTCTTGATGACTGCAAGAACAAAAATCGACGTTCATTCTGGTACCATGACCATGGAATTTGGAGAAGATATGGTTCAATTCAACATCTTTGAAGCTATGAAGCAACCAGTGGAGAACCACTCTCTCTTGTATGAGCATCCAGTTTTTGCCTGTCAAACCATACAGCCACCTGAGGAAATTCATTCCCTTGCAACAGTAGATTTAGCAACAAATTTTGATTTTGAGTCTTTTGATGAATTTTCTGAATTTCTGGATTCCCTTGATGTAGATAATGACACTTTTTCAATTTGTGATTGCACTAATAATACCTGTACAACATGTCTTGAAATAAATGCCATCACTAGTTCTTTGGTTAGTGATTCTGTAGAAAATGAGAGAGAAAAGAGCCTGCCATGCACACCAATCGAAAACCCAAAAGATGCAGCACCAGAAAAATTCCACGCACAGCAGTGTGACCTCAAACCTCTTCCAAACACTCTGAAATATGCATATCTGGATGAAGACCAGCACTGTCCAGTCATTATTGCTCAGAAGTTAACTGAGGACCAAGAAGGCCAACTGCTGCAACTCTTGAGGAAATACCAAAAAGCCATCGGATGGTCTTTGGCAGACATTCCTGGGATCAGCCCATCTGTGTGTATGCACAGAATTCTGATTGGATGATGAATGGAAACCCGTGAGGCAACCACAAAGAAGGCTAAATCCCACAATCCTTGGGGTAGTGAAGGAAGAGATTACCAAGCTACTGAAGGCTGGAATCATCTATCCTATTTCGGGCAGCACTTGGGTCTCACCAATTCAAGTTGTTCCAAAGAAGTCAGGGGTCACAGTGGTACAGAACAGAGAAAATCACTTGATCCCAACCAGAGTGACGAATCCATGGAGAGTATGCATCGATTACAGGAAGCTAAATCAAGCTACCAGGAAGGATCATTTCCCTCTCCCATTCATTGATCAAGTACTTGAAAGATTGGCAGGGAAATCACATTACTGTTTTCTCGATGGATTCTCTGGATACATGCAAATACACATAGCACCTGAGGACCAGCATAAAACGACTTTTACATGCCCCTTTGGAACTTTTGCTTATACACGAATGCCCTTTGGCTTGTGTAATGCACCTGCAACTTTACAAAGGTGCATGTTGAGCATTTTTGCAGAATTAATTGAATATTGCATGGAGGTCTTCATGGATGATTTTACAGTCTTTGGCTCTTCCTTTGTTGAATGTTTACATCACTTAGAGCAGGTTTTGAAAAGATGCATTGAAGCCAACCTTGTTTTGAATTTTGAAAAATGCCATTTTATGGTGAATGAAGGAGTGGTTTTAGGCCACCGCATCTCTGAGAAAGGAATCGAGGTTGACAAAGCCAAGATCGATGTGATTTCTTCTATGCCCAACCCCTCCTCAGTAAGGCAAATTCGATCCTTTCTCGGTCATGCAGGCTTCTACAGGAAGTTCATCAAATATTTCAGCAAAATTGCCTTGCCACTGTCGAACTTGTTGCAGAAAAATGTACCATTTGAATTCTCTGACTCATGCAAGAAGGCGTTTGAAGAGCTTAAGGAGAAACTCACCACAACACCTATTCTATAGCCCCCAAACTAGGAATTTCCCTTCGAGCTAATGTGTGATGCTTCTGATTTTGCTTTAGGTGCTGTGTTGTCACAAAGGAGGGATAAATTTCCCTATGTCATTTCGTATGCATCCAGAACTCTCGATGAAGCTCAAAGCAACTACACAACAACAGAAAAAGAATTGCTGGCCATTGTTTTTGCGTTGGACAAGTTTCGATCATATTTGGTGGGGTCCAGAATTACCATATACACAGACCATGCTGCTTTGAAGTATTTGTTGAAGAAAGCTGATGCAAAATCAAGACTGATAAGGTGGATGCTTCTTCTGCAAGAATTCGATCTAGACATCAAGGACCGCAGTGGAGCATCGAACCAAGTTGCTGATCATCTGAGCAGAATTTCACGACACTATGATTCGATACCCATACGTGATGATTTCCCCGATACTTTCCTTTATGCCTTACAGTCTTCCTCTCTCACTCCTTGGTATGCAGATCTGGTCAACTACCTAGCTTCAGGTATTCTGCCCCCACACACATCTAAGACGCAACAGCACAAATTGAAAGCAGATGCTAAATACTCTGTTTGGGATGACCCATACTTGTGGAAGTTTGGCAGCGACCAAGTTATCAGAAGGTGTGTTCCTGACAATGAATTTCGAGATATTCTTCAACACTGCCATGACACCAGCTTTGGAGGACACACTGAATCCTATCGAACCGCACAGAAAGTCCTCGATTATGGATTCTACTGGCCTACACTTTTTTGAGACGCACACAAATTTGTTGTTTCTTGTGAGAAATGCCAGCGAGCCCATGGTAATATAACAAAGAAGGATGAGATGCCTCAGCAACTGATTATCTTTTGTGAAGTCTTCGATGTATGGGGAATCGATTTTATGGGACCTTTTCCAAATTCTGCTGGTTTTTCCTACATACTGCTTGCTGTCGATTATGTCTCTCGATGGGTGGAAGACAAGGCCACACGCACCAATGATGCCAAGGTGGTGGTCGATTTTCTCAGGACTCACATTTTCTGTCGATTTGGAGTCCCCAAAGCTATAATCAGTGATCGAGGCACTCATTTCTGCAACAGAATTCTTGCAGCCTTGTTCCACAAGTATGGAGTCACTCATCGAACTTCCACACCTTATCACCCCCAAACCAATGGGCAAGCTGAAGTATTCAACGGGAGGTGAAGAATGCAGCTTCAAAATTGATCCACCCTCACGTAAAAAAGCTGGAGTCAAGCTGTTGGATGAGGCATTGTGGGCACAAAGAACATCTTATCGAACACCCTTAGGTATGTCACCTTTCAGAGTAGTTTTTGGTAAGGCCTGCCATCTCCCAGTTGAAATCGAGCACAAAGCTTATTGGGCTGTGAAGCAATGCAATTTGAATCTGAATGAAGCTGGCGCAAAAAGAAAATTGCAACTCCAGGAATTGGAGGAAATTAGGCTGCAGGCCTATGAAAATTCAAAAATTTACAAAGAAAGGTTGAAGAAATACCATGACATGCAGATTTCCAGCAAAGAGTTCTGTGAGGGGCAGAAAGTGTTGTTGTTCAACTCTAAGCTGAAATTGATTGCTGGAAAACTCATATCCAAATGGGCTGGCCCCTACATTGTTACCAAAGTTTTTCCCCATGGAGTTGTGGAGATTTCTGATGCGGATACGGGTCGAGCATTCAAAGTCAATGGTCAACAGCTGAAAATATTTCATGAAGGGCATCAATAGCAGGACTCAACAGCTGCAACGATCCATTGATATTCAGCCCTTGTCGTTTTGATTCGTCCCTCCCCAATGAATTCTCCTCCAATTTCATATCCTTCCACCAATTTGTTAGGCCCCAAGGTTAAAAATTTATATAGTTTATATTAAAAAGAGGCTGCAACGATTTGGTCTCCTACCCACACTTGCACCAACCATTTTTGGTGCATGATGATGATGGCTTGTGTGCCGTGAGTCAAATTTTGCACCGGAGCGGTTTCTTGAAACATTGATGGAAATCAACTCCAAATGATTCCTTAAGGCATGGGGAAAAGTTTTGGAGCAAAACCAAAGCATCTTGGTGGTGCACCATTGTGTGTGCCGTGAGTCAAATTTTGCACCGGAGCGGTTTTGGGAAACATTGATGCAAATCAACTCTAAATGGTTCCGTAAGGCATGGGGAAAAGTTTTGGGGCAAAACCAAAGCATCTTGGTGGTGCACCAAGGCACAAGGCTTCTTGTGTGCCGTGAGTCAAATTTTGCACCGGAGCGGTTTTGGGAAACATTGATGCAAATCAACTCGAAATGGTTCCCTAAGACATGGGGGAAAGTTTTGGGGCAAAACCAAACTATCTTGGTGGAGTTGACTAGGTGGGTTATTTTTGTGGTGCATCACTGCACATGGCGGCTTGTGTGCCGTGACTCAAATTTTGCACCGGAGCGATTTTGGGAAACATTGATGCAAATCAACTCCAAATGGTTCCCTGGGGGAAGGTTTTGGGGCAAAACCAAACCATCTTGGTGGAGTTGACTCGGTGGGTCATTTTTGTGGTCCACCACGACACATGCCGGCTTGTGTGCCACACTCAAATTTTTGCACCAGAGCGGTTTTGGGAAAAATTGATGGCAATCAACTCCAAATGGTTCCCTAAGGCATGTGCGGAAGGTTTTGGGTCAAAACCAAGACATGTTGGTGGACTTGACTCGGTGGGTCATTTTTGTGCACCACGGCACATGCCGGCTTGTGTGTCGTGACTCAAATTTTCGCACCGGAGGGATTTGGGGAAATATTGATGGCAAAAAACTCCAAATGACCCCCTATGGCATGGAGGAGGGTTTGGGGACAAAACCATGTCATTTTGAAATTGTTCTCAATTTTTCAAGTTTACCAAGTTTGTCCATTTCAAGAAAAATTCGTGAAAATTCAATGCCATGTCCAATGAGAATGAAATTTGGTGGGCACTTTGGATATTTATGGGATTGATTGCAAAAAATCACTTCAAAATTCAACCCCTTGTTACGCTTTTCCATTTTTCCTGATTTTACAATTTTCGAGTCTTTGAAAAAATAAAAAAATACTTCCCCTTCATAAAAAATTATGAAATTTGGGAAACAAGGAGATATCATTTTTATGAGGATGCCTGCAAAAAATCTCATCCAAATTCGGTCTCTAGTTCGAATTATGGACTTATACAAATTTGACTTTTGCATATTAGCCTATTATAGGGGGGGAGTGCTCCCCAAGCCTGGCCACTCCCACATGGTCTGTCTTGGAGGGAAGTGTCACGAGGCCCCCTCCCCTATGTTTCCATGCACCTTGTGGTGAGTAGAGCATACTCTATCATAACAGTGGTCGTTCGTACCATGGTCGAAAATCGCCGGGCCGCATGCGGCAGGTCGGTGGGTCTAGACCCGTGCCTCAGAAAAAATGTGGGTTTCACTTTTGTGGCTAGTTTAGCATGGACGGTGCTAGCATTGTTGAAAGCGATCCTATTTGTTGCCTTGGATGTTGCCTCAGATTTCTTAGGACTTCAAGTGGACTTTGCCGGCTAGCAACGTGCTAGGCCTGCCACATTAGTGAGTAAGGTTCTTTCCTTGGTTTTTTGATGGGGGACTTGCCAAACACACATTGTCAAGTGGGGAGTTTGGCTAGGGCGGCATATCTGTTAAAAGATAACGCATGTGTCCTAAGATGAGCTCAATGAGAACAGAAAACTCGTGTGGAACAAAAGGGTAAAAGCTCATTTGATTCTGATTTCAATTAGGAATACAAACCATCTTGGTGGCGTTGACTTGGTGGGTCATTTTTGTGGTGCACCACAGCACATGCTGACTTGTGTGCCGTGACTCAAATTTTGCACTAGAGCGGTTTTATGAAATATTAAAGGAAATCAACTCCAAATGGTTCCCCAAGGCATGGGGGAAGGTTTTGTGGGCAAAACCATAGCATGTTGGTGGAGTTGACTCGGTGAGTCATTTTTGTGGTGCACCACGACACATGCCGGCTTGTGTGTCGTGACTCAAATTTTCCACCGGAGCGATTTTGGGAAATATTGATGCAAACCAACTCCAAATGGTTTACCAAGGCATGGGGGAAGGTTTTGGGGCAAAACCAAAGCATCTTGGTGGACTTGACTCGGTGGGTTATTTTTGTGGTGCACCACGACACATGCCGGCTTGTGTGCCGTGACTCAAATTTTGCACCGAAGCGGTTTTGGGAAATATTGATGGCAATCAACTCCAAATGGTTTCCCAAGGCACGGGGGAAGGTTTTGGGGAAAAACTAAAGCATCTTGGTGGAGTTGCCTCGGTGGGTTATTTTTTTGGTGCACCACAGCACAAGCCGGTTTGTGTGCCGTGACTCAAATTTTGCACCGGAGCGGTTTTGGGAAACATTGATGCAAATCAACTCCAAATGGTTCCCTAAGGCATGGGGGAAGGTTGTGGGTCAAAACCAAAGCATCTTGGCGCAGTTGACTCGGGAGGTCATTTTTGTGGTGCACCACGCCACATGCCGGCTTGTGTGCTTTGACTTAAATTTTTGCACCGGAGCGGTTTGGCGAAATATTGATGCAAATCAACTCCAAATGGTTCCCCAAGGCATGGGGGAAGGTTTTGGGGCAAAACCAAAGCATCTTGGTGGAATTGACTCGGTGGGTTATTTTTGTGGTGCACCACTTCACATGCCGGCTTGTGTGTCGTGACTCAAATTTTGCATCGAAGCGGTTTTGGGAAATATTGATGGCAATCTACTCCAAATGGTTCCTTGAGGCATGGGGCAAGGTTTTGGGGCAAAACCAAAGCGTCTTGCTGGAGTTGACTCGGTGGGTCATTTTTGTGCACCACGGCACAAAACGGCTTGTGCGCCGTGACTCAAATTTTGCACCAGAGTGGTTTTGGGAAATATTGATGGAAATCAAATTCAAATGATTCCCCAAGGCACGGGGGAAGGTTTTTGGGCAAAACCAAAGCATCTTGGCGCGGTTGACTCGGGAGGTCACTCTTGTGGTGCACCACAACATATGCCGGCTTGTGTGCCGTGATTCAAATTTCTGCACCCGAGCAGTTTGGGGAAATATTGATGCAAACCAACTCCAAATGGTTCCCCAAGGCATGCGGGAAGTTTTTGGAGCAAAACCAAAGCACTTGGTGGAGTTGACTCGGTGGCTTATTTTTGTGGTGCACCACGACACATGCCAGCTTGTGTGGCGTGACTCAAATTTTGCACCGGAGCTGTTTTGGGAAATATTGATGGCAATCAACTCCAAAATGGTTCCCCAAGTCATGGGGGAAGGTTTTGGGGCAAAACCAAAGCATCTTGGTCTAGTTGACTCGGTGTGTTATTTTTGTGGTGCACCACACATGCCGGCTCTTGTGTCGTGACTCAAACTTTGCAGTGGAGCGTTTTATGGATATATTGATGCAAATGAACTCCAAATGGTTCCCCAAGGCATGGGGGTAGGTTTTGGGGCAAAACCAAAGCATCTTGGTGGAGTTGACTCGGTAGGTTATTTTTGTGGTGCACCACGACACATGCCAGCCTGTGCGCCGTGACTTAAACTTTGCACCAGAGCGGTTTTGGGAATTATTGATGGCAATCAACACCAAATGGTTCCATAAGGCATGGGGGAAGGTTTTGGGGTAAAACCAAAGCATCGTGGTGGAGTTGACTCAGTGGGTTATTTTTTTCGTGCACCACGACACAAGCCGGGTTATGTGTCGTGACTCAAATTTTGAAATGGAGGGGTTTTCGGAAATATTGATGGCAATCAACTCCAAATGGTTCCCCAAGGCATGGGAGAAGGTTTTTGGGCAAAATCAACGCATCTTGGTGGAGTTGAATCGGTGGGTCATTTTTGTGGTGCACCACGGCACAATTGTGTGTCGTGACACAAATTTTGCACCGGAATGGTTTTGGGAAATATTAATGCAAATCAACTCCAATTGGTTCCCCAAGGCATGGGGAAAGGTTTTGGGGCACAACCAAAGCATCTTGGTGGAGTTGACTCGGTTGGTTATTTTTGTGGTGCACCACGGCACATCCAGGCTTGTGTGTCGTGACTCAAATTTTGCACCGGAACGGTTTTGGGAAATATTGATGCAAATCAACTCCAAATGGTTCCCTAAGGCATGGGGAAAGGTTTTGGCACAAAACCAAAGCATCTTGGTGGAGTTGACTGGGTTGGTTATTTTTGTTGGATGCCGGCTTGTGTGCCGTTACTCAAATTTTGCACCGGAGCGGTTTTGGAAAATGTTGATGGCAATCAACTCCAAATAGTTCCCTAAGGCATGAGGGAAGGTTTTGGGCAAAACCAAAGCATCTTGGTGGAGTTGACTCGGTGTGTCATTTTTGTGGTGCACCACGGCACATGCCAGTTTGTGTGTCGTGACTCAAATTTTGCACCGGAGCGGTTTTGGGAAATACTGATGGCAATCAACTCCAAATGGTTCCCTAAGGCATGGGGGAAGATTTTGGGGCAAAACCGAAGCTTTTTGGAGGAGTTGACTTGGTGAGTCATTTTTGTGGTGCTCCAGGGCAAATGCCGGCTTGTGTGCTGTGACTCAAATTTTGCACCGGAACGGTTTTAGGAAATGTTGATGCAAATAAACTCCAAATGGTTCCCTAAGGCATGGGGAAGGTTTTTGGGGCAAAACCAAAGCATCTTGGTGGAGTTGACTCGGTGTGTTATTTTTGTGATGCACCACGGCACATGCCGGCTTGTGTGCCATGACTCAAATTTTGCACTAGAGCGATTTTGGCAAATATTGGTGCAAATCAACTCCAAATGGTTCCCCAAGGCATGGGGGAAGGTTTTTGCGGCAAAACCAAAGCATCTTGGTGGAGTTGACTGGGTGTGTTATTTTTGTGGTGCACCACGGCACATGCCGGCTTGTGTGCTCAGTGACTCAAATTTTGCACGGAGCGATTTTGGGAAATATTGATGGCAATCAACTCCAAATGGTTCCCCAAGGCATGGGGGAAGGTTTTCGAGCAAAATCAAAGATTCTTGGAGGACTTGACTCGGTGGGTCATTTTTGTGGTGCACCACGGCACATGCCGACTTGTGTGTCGTGACTCAAATTTTGCACCGGAACGGTTTTGGGAAATAATGATGCAAATCAACTCCAAATGGTTCCCTAAGGCATGGGGAAGGTTTTTGGGGAGAAACCAAAGCATCTTGGTGGAGTTGACTGGGTGTGTTATTTTTGTGGTGCACCACGGCACATGCCGGCTTGTGTGCCGTGACTCAAATTTTGCACCGGAACGGTTTTGGGAAATATTGATGCAAATCAACTCCAAATGGTTCTGCAAGACATGGGGGAAGGTTTTTGGGCAAAACCAAAGCATCTTGGTGGAGTTGACTCGGTGGGTTATTTTTGTGGTGGACCATGGCAGAAGCCGGCTTGTGTGCCGTGACTCAAATTCTGCACCGGAGCGGTTTTGGGAAACATTGATGTAAATCAACTCCAAATGGATCCCTAACACATGGGGGAAGGTTTTGGGGCAAAACCGAGGCATCTTGGTGCAGTTGACTCGGGAGGTCATTTTTGTAGTGCACAACGGCACATGCCGGCTTGTGTGTCATGACTCAAATTTTTGCACCAGAGCGGTTTGGGGAAATATTGATGCAAACCAACTCCAAATGGTTTACCAAGGCATGGGGGAAGGTTTTGGGGAAAAACAAAAGCATCTTGGTGGAGTTGACTCAGTGGTTTATTTTTGTGGTGCACCACGACACATGTCGGCTTGTGTGTCGTGACTTAAATTTTGCACCTGAGCGGTTTTGGGAAATATTGATGGCAATCAACTCCAAATGGTTCCCCAAGGCTCGGGGGAAGGTTTCGGGGAAAAACCAAAGCATCTTGGTGGAGTTGACTCGGTGGGTTATTTTTGTGGTGCACCACGGTGCATGCCGACTTGTGTGCTGTGACACAAATTTTCCACCGGAGCGGTGTTGGCAAATATTGATGGCAATCAACTCCAAATGGTTTCCCAATGCATGGGGTAAGGTTTTGGGGCAAAACCAATGCATCTTGGTGGAGTTGACTCGGTGGGTTATTTTTGAAGTGCACCACGACAAATGCCGGCTTGTGTGCCGTGACTCAAATTTTGCACCGGAGCGGTTTTGGGAAATATTGATTGCAATCACCTCCAAATGGTTCCCCAAGGCATGGGGGAAGGTTTTGGGGCAAAACCAAAGAATCTTGGTGGAGTTGACTCGGTGGGTTATTTTTGTGGTGCACCACGGTGCATGCCGACTTGTGTGCCGGGACTCAAATTTTGCATCGGAGCGGTTTGGGGAAATATTGATGCAAATCATTTCCAAATGGTTCCCCAAGGCATGGGGGAAGGTTTTGGAGCAAAACCAAAGCATCTTGCTGGAGTTGACTCAGTGGGTTATTTTTGTTGTGCGCCACAACACATGCTGGCTTGTGTGCCGTGACTCAAATTTTGCACCGGAGCGGTTTTAAGAAATATTGATGGCAATCAACTCCAAATGGTTCCCTTAGGCGTGGGGGATGGTTGTGGGGCAAAACGAAAGTATCTTGGTGGAGTTGACTGGGTGAGTTATTTTTGTGGTGTAGCACGACACATGCCGGCTTGTGTGCTGTGACACAAATTTTCCACCGGAGCGGATTTGGGAAATACTGATGGCAATCAACTCCAAATGGTTCCCCAAGGCACGGGAGAAGGTGTTGGGGCAAAACCAAAGCATCTTGGTGGAGTTGACTGGGTGAGTTATTTTTGTGGTGTAGCACGACACATGCCGGCTTGTGTGCTGTGACACAAATTTTCCACCGGAGCGGTGTTGGCAAATATTCATGGCAATCAACTCCAAATGGTTTCCCAATGCATGGGGAAAGGTTTTGGGGCAAAACCAAAGCATCTTGGTGGAGTTGACTCGGTGGGTTATTTTTGAAGTGCACCACGACAAATGTCGGCTTGTGTGCCGTGACTCAAATTTTGCACCGGAGCGGTTTTGGGAAATATTGATTGCAATCACCTCCAAATGGTTCCCCAAGGCATGGGGGAAGGTTTTGGGGCAAAACCAAAGAATCTTGGTGGAGTTGACTCGGTGGGTTATTTTTGTGGTGCACCACGGTGCATGCCGACTTGTGTGCCGGGACTCAAATTTTGCATCGGAGCGGTTTGGGAAATATTGATGCAAATCATTTCCAAATGGTCCCCCAAGGCATGGGGAAGGTTTTGGAGCAAAACCAAAGCATCTTGCTTGGAGTTGACTCGATGGGTTATTTTTGTTGTGCGCCACAACACATGCTGGCTTGTGTGCCGTGACTAAAATTTTGCAGCGGAGCGGTTTTAAGAAATATTGATGGCAATCAACTCCAAATGGTTCCCTTAGGCGTGGGGGATGGTTGTGGGGCAAAACGAAAGTATCTTGGTGGAGTTGACTGGGTGAGTTATTTTTGGGGTGTAGCACGACACATGCCGGCTTCTGTGCTGTGACACAAATTTTCCACCGGAGCGGTGTTGGCAAATATTGATGGCAATCAACTCCAAATGGTTTCCTAATGCATGGGGAAAGGTTTTGGGGCAAAACCAAAGCATCTTGGTGGAGTTGACTCGGTGGGTTATTTTTGAAGTGCACCACGACAAATGTCGGCTTGTGTGCCGTGACTCAAATTTTGCACCGGAGCGGTTTTGGGAAATATTGATTGCAATCACCTCCAAATGGTTCCCCAAGGCATGGGGGAAGGTTTTGAGGCAAAACCAAAGAATCTTGGTGGAGTTGACTCGGTGGGTTATTTTTGTGGTGCACCACGGCACATGCTGACTTGTGTCTTGGGACTCAAATTTTGCATCGGAGCGGTTTGGGGAAATATTGATGCAAATCATTTCCAAATGGTTCCCCAAGGCATGGGGGAAGGTTTTGGAGCAAAACCAAAGCATCTTGCTGGAGTTGACTTAGTGGGTTATTTTTATTGTGCGCCACAACACATGCTGGCTTGTGTGCCGTGACTCAAATTTTGCAGCGGAGCGGTTTTAAGAAATATTGATGGCAATCAACTCCAAATGGTTCCCTTAGGCGTGGGGGATGGTTGTGGGGCAAAACGAAAGTATCTTGGTGGAGTTGACTGGGTGAGTTATTTTTGTGGTGTAGCACGACACATGCCGGCTTGTGTGCTGTGACACAAATTTTCCACCGGAGCGGTGTTGGCAAATATTGATGGCAATCAACTCCAAATGGTTTCCCAATGCATGGGGAAAGGTTTTGGGGCAAAACCAAAGCATCTTGGTGGAGTTGACTCGGTGGGTTATTTTTGAAGTGCACCACGACAAATGTCGGCTTGTGTGCCGTGACTCAAATTTTGCACCGGAGCGGTTTTGGGAAATATTGATTGCAATCACCTCCAAATGGTTCCCCAAGGCATGGGGGAAGGTTTTGAGGCAAAACCAAAGAATCTTGGTGGAGTTGACTCGGTGGGTTATTTTTGTGGTGCACCACGGTGCATGCCGACTTGTGTGCCGGGACTCAAATTTTGCATTGGAGCGGTTTGGGGAAATATTGATGCAAATCATTTCCAAATGGTTCCCCAAGGCATGGGGGAAGGTTTTGGAGCAAAACCAAAGCATCTTGCTGGAGTTGACTCAGTGGGTTATTTTTGTTGTGCGCCAAAACAAATGTTGGCTTGTGTGCCGTGACTCAAATTTTGCACCGGAGCGGTTTTAAGAAATATTGATGGCAATCAACTCCAAATGGTTCCCTTAGGCGTGGGGGATGGTTGTGGGGCAAAACGAAAGTATCTTGGTGGAGTTGACTGGGTGAGTTATTTTTGTGGTGTAGCACGACACATGCCGGCTTGTGTGCTGTGACACAAATTTTCCACCGGAGCGGTGTTGGCAAATATTGATGGCAATCAACTCCAAATGGTTTCCCAATGCATGGGGAAAGGTTTTGGGAGCAAAACCAAAGCATCTTGGTGGAGTTGACTCGGTGGGTTATTTTTGAAGTGCACCACGACAAATGTCGGCTTGTGTGCCGTGACTCAAATTTTGCACCGGAGCGGTTTTGGGAAATATTGATTGCAATCACCTCCAAATGGTTCCCCAAGGCATGGGGGAAGGTTTTGGGGCAAAACCAAACCATCTTGGTGGAGTTGACTCGGTGGGTTATTTTTGTGGTGCACCACGGTGCATGCCGACTTGTGTGCCGGGACTCAAATTTTGCATCGGAGCGGTTTGGGGAAATATTGATGCAAATCATTTCCAAATGGTTCCCCAAGGCATGAGGGAAGGTTTTGGAGCAAAACCAAAGCATCTTGCTTGGAGTTGACTCGAGTGGGTTATTTTTGTTGTGCGCCACGACACGTCTTGGCTTGTGTGCTGTGACTCAAATTTTGCACGGAGCGGTTTTAGGAAATATTGATGGCAATCAACTCCAAATGGTTCCCTTAGGCGTGGGGATGGTTGTGGGGCAAAAGCGAAAGTATCTTGGTGGGGTTGGCTGGGTGAGTTATTTTTGTGGTGTAGCACGACACATGCCGGCTTGTGTCTTTGTGACACAAATTTTCCACCGGAGCGGTGTTGGCAAATATTGATGGCAATCAACTCCAAATGGTTTCCCAATGCATGGGGAAAGGTTTTGGGGCAAAACCAAAGCATCTTGGTGGAGTTGACTCGGTGGGTTATTTTTGAAGTGCACCACGACAAATGTCGGCTTGTGTGCAGTGACTCAAATTTTGCACGGAGCGGTTTTGGGAAATATTGATTGCAATCACCTCCAAATGGTTCCCCAAGGCATGGGGGAACGTTTTGGGAGCAAAACCAAAGAATCTTGGTGGAGTTGACTCGGTGGGTTATTTTTGTGGTGCACCACGGTGCATGCCGACTTGTGTGCCGGGACTCAAATTTTGCATCGGAGCGGTTTGGGGAAATATTGATGCAAATCATTTCCAAATGGTTCCCCAAGGCATGGGGAAGGTTTTGGAGCAAAACCAAAGCATCTTGCTTGGAGTTGACTCGATGGGTTATTTTTGTTGTGCGCCACGACACATCTTTGCTTGTGTGCTGTGACTCAAAATTTGCAGCGGAGCGGTTTTAAGAAATATTGATGGCAAGCAACTCCAAATGGTTCCCTTAGGCGTGGGGGATGGTTGTGGGGCAAAAGCGAAAGTATCTTGGTGGAGTTGGCTGGGTGAGTTATTTTTGTGGTGTAGCACGACACATGCCGGCTTGTGTGCTGTGACACAAATTTTCCACCGGAGCGGTGTTGGCAAATATTGATGGCAATCAACTCCAAATGGTTTCCCAATGCATGGGGAAAGGTTTTGGGGCAAAACCAAAGCATCTTGGTGGAGTTGACTCGGTGGGTTATTTTTGAAGTGCACCACGACAAATGTCGGCTTGTGTGCCGTGACTCAAATTTTGCACCGGAGCGGTTTTGGGAAATATTGATTGCAATCACCTCCAAATGGTTCCCCAAGGCATGGGGGAAGGTTTTGGGGCAAAACCAAAGAATCTTGGTGGAGTTGACTCGGTGGGTTATTTTTGTGGTGCACCACGGTGCATGCCGACTTGTGTGCCGGGACTCAAATTTTGCATGGGAGCGGTTTGGGGAAATATTGATGCAAATCATTTCCAAATGGTTCCCCAAGGCATGGGGGAAGGTTTTGGAGCAAAACCAAAGCATCTTGCTGGAGTTGACTCAGTGGGTTATTTTTGTTGTGCGCCACAACAAATGCTGGCTTGTGTGCCGTGACTCAAATTTTCCACCGGAGCGGTTTTAAGAAATATTGATGGAAATCAACTCCAAATGGTTCCCTTAGGCGTGGGGGATGGTTGTGGGGCAAAACGAAAGTATCTTGGTGGAGTTGGTTAGGTGAGTTATTTTTGTGGTGTAGCACGACACATGCCAGGCTTGTGTCTTTGTGACACAAATTTTCCACCGGAGCGGTGTTGGCAAATATTGATGGCAATCAACTCCAAATGGTTTCCCAATGCATGGGGAAAGGTTTTGGGGCAAAACCAAAGCATCTTGGTGGAGTTGACTCGGTGGGTTATTTTTGAAGTGCACCACGACAAATGTCGGCTTGTGTGCCGTGACTCAAATTTTGCACCGGAGCGGTTTTGGGAAATATTGATTGCAATCACCTCCAAATGGTTCCCCAAGGCATGGGGGAAGGTTTTGGGGCAAAACCAAAGAATCTTGGTGGAGTTGACTCGGTGGGTTATTTTTGTGGTGCACCACGGTGCATGCAGACTTGTGTGCTAGGGACTCAAATTTTGCATCGGAGCGGTTTGGGGAAATATTGATGCAAATCATTTCCAAATGGTTCCCCAAGGCATGGGGAAGGTTTTGGAGCAAAACCAAAGCATCTTGCTTGGAGTTGACTCGATGGGTTATTTTTGTTGTGCGCCACGACACGTGTCGGCTTGTGTGCCATGACTCAAATTTTGCACGGAGCGGTTTTAAGAAATATTGATGGCAATCAACTCCAAATGGTTCCCTTAGGCGTGGGGGATGGGTTGTGGGGCAAAACGAAAGTATCTTGGTGGGGTTAGTTGGGTGAGTTATTTTTGTGGTGTAACACGACACATGCCGAAGCTTGTGTCTTTGTGACACAAATTTTCCACCGGAGCGGTGTTGGCAAATATTGATGGCAATCAACTCCAAATGGTTTCCCAATGCATGGGGAAAGGTTTTGGGGCAAAACCAAAGCATCTTGGTGGTGTTGACTCGGTGGGTTATTTTTGAAGTGCACCACGACAAATGTCGGCTTGTGTGCTAGTGACTCAAATTTTGCACCGGAGCGGTTTTGGGAAATATTGATTGCAATCACCTCCAAATGGTTCCCCAAGGCATGGGGGAAGGTTTTGAGGCAAAACCAAAGAATCTTGGTGGAGTTGACTCGGTG
Source organism: Lablab purpureus (assembly GCA_030347555.1). Classification (NCBI taxonomy): domain Eukaryota; kingdom Viridiplantae; phylum Streptophyta; class Magnoliopsida; order Fabales; family Fabaceae; genus Lablab; species Lablab purpureus. The sequence goes on from CM059256.1 coordinate 312,338, forward strand.
GGTTATTTTTGTGGTGCACCACGGTGCATGCAGACTTGTGTCTTCGGGACTCAAATTTTGCATCGGAGCGGTTTGGGGAAATATTGATGCAAATCATTTCCAAATGGTTCCCCAAGGCATGGGGAAGGTTTTGGAGCAAAACCAAAGCATCTTGCTTGGAGTTGACTCGATGGGTTATTTTTGTTGTGCGCCACAACACATGCTGGCTTGTGTGCCGTGACTCAAATTTTGCACGGAGCGGTTTTAAGAAATATTGATGGCAATCAACTCCAAATGGTTCCCTTAGGCGTGGGGATGGTTGTGGGGCAAAACGAAAGTATCTTGGTGGAGTTAGTTGGGTGAGTTATTTTTGTGGTGTAGCACGACACATGCCGGCTTGTGTCTTTGTGACACAAATTTTCCACCGGAGCGGTGTTGGCAAATATTGATGGCAATCAACTCCAAATGGTTTCCCAATGCATGGGGAAAGGTTTTGGGGCAAAACCAAAGCATCTTGGTGGAGTTGACTCGGTGGGTTATTTTTGAAGTGCACCACGACAAATGTCGGCTTGTGTGCAGTGACTCAAATTTTGCACCGGAGCGGTTTTGGGAAATATTGATTGCAATCACCTCCAAATGGTTCCCCAAGGCATGGGGGAAGGTTTTGGGGCAAAACCAAAGAATCTTGGTGGAGTTGACTCGGTGGGTTATTTTTGTGGTGCACCACGGTGCATGCCGACTTGTGTGCCGGGACTCAAATTTTGCATCGGAGCGGTTTGGGGAAATATTGATGCAAATCATTTCCAAATGGTTCCCCAAGGCATGAGGAAGGTTTTGGAGCAAAACCAAAGCATCTTCTTTGGAGTTGACTCGGTGGGTTATTTTTGTTGTGCGCCACAACACATGCTGGCTTGTGTGCCGCGACTCAAATTTTGCACCGGAGCGGTTTTAGGAAATATTGATGGCAATCAACTCCAAATAGTTCCCTTAGGCGTGGGGGATGGTTGTGGGGCAAAATGAAAGTATCTTGGTGGGGTTGACTGGGTGAGTTATTTTTGTGGTGTAGCACGACACATGCCGGCTTGTGTGCTGTGACACAAATTTTCCACCGGAGCGGTGTTGGCAAATATTGATGGCAATCAACTCCAAATGGTTTCCCAATGCATGGGGAAAGGTTTTGGGGCAAAACCAAAGCATCTTGGTGGAGTTGACTCGGTGGCTTATTTTTGAAGTGCACCACAACAAATGTCGGCTTGTGTGCCGTGACTCAAATTTTGCACCGGAGCGGTTTTGGGAAATATTGATTGCAATCACCTCCAAATGGTTCCCCAAGGCATGGGGGAACGTTTTGGGGCAAAACCAAAGAATCTTGGTGGAGTTGACTCGGTGGGTTATTTTTGTGGTGCACCACGGTGCATGCCGACTTGTGTGCCGGGACTCAAATTTTGCATCGGAGCGGTTTGGGGAAATATTGATGCAAATCATTTCCAAATGGTTCCCCAAGGCATGAGGGAAGGTTTTGGAGCAAAACCAAAGCATCTTGCTGGAGTTGACTCAGTGGGTTATTTTTGTTGTGCGCCACAACACGTGCTGGCTTGTGTGCCGCGACTCAAATTTTGCACCGGAGCGGTTTTAGGAAATATTGATGGCAATCAACTCCAAATGGTTCCCTTAGGCGTGGGGGATGGTTGTGGGGAAAAACGAAAGTATCTTGGTGGGGTTGACTGGGTGAGTTATTTTTGTGGTGTAGCACGACACATGCCGGCTTGTGTGCTGTGACACAAATTTTCCACCGGAGCGGTGTTGGCAAATATTGATGGCAATCAACTCCAAATGGTTTCCCAATGCATGGGGAAAGGTTTTGGGGCAAAACCAAAGCATCTTGGTGGAGTTGACTCGGTGGGTTATTTTTGAAGTGCACCACGACAAATGTCGGCTTGTGTGCCGTGACTCAAATTTTGCACCGGAGCGGTTTTGGGAAATATTGATTGCAATCACCTCCAAATGGTTCCCCAAGGCATGGGGGAACAATTTGGGGCAAAACCAAAGAATCTTGGTGGAGTTGACTCGGTGGGTTATTTTTGTGGTGCACCACGGTGCATGCCGACTTGTGTGCCGGGACTCAAATTTTGCATGGGAGCGGTTTGGGGAAATATTGATGCAAATCATTTCCAAATGTTTCCCCAAGGCATGGGGGAAGGTTTTGGAGCAAAACCAAAGCATCTTGCTGGAGTTGACTCGGTGGGTTATTTTTGTTGTGCGCCACAACACATGCTGGCTTGTGTGCCGTGACTCAAATTTTGCAGCGGAGCGGTTTTAAGAAATATTGATGGCAAGCAACTCCAAATTGTTCCCTTAGGCGTGGGGGATGGTTGTGGGGCAAAACAAAAGTATCTTGGTGGAGTTGACTGGGTGAGTTATTTTTGTGGTGTAGCACGACACATGCCGGCTTGTGTGCTGTGACACAAATTTTCCACCGGAGCGGTGTTGGCAAATATTGATGGCAATCAACTCCAAATGGTTTCCCAATGCATGGGGAAAGGTTTTGGGGCAAAACCAAAGCATCTTGGTGGAGTTGACTCGGTGGGTTATTTTTGAAGTGCACCACGACAAATGTCGGCTTGTGTGCCGTGACTCAAATTTTGCACCGGAGCGGTTTTGGGAAATATTGATTGCAATCACCTCCAAATGGTTCCCCAAGGCATGGGGGAAGGTTTTGGGGCAAAACCAAAGAATCTTGGTGGAGTTGACTCGGTGGGTTATTTTTGTGGTGCACCACGGTGCATGAAGACTTGTGTGCCGGGACTCAAATTTTGCATCGGAGCGGTTTGGGGAAATATTGATGCAAATCATTTCCAAATGGTTCCCCAAGGCATGGGGGAAGGTTTTGGAGCAAAACCAAAGCATCTTGCTGGAGTTGACTCAGTGGGTTATTTTTGTTGTGCGCCACAACACGTGCTGGCTTGTGTGCCATGACCCAAATTTTGCACCGGAGCGGTTTTAAGAAATATTGATGGCAATCAACTCCAAATGGTTCCCTTAGGCGTGGGGGATGGGTTTGGGGCAAAACGAAAGTATCTTGGTGGGGTTGACTGGGTGAGTTATTTTTGTGGTGTAACACGACACATGCCGGCTTGTGTGCTGTGACACAAATTTTCCACCGGAGCGGTGTTGGCAAATATTGATGGCAATCAACTCCAAATGGTTTCCCAATGCATGGGGAAAGGTTTTGGGGCAAAACCAAAGCATCTTGGTGGTGTTGACTCGGTGGGTTATTTTTGAAGTGCACCACGACAAATGTCGGCTTGTGTGCCGTGACTCAAATTTTGCACCGGAGCGGTTTTGGGAAATATTGATTGCAATCACCTCCAAATGGTTCCCCAAGGCATGGGGGAAGGTTTTGGGGCAAAACCAAAGAATCTTGGTGGAGTTGACTCGGTGGGTTATTTTTGTGGTGCACCACGGTGCATGCCGACTAGTGTGCTGGGACTCAAATTTTGCATCGGAGCGGTTTGGGGAAATATTGATGCAAATCATTTCCAAATGGTTCCCCAAGGCATGGGGAAGGTTTTGGAGCAAAACCAAAGCATCTTGCTTGGAGTTGACTCGATGGGTTATTTTTGTTGTGCGCCACGACACATGTCGGCTTGTGTGTCAGTGACTCAAATTTTGCACGGAGCGGTTTTAAGAAATATTGATGGCAATCAACTCCAAATGGTTCCCTTAGGCGTGGGGGATGGTTGTGGGGCAAAACGAAAGTATCTTGGTGGAGTTGACTGGGTGAGTTATTTTTGTGGTGTAGCACGACACATGCCGGCTTGTGTGCTGTGACACAAATTTTCCACCGGAGCGGTGTTGGCAAATATTGATGGCAATCAACTCCAAATGGTTTCCCAATGCATGGGGAAAGGTTTTGGGGCAAAACCAAAGCATCTTGGTGGAGTTGACTCGGTGGGTTATTTTTGAAGTGCACCACGACAAATGTCGGCTTGTGTGCCGTGACTCAAATTTTGCACCGGAGCGGTTTTGGGAAATATTGATTGCAATCACCTCCAAATGGTTCCCCAAGGCATGGGGGAAGGTTTTGGGGCAAAACCAAAGAATCTTGGTGGAGTTGACTCGGTGGGTTATTTTTGTGGTGCACCACCGTGCATGACTTGTGTGCCGGGACTCATATTTTGCATCGGAGCGGTTTGGGGAAATATTGATGCAAATCATTTCCAAATGGGTCCCCAAGGCATGGGGGAAGGTTTTGGAGCAAAACCAAAGCATCTTGCTGGAGTTGACTCAGTGGGTTATTTTTGTTGTGCGCCACAACACATGCTGGCTTGTGTGCCGTGACTCAAATTTTGCACCGGAGCGGTTTTAAGAAATATTGATGGCAATCAACTCCAAATGGTTCCCTTAGGCATGGGGGATGGTTGTGGGGCAAAACGAAAGTATCTTGGTGGAGTTGACTGGGTGAGTTATTTTTGTGGTGTAGCACGACACATGTCGGCTTGTGTGCTGTGACACAAATTTTCCACCGGAGCGGTGTTGGCTAATATTGATGGCAATCAACTCCAAATGGGTTCCCAATGCATGGGGAAAGGTTTTGGGGAAAAACCAAAGCATCTTGGTGGAGTTGACTCGATGGGTCAATTTTGTGGTGCACCACGGCAAATGTCGGCTTGTGTGCCGTGACTAAAATTTTGCACCGGAGCGGTTTTTGGAGATATTGATGGCAATCACCTCCAAATGGTTCCCCAAGGCATGGGGGAAGGTTTTGGGGCAAAACCAAAGAATATTGGTCGAGTTGACTCGGTGGGTTATTTTTGTGGTGCACCACGGTGCATGCCGACTTGTGTGCCGCGACTCAAATTTTGCATCGGAGCGGTTTGGGGAAATATTGATGCAAATCCTTTCCAAATGGTTCCCCAAGTCATGGGGGAAGGTTTTGGAGCAAAACCAAAGCATCTTGCTGGAGTTGACTCAGTGGGTTATTTTTGTTGTGCGCCACAACACATGCTGGCTTGTGTGCCGTGACTCAAATTTTGCACCGGAGCGGTTTTAAGAAATATTGATGGCAATCAACTCCAAATGGTTACCTTAGGCATGGGGGATGGTTGTGGGGCAAAACGAAAGTATCTTGGTGGAGTTGACTGGGTGAGTTATTTTTGTGGTGTAGCACGACACATGCCGGCTTGTGTGCTGTGACACAAATTTTCCACCGGAGCGGTGTTGGCAAATATTGATGGCAATCAACTCCAAATGGTTTCCCAATGCATGGGGAAAGGTTTTGGGGCAAAACCAAAGCATCTTGGTGGAGTTGACTCGGTGGGTTATTTTTGAAGTGCACCACGACAAATGTCGGCTTGTGTGCCGTGACTCAAATTTTGCACCGGAGCGGTTTTGGGAAATATTGATTGCAATCACCTCCAAATGGTTCCCCAAGGCATGGGGGAAGGTTTTGGGGCAAAACCAAAGAATCTTGGTGGAGTTGACTCGGTGGGTTATTTTTCTGGTGCACCACGGTGCATGCCGACTTGTGTGCCGCGACTCAAATTTTGCATCGGAGCGGTTTGGGGAAATATTGATGCAAATCATTTCCAAATGGTTCCCCAAGGCATGGGGGAAGGTTTTGGAGCAAAACCAAAGCATCTTGCTGGAGTTGACTCAGTGGGTTATTTTTGTTGTGCGCCACAACACATGCCGGCTTGTGTGCCGTGACTCAAATTTTTCACCGGAGCGCTTTGAAGAAATATTGATGGCAATCAACTCCAAATGGTTCCCTTAGGCGTGGGGGATGGTTGTGGGGCAAAACGAAAGTATCTTGGTGGAGTTGACTGGGTGAGTTATTTTTGTGGTGTAGCACGACACATGCCGGCTTGTGTGCTGTGACACAAATTTTCCACCGGAGCGGTGTTGGCAAATATTGATGGCAATCAACTCCAAATGGTTTCCCAATGCATGGGGAAAGGTTTTGGGGCAAAACCAAAGCATCTTGGTGGAGTTGACTCGGTGGGTTATTTTTGAAGTGCACCACGACAAATGTCGGCTTGTGTGCCGTGACTCAAATTTTGCACCGGAGCGGTTTTGGGAAATATTGATTGCAATCACCTCCAAATGGTTCCCCAAGGCATGGGGGAAGGTTTTGGGGCAAAACCAAAGAATCTTGGTGGAGTTGACTCGGTGGGTTATTTTTGTGGTGCACCACGGTGCATGACTGGTGTGCCGGGACTCAAATTTTGCATCGGAGCGGTTTGGGGAAATATTGATGCAAATCATTTCCAAATGGGTCCCCAAGGCATGGGGAAGGTTTTGGAGCAAAACCAAAGCATCTTGCTTGGAGTTGACTCGGTGGGTTATTTTTGTTGTGCGCCACAACACATGTCGGCTTGTGTGCTGTGACTCAAATTTTGCACGGAGCGGTTTTAAGAAATATTGATGGCAATCAACTCCAAATGGTTCCCTTAGGCATGGGGGATGGTTGTGGGGCAAAACGAAAGTATCTTGGTGGAGTTGACTGGGTGAGTTATTTTTGTGGTGTAGCACCACACATGCCGACTTGTGTGCTGTGACACAAATTTTCCACCGGAGCGGTGTTGGCAAATATTGATGGCAATCAACTCCAAATGGTTTCCCAATGCACGGGGAAAGGTTTTGGGGCAAAACCAAAGCATCTTGGTGGAGTTGACTCGATGGGTCAATTTTGTGGTGCACCACGGCACATGTTGGCTTGTGTGTCGTGACTAAAATTTTGTACCGGAGCGGTTTTTGGAGATATTGATGGAAATCAACTCCAAATGTTTCCCTAAAGCATGGGGAAAGGTTTTGGGGAAAAACCAAAGTATCCTCGTGGAGTTGACTCGGTGGGTCATTTTCGTGGTGCACAACGACACATGCTGGCTTGTGTGCCGTAACTCAAATTTTGCACCGTAGCGGTTTTGGGAAATATTGATGCAAATCAACTCCAAATGGTTCCCCAAGACATGGGGGAAGGTTTTGGGGAAAAACGAAAGCATCCTCGTGGAGTTGACTCGGTGGGTCATTTTTGTGGCGCACCACGGCACATGCCGGCTTGTGTGCCGTGACTAAAATTTTGCACCGGAGCAGTTTTGGGAAGTATTGACGCAAATCAACTACCAATGGTTCCCCAAGGCATGGGGAAAGCTTTTCGGGCAAAACCAAAGTATCTTGGTGCAGTTGACTCAGTGGGTTATTTTTGTGGTGCACCACAGTACATGCCGGCTTGTGTGCCGTGATTCAAATTTTGCACCAGAGCGGTTTGGAGAAATATTGATGCAAATCAACTCCAAATGGTTCCCCAAGGCATCGAGGAAGGTTTTGGGAAAAAACCAAAGCATCCTCAAGGAGTTGACTTGGTGGGTCATTTTTGTCGTGCACCACTGCACGTGCCGGCTTGTGTGCCGTGACTCAAATTTTGCACCGGAGCGATTTTGGGAAGTATTGATGCAAATCAACTCCAAATGGTTCCCCAAGGCATGGGGATGGCTTTTCGGGCAAAGCCAAAGTATCTTGGTGGAGTTGACTTGGTGGATTATTTTTGTGGTGCACCACGGTACATGCCGGCTTGTGTGCCGTGACTCAAATTTTGCACCAGAGCGGTGTGGAGAAATATTGATGCAAATCAACTCCAAATGGTTCTCCAAGGCATGGGGGAAGGTTTTCGGGAAAAACCAAAGCATCCTCGTGGGGTTGACTCGGTGGGTCATTTTTGTGGTACACCACGGCACATGCCGGCTTGTGTGTCGTGAGTAACTTTTTGCACCGGAGCGGTTTTGGGAAATATTGATGCAAATCAACTCCAAAGGGTTCCCCAAGGCATGGGGAAAGCTTTTCGGGCAAAACCAAAGTATCTTGGTGGAGTTGACTCGGTGGGTTATTTTTGTGGTGCACCACGGTACATGCCGGCTTGTGTGCCGTGACTCAAATTTTGCACCGGATCGTTTTGGAGAAATATTGATGCAAATCAACTCCAAATGGTTCCCCAAGGCACGGGGGAAGGTTTTGGGTAAAAACCAAAGCATCCTCGTGGAGTTGACTCGGTGAGTCATTTTTGTGGTGCTCCACAGCACATGCTGGCTTGTGTGCTGTGACTCAAATTTTGCACCGGAGCGGTTTTGGGAAATATTGATCCAAATAAACTCCAAATGGTTCCCCAAGGCATGGGGAAAGCTTTTCGGGCAAAACCAAAGTATCTTGGTGGAGTTGACTCGATGGGTTATTTTTATGGTGCACCACGATACATGCCGGCTTGTGTGCCGTGACTCAAATTTTGCACCAGAGCAGTTTGGGGAAATATTGATGCAAATCAACTCCAAATGGTTCTCCAAGGCATGGGGGAAGGTTTTGGCGAAAAACCAAAGCATCCTCGTGGAGTTGACTCAGTGGGTCATTTTTGTGGTGCACCACGGCACATGCTAGCTTGTGTGCCGTGACTCAAATTTTGCACCGGAGCGGTTTTGGGAAATATTGATGCAAATCAACTCCAAATGGTTCTCCAAGGCATGGGGGAAGGTTTTGGGGAAAAACCAAAGCATCCTCGTGGAGTTGACTCAGTGGGTCATTTTTGTGGTGCACCACGGCACATGCCGGCTTGTGTGCGTGACTCAAATTTTGCACCGGAGTGGTTTTGGGAAATATTGATGCAATCAACTCCAAATGGTTCTCCAAGGCATGGGGAAATCTTTTCAGGCAAAGCCAAAGTATCTTGGTGGAGTTGACTCGGTGGGTTATGTATGTGGTGCACCACGGTACATGCCGACTTGTGTGCCGTGACTCAAATTTTGCACCAGAGCGGTTTGGAAAAATATTGATGCAAATCAACTCCAAATGGTTCCCCAAGGCATGGGGGAAGGTTTTGGGGAAGGTTTTGGGGAAAAACCAAAGTATCCTCGTGGAGTTGACTCGGTGGGTTATTTTTGTGGTGCACCACGGCACATGCCGGCTTGTGTGCCGTGACTCAAATTTTTAACCGGAGCGGTTTTGGGAAATATTGATGCAAATCAACTCCAAATGGTTCCCTAAGGCATGGGGAAAGCTTTTCCGGCAAAACCAAAGTATCTTGGTGGAGTTGACTCGGTGGGTTATTTTTGTGGTGCAGCACGGTATATGCCGGCTTGCGTGCCGTGACTCAAATTTTGCACCAGAGCGGTTTGGAGTAATATTGATGCAAATAAACTCCAAATGGTTCCCCAAGGCATGGGGGAAGGTTTTGGGGAAAAACCAAAGCATCCTCGTGGAGTTGACTCGGTGGGTCATTTTTGTGGTGCACTACAGCACATGGCAGCTTGTGTGTCGTGACTCAAATTTTGCACCGGAGCGGTTTTGGGAAAAATTGATGCAAATCAACTCCAAATGGTTCCCCGAGGCATGGGGAAGGCTTTTCGGGGAAAGCCAAAGTATCTTGGTGGAGTTGACTCGGTGGGTTATTTTTGTGGTGCACCACGGTACATGCCGGCTTGTGTGCCGTGACTCAAATTTTGCTCCAGAGCGGTTTGGAGAAATATGTTGGAATAAATGGCTGAGTTTAAGAGGGGGGTGAATTAAACTTTCAAAGATTTTCGAAACCCAATGGCCAAATATGAAAAAACCAGATTCGGATTGAAGATTAAAACCAATTTTAATAGGTTCTTGAAATGCTTTTAATCAATTGATCATATATCCAATTCAATTACAATTTAAAATTCAATTGCCGATTGTAAAAGATCAAAGGAAGAAGAACAACACAGCAGATTTATACTGGTTCACCTTTCAACAAAGGCTACATCCAGTTTCCTAACCACACAAATTCAATCAATTCACTAAAAACCAGTTTTTACATGAACACTACATGCAAAACGAAAAACAGAAAGCTGCACCTAGTCTTGAACCCTACAAGACTTCTAAACACCTGTAAAACCCTATTACAAGAGCCCTTAATCACCCTGATTAAGAGACAAACACGCAAATAACAAACACACAAAGAATTGGATTGAATTCACCTGGAAAACTCAAAGCAGAAGCAAAAACAGAGCATGCAACAATGACGAAAAACAGAGTATGATTTCTTGATTCAATTTGCTATTCAATTCGATCTTGGACTTCTTGGAGTGATTCGCAAATTGATTTAGAGTGTAAGAGAAACGTTCTTGCTCGAGTGGGTTCTTCTAAAAATGATTCGTCACTTAGTTCTTTAAATTTCAAGTTATATATAAAAAGCTGTTAAAGCGATTCGACGAGAATAGTCGGTTGAAATCGCATTTTAACCGGTTGTTTTCATTAAAAACAATTTTCCAGTGAGCACCCTTTTTCTGGAACTTGAAATCGGTCGAGTTGAAAACCCGTTTTAACTAGCTATTCGAAATCTGGAATTCTCGAACAAAGCTACCAGGATTTTAAGCTGGTTTAAATTTCAAAAACAGATCGACTAAAATTTCCCAAATACAAAGCTTTGAAAAATGAAGAACAGTTTAACTAGTTGAAATCAGATTTTTAACTAGATAAAAATTAGTTAAACCTTTGAAATCATTTTAAACCTTTTTAAAACATTTCAAAACATTTTAAACCCCAAGATAAAGTCCAAGATTAATTGAAATGCAACATACCACACAACCTAGGACTCTCTAACCATAAGACATAATCTTCATTCTTCAAGCACCATCATCTTCATCATCAAAGGTGGTTGGAGACATCAAATCCACTTGAAACCAAGTCTTCAAGTCCAACAAACTCCCCCTATTTGATGATGACAACCACTTGATGCATTCATTGTCTTTGAAGAATGTAAGAGTCATGCACAAAACATAAAAATACAGCAGAACAGTGTGGTAAAGAATTATAGCATCAGTTCAGAAAATACTGCAACATCATTTTATATAACGATAGCGAGCAGAGCCTTGTGAAGCGATATTCTTCTCCCCTTTCAACACATTCTAGCGATGAGTATTCTTCTCCCCCTTTCACCTGTGCATCATGTTGTTGTGCCTTCAATGCATTCAACAATTTCTCCCCCTTTGGAATCATCAAATAGCACACGAGAGAAAAAAAATAACATAGCATATGCAGCAAATTTTAAATTGTTCAAGATACATGGGAATTTAACCCAATTAAAAAAAAGCAGCAACAAATAAGCACATACAGCACACAACCAAACAGCAATGAAATGCAAAAACATGAATGCAAACAGCAACAACAGCATGATTTTGCAGCAGCATTAGTAGAATCTGTGTAGCAGAAGTTGAATTAATGCACCAGCAACAACAAATGCACCAGCAGCAACAACAGCAGAAACCAGCATTACAAAAATAACAGACACACGACAACGACACTGCAGAACAGAGCACTTGATTACAGCGGATGCACCAGCGAGTAATGCAACAAGACAGACGAGATTAATGCACCAGCAGCACTTTCATCCGCATCAAGATAGCTAGCTGGTAGCCATGGGTGTGCTTGATTCTTTGCATTTGTCCATCTCATATTTCTTTAATGACTCTTTGCAATATTTTGACTGATTGAGGAATGTTCCATGATCTAATTGCTTGACTTGTAAGCCTAAGAAGAAGTTTAGATCACCCATCATTGACATTTCAAACTCCCCCTGCATAGCTGTAACAAATTCTTCACAAAGCTTCTCATTAGTGGATCCAAAGATTATATCATCCACATAAACCTGCACCAGTATAATGCTGTCCAAAGACTTTCTAATGAACAAAGTTTTATCAACTTGGCCCCTTTCAAAGTTTTGAGAGATAAGAAAGTTACTTAACCTTTCATACCATTGTCTTGGAGCTTGCTTGAGTCCATAAAGAGCCTTCTTGAGCTTATATACATGGTTAGGAAATTTGTGATCAACAAATCCAGATGGTTGTGAAACATAAATTTCTTCATTTATATATCCATTCAAAAATGCACTTTTCACATCCATTTGATGAAGTTTGAATCCAATCATGCATGAGAAAGCAAGTAATAACCTAACAGCTTCTAACCTAGCAACAGGAGCATATGTTTCCTCATAATCTATTCCTTCCTTTTGGTTATACCCTTTAACTACAAGCCTAGCCTTGTTTCTAGTTATTACTCCTTGACCATTCATTTTATTTTTAAACACCCACTTTGTGCCAATTATATTCATGTTAGGTGTGCAAGGGACTAGTTCCCAAACCTCATTCCTTTTAAATTGGTTCAGTTCATCTTGCATTGCCAAAATCCAGTTTTCATCCAATAAAGCATCATCAACACATTTAGGCTCAACTTGGGAAACAAATGCAGCAGTTAAACATGTATCATGCATAGACCTTCTTGTAGAAACACCTCTTTGAACATCTCCTATCACATTTCCAATGGACAGATTGCGAGGCACCCTCCATTCTTTAGGTAGATCATTTTCTGCGAAATTTAATTACGGTGCCGGGATTTCGATCGGTTCTTTCGATTTTCACCGGCTAAAATACCACTGCAGCGACTTTATCGGTTTCTACATGTCCAGTTGATACACCTTCAATTAAGTTCTCTTCACTGCACCTGCACCACTCACTTGCACCTTCATTTTGCACATTAGTCTCATAAAAAACAACATGTATTGATTCCTCAATGATAGCTAATCTCTTGTTGAAGATCCTATATGCTTTGCTATGTAAAGAATAGCCTAAAAACAATGCATCATCAGCTTTAGCATCAAATTTGCCAAGTTTTTCTTTGCCATTATTTAAAACAAAACACTTGCAGCCAAACACTCTAAGATGTGCTATGTTGGGTTTTCTCCCTTTGTACAATTCATAAGGGGTTTTCTTCAAAATAGGTCTTATCAAAACCCTATTTATTATGTAACATGTAGTATTTACTGCATCCGCCCAAAAATATTTAGGAATGTTTGATTCATTATGCATTGTCCTTGCTAATTCCTCAAGTGATCTATTTTTCCTCTCAACAACACCATTTTGTTGAGGAGTCCTAGGTGCTGAAAAGTTATGCTTAATCCCATATTTTTCACAAAAATGATTGAACTTTTCATTTTCAAATTCCCTTCCATGATCACTTCTAAGAGCACTTATGCTGCAGCTGTTTTCATTTTGTAAAACCTTGGCAAGTTTCTTAAAAGCATGAAATGCATCACTTTTATTTTTCAGAAACAAAGTCCAAGTAAACCTAGAATAGTCATCAACAATAACCAAAGCATAATAGTTTCCACCAATACTCATTGTTCTAGATGGACCAAACAAATCCAAATGCAGCAATTCCAAAGGTTTTGTTGTAGACACATAATTTTTCAGATTAAAAGAAACTTTGGTTTGTTTACCCTTTTGGCATGCATGACAGATTTTATCTTTCTCAAATTTCAGTTTAGGTAACCCTAAAACAAGTTCTTTTGAAAACAGTTTTTCCAAATGGTTCATGTTAATATGTGCAGCTCTCCTATGCCAAAGCCATGAACTATCTTCCTTAGACATGAGACATGTAAAATTAGTTGCACACATATGATCAAGATCAAGCATATAAATGTTCTCAATTCTCTTGCTAACATGCAGATTTTATCATAATTTTTCTCAATGATCTTGCAATGATTTGATTCAAAAATGATTCTAAAACCTTTATCACATAGTTGGCTAATACTAAGAAGATTATGCTTCAAACCTTCAACATATAACACGTTTTCAATGAGGATTGAAGAAATGTTACCAACATCACCACTTCCAAGGATTTTCCCTTTATTATTATCTCCATATGTGACAAAACCTCCATTTTTCAAGGTGAGTTTGACAAACTTCCTTTTGTCACCACACATGTGCCTTGAACAGCCACTGTCTAGATACCACAATGATTCCTTGGCCTTCAAGAACACCTGCAAAACACAATCAATGAAGAGAATTTGGTACCCACATCAATTTGGGTCCAACAAAGTTAATAACCTTTCTTCCACATTTTGGCTTCCAAATATATTGACCACTAGGAACACCAAATTTTCTGATTTTGCATGATTTTGAAGTATGTCCCTTGTTCATACAATAAAAGCATGTAATGGATGAAGTGCTGGACGGTTTTCTATGTGAAAAGAAATTTCTATAAGGCTATTGTTTCTTTTGAAAACCATTTTTAAATCCAAGTCCAACTCTATTCGTTACACAATTTTTAAAATCTAAAAGTGTATCCAAGTTGGCTCTTCCCATGGTGAATTTAGCTAGAGATTTGTTCAAATACTCAATTTGATTTTCTAAAATTCTGCAGTTTGTGCAGATTTTTTCAGCATGTTCATCATTGCAACTTGAAGCCTTGTAAATCATTTCCAGATTTTCAAAATCAGTTTTTGAATTTTCCAGCTCTTTCTCTTGCTCTTTCACCTTGTTCTCTAGCCAATTGTTCATACCTTTAAGCCTATTGTTTAAACAAGCAACCTTATTAGCCTCTTCATGCAATTCCAGAAAATTTTGCAGCAGCTGATCATAAGGAAGACCATTTTGAGTAGTTGAGGAACTTACACTACTTGCTGTATCACAATAAGCCATAAGGCAAAGATTGGTCCTTTCATCATCACTTGAAGAATCACTAGAAGAGATATCATTCTCATCCCATGCTATGTAAGCCTTCTTGGTTTTGAATGATTTTTCATGCTTCTTTTCTCCATTCCTCTCTTTGTTTTGTGAGTATGGACATTCAGCCTTAATATGTCCCTGTTTTCCACAACCAAAACAAGTAAAGTTAGAAGAAGAAGCTAAATCAGATTTTTTATTATACCTCTTGTTCTTGTAATCTTTGTTCTTGTATTTCAAGAACTTGTTGAACTTTCTAACTAAGAGGTTCAGATTTTCTGCATCACTTCCTCCATGTCCTTCATCCTCACTATTCTCCTCCTTGTGAACCAAAGTCTTCAAGGCCAGCCCTTTCTTTTTCTTGTCACTATCTTCTTGTTCAAGCAAGTCTATTCAACTCAAGCTCATGTTCCCTTAGCTTTCCAAAAAGTGCAGCAACACTCATTGTTGACAAGTCCTTGGATTCAGAAATTGTTGTTACTTTGGATTGCCAACTTCGATCCAAACATTTCAGCACTTTGATGTTCAACTCCTCTTTCTCAAACACTTTTCCAAGGCCGATCAGATGGTTTATAATGTGTGTAAACCTCTTTTCCACATCTGAAACAGTTTCTCCTGGAAGCTTTCTGAACATCTCATACTCTTGGATTAAAGTATGCTTTCTAGCTCTTTTAACATTAATTGTTCCTTCATGAGTAACCTCCAACACTTCCCACATTTCTTTAGCATTGGAACACTCGTGAAACACGAAAGAATTCATCAAGATTAAGTGCAGATGTAATGATGTTCTTTGCTTTACAATCATATTGCACTTTCTTTTGTTCATCAGCATTTAAACTTTCCCATGGTTTCTCTTCTTTAGGGATATACGGTCCATTGACTATAGCATTCCAAATCCCTATATCAATTGATTCAATGAAAATCTTCATTCTAACTTTCCAAAATGGATAGTTTACCCGGAAAACATTGGTGGCCTGTTTATAGAAGCACCCTCCGCAAAAGGCAATTTTCCTTCAGCCATGTTTGAAATTTTCTAGAAAACTTCAATATTTTTCAAGAACCAGCTCTTGATACCAATTGTTGGAATAAATGGCTGAGTTTAAGAGGGGGGGTGAATTAAACTTTCAAAGATTTTCGAAACCCAATGCCCAAATATGAAAAAACCAGATTCGGATTGAAGATTAAAACCATTTTTAATAGGTTCTTGAAATGCTTTTAATCAATTGATCATATGTCCAATTCAATTACAATTTAAAATTCAATTGCCGAATGTAAAAGATCAAAGGAAGAAGAACAACACAGCAGATTTATACTGGTTCACCTTTCAACAAAGGCTACATCCAGTTTCCTAACCAGTGGAGTGATTCGCAAATTGATTTAGAGTGTAAAAGAAACGTTCTTGCTCAGTGGGTTCTTCTAAAAATGATTCGTCACTTAGTTCTTTGAATTTCAAGTTATATATAGAAAATTGTTAAAACTGATTCTGACGAGAATAGTCGGTTGAAATCGCATTTTAACCGGTTGTTTTCATTAAAAACAATTTTCCAGTGAGCACCCTTTTTCTGGAACTTGAAATCAGTCAGTTGAAAACCCGTTTTAACTAGCTATTCCAGAAATATGGAATTCCTGAACAAAGCTACCAGGATTTTAACTGGTTTAAATTTCGAAAATAGTCAGTTAAAATTTCCCAAATACAAAGCTTTGAAAAACGAAGAACAGTTTAACTAGTTGAAATCAGATTTTTAACCAGTTAAAAATTAGTTAAACCTTTGAAATCATTTTAAACCTTTTTAAAACATTTCAAAACATTTCAAACCCCAAAATAAAGTCCAAGATTAATCGAAATGCAACATACCACACAACCTAGGACTCTCTAAACATAAGACATAATCTTCATTCTTCAAGCACCATCATCTTCATCATCAAAGGTGGTTGGAGACATCAAATCCACTTGAAACCAAGTCTTCAAGTACAACAAAATATTGATGCAAATCAACTCCAAATGGTTCCCAAGGCATGGGGGAAGGTTTTGGGGAAAAACCAAAGCATCCTCGTGGAGTTGACTCAGTGGGTCATTTTTGTGGTGCACCACGGCACATGCCGGCTAGTGTGCCGTGACTCAAATTTTGCACCGGAGCGGTTTTGGGAAATATTGATGCAAATCAACTCCAAATGGTTCCCCAAGGCATGGGGAAAACTTTTCGGGCAAAACCAAAGTATCTTGGTGGAGTTGACTCGGTGGGTTATTTTTGTGGTGCGCCACGGTACATGCCGGCTTGTGTGCCGTGACTCAAATTTTGCACCAGAGCGGTTTGGAGAAATATTGATGCAAATCAACTCCAAATGGTTCCCCAAGGCATGGGGGAAGGTTTTGGGGAAAAACCAAAAAATCCTCGTGGAGTTGACTCGGTGGGTCATTTTTGTGGTGCACCGCGGCACATGCCGGCTTGTGTGCCGTGACTCAAATTTTGCATCGGAGCGGTGTTGGGAAATATTGATGCAAATCAACTCCAGATGGTTCCCCAAGGCATGGGGAAAGCTTTTCGGGAAAAACCAAAGTATATTGGTGGAGTTGACTCGGAGGGTTATTTTCGTGGTGCACCAAGGTACATGCCGGCTTGTGTGCCGTGACTCAAATTTTGCACCAGAGCGGTTGGGAGAAATGTTGATGCAAATCAACTTCAAATGGTTCCCAAGGCATGGGGGAAGGTTTTGGGGAAAAACCAAAGCATCCTCGTGGAGTTGACTCGGTGGGTCATTTTTGTGGTGCACCACGGCACATGCCGGCTAGTGTGCTGTGATTCAAATTTTGCACAAAAGCGGTTTTGAGAAATGTTGATGCAAATCAACTCCAAATGGTTCCTCAAGGCATGGGGAAAGCTTTTTGGGGAAAACCAAAGTATCTTCATGGAGTTGACTCGGTGGGTTATTTCTATGGTGCACCACGGTACATGCCGACTTGTGTGACGTGACTCAAATTTTGTACCAGAGCGATTTGGAGAAATATTGATGCAAATCAACTCCAAATGGTTCCCCAAGGCATGGGGGAAGGTTTTGGGGAAAAACCAAATCATCCTCGTGGAGTTTACTCGGTGGGTCATTTTTGTGGTGCACCACGGCACATGCCGGCTTGTGTGCCGTGACTCAAATTTTGCAACGGAGCGGTTTTGGGAAATATTGATGCAAATCAACTCCAAATGGTTCCCCAAGGCATGGGGGAAGATTTTGGGGAAAAACCAAAGCATCCTCGTGGAGTTGAGTCGGTGGGTCATTTTTGTGGTGCACCGCGGCACATGCCGGCTTGTGTGCCGTGACTCAAATTTTGCACCGGAGCGGTTTTGGGAAATATTGGTGCAAATCAACTCCAAATGGTTCGCCAAGGCATGGGGAAAGCTTTTCGGGCAAAACCAAAGTATCTTGGTGGAGTTGACTTGGTGGGTTATTGATGAGTCATTATTTTCCCTTATTTTCTTACCTTTCTGTACTTGTTTTCATCTCTAATTTGTGCTTAATTGTTTATATTTTGTACTAATTTCTATTAGGGCTATATTTGGAACAAAAATTCATATTTTAATTAATTTGGATTTTTAAGTTTAATTATTCCAATTTTTTTCAGGGCAGTTTAAAATTATTTTGGGCTTGGAATTAATTCATGGACTTCAAGAGGAGCTGCCACGTCATAACTTGGACCAGAATTGTTTCTGCGAATTTTGGGCCCAATGGATCTAGGGTTTCGTGCCTATGCAATGCAGCTATAAATAGGGCAGCTGAGGGAGAGCGGAGGAGACACACAGATACAGCACGGAGAAAGACGGCAACAGTAGTAGGAATTAGGGTTTCTTTTACGTTTTGCCTTGTGGCGGCAGCAGCAGATATTTTTAGGGTTTACGTTTTGGCTACTGTTCCAGTTTCCCGTTTTCTATTTCAATTTCGTTTATCAATTTCGTTTTTCAATTTCGTTTTCTGCTTCCAACTTCGTTTCTGCTTTCAATTTCGTTTTACGTTTTCTATTTTACGTTTTCTATTTTACGTTTACGTTTTCTGAATTTATGGAAGACTAAAACCCCAGGGTAGGGCTCTTGGGCATACTGCACTCACTGATTGAGGTTTTTGTGCGTTTTATGGTTTCGTACGTTTGATTCTCCATTGTGAAGTCTCTATTCTGGAGGATGCTTAATCCCTCGGAGGGAGACCTTACAAGGTTCACGTTTGCTTAATTCGTGTAGGGAAGTCTTGGGTTAACTTTCGCTTAGTTGGTTAATCTAGACGGAACAAGGATTAAACGGACTGATAATCTGTTGTGAGCCAAGGATGTCAGAGATGCATTGTGTTCAAGAGTCTTGCCTATTTTAATTACTGAAATTAATTTGTTATTTATCTGCTTTATTTTAATTAACTGTTATCAGTTCAAAACCCCCCTATTGCATGATTTAATCTTTTGACAGTGAAAATTGGTCCTTGAGAGAGACGACCTAGGAGTCACTTCTTCTAGTACTACATTTAATTGTTTTTTTTATTTGACCGAGTACGACACCGATCAGTTATATTTGTGGTGCACCACGGTACATGCCGGCTTGTGTGTCGTGACTCGAATTTTGCACCACAGCGGTTTGGAGAAATATTGATGCAAATCAACTCCAAATGGTTCCCCAAGGCATGGGGAAAGCTTTTCGGGCAAAACCAAAGTATCTTGGTGGAGTTGACTCGGTGGGTTATTTTTGTGGTGCACCACGGTACATGCCGGCTTGTGTGCCGTGACTCAAATTTTGCACTAGAGCGGTTTG
>CM059256.1:331710-378740 GCA_030347555.1 Lablab purpureus
AATTCTTCTTTAATAGGTGTTTTCTTGATCATCATCAAAAGGGGAGAATGTTACCAAAGAGGATCAAGTCAAGTCTCTTTGAAGATATATCGAGTTTTGATGTTTTCTCAAGTAAGCCAGATCGAAGTTTTGAAAAGATCGAAGAGTTGAAGTTTTGAAGAATCGGTGGAGTTCTGTTGGAAGTGTTAGTGTCGAATCATTCTGGAATAAGAGAAATCGAAACTAAAAAACTGATCCAGCACTCTTTCACTCGTGATCGTTTTTAAATGAGTAAAACTGTTTTTATTAATCGATCGATATAACATAATCGATGGTCTAAACACAATCGATTATGTTGTGCTTTTCAAACAAACCTTTTTACATCGATTCGATTATATCTTTTTGATACAACGTAGTCAATTCGATTATGTATATAATGTAATCGATTCGATTATGTGTTGTTTTAAAGTTTTTCTAAAACTCTCACAGAATCGATTTTGTACTTAGCGTGATCGATTGTTTTTCGAAAAGTATTTTGAAATTCAAATTGGTATTTAAGATCACGAGCGTTTTCAATTATTATACAGATCTTACGTTTTCAAATATCATAAACGGGTTTTTAAATGTGTAAACATTTTCATAAATGGTTTTTAATGTCGTGAAAGTTTTCTCAGATTTCATTTCCTATATAAAGAGGAAAATTCACGTTGATAGATACAGAGCTAACCTTGAGCACAAACTTATTTGTTTCCACTCTCTGTTCTACAACATTTCTTTATCACTTGTGAAAGGAGCTAACGATCGATAGCGTTGTTTTGGATTCTCTCTTTCCGGGTGATACTTGTTCTAGTATTTATTTCTTATATCCGTCAACACCGGTGTTGGTGTAGTGGTTCATCCCTTGTGAGTTTTCAAGGGAGGTGTTTTCATCTCTTGTGGGTTTCAAGAGAGGTGTTCAGTCTTTAGATTTTCTTTTACAAGTTTCAATTGTAATATTGGTTGTAACTAATTTTCTAAAGATAGTGTTTGGGGAGTCATTCTCGAATTGAGGTGACTAGGCACTAGATGTAGGGTTGGCTATACAGAACCAATATAAATCCTTGTGTTCTTCTCTTCCCTTATCCTTTTATATTTGTTTGCTTGCTTCCGCTCCATTAATCGTTTTAAGAAAATCGAAAAAGGGTAAACATCTTTAAACGCATCAATTCCCCTCTTGATGCTATTTGTCTAACAACTAGTCTAGCTTTGTTTCTAGTTATAATATCATTTTCATCAAGTTTGTTTTTGAAAACCCACTTAGTCCCTATGACATTCATTACATTGTTCCTAGGTACTAGATGCCAAACATTATTCCTAACAAACTGATTCAACTCTTCATTCATAGCAGTTATCCAATTATGATCAAGTAATGCATCATGAATATTTTTTGGTTCTATTTGTGAAACAAATGCCATGTGATTACAGAATTCATGTAAAGAGTTTCGAGTTGTTACTCCCTTTTCAACATTCCCAATGATGTTATCCAGAGACAATCCTTTATGAGTCCTCCAGGATTTAGATAAAGCATTGTCTGTTGCAGAGTAGTCGACTGATCCAGAGTTATAGTCGACTGGTTCATCCTGTCTGTCAGCATCAGCAGATTTTTCTGCATAATCTTCATTCTTTTCAGATTTCTCAGACTTTTCATCATCTGAATCTGCAAGAGAATTACCTTTTCTCTCTTTTTGGCATAAGACCTCATCAAATACAACATGAATAGATTCTTCCACAGTTAAGTTCTTTTTGTTAAAAACACGATATGCTTTGCTATTCAGGGAATAACCTAGGAATATACCATCATCATCTTTTTCATCAAACTTGCCTAATGAAGCTTTTCCATTGTTTAGAATGAAACATCTGCAACCAAAGACTTTGAAATATGCAATACTAGGAGTTCTATCATTCAAAAGTTCGTATGGAGTTTTATCAAGAATTGGTAGCAATACTCTATTTAGTACATAACAAGCTGTGGAAACTGCATCTGCCCAAAAGTATCTTGGAAGCTTGGATTCAATCAACATTGTCCTTGCACATTCTTGAAGAGTCCTGTTCTTTCTTTCAACAACTCCATTTTGTTGTGGAGTTAGTTCTTGATGGACCAAACAAATCAAGATGCAATAGCTCAAGTGGTCTCCTTGTTGAGATGATATTCTTTAACTCAAAAGAGTTTCTTGATTGCTTTCCTTTTTGGCAAAAAGCACATACTTTGTCCTTCACGAATTTCACATTTGGAAGGCCTCTAACAAGACTTTTGCAGCTGATTTTGTTTAATAGTTGCATGTTGATGTGTCCACACCTTCTATGCCAAAGCCATCCTTCATCTTCTTTAGTCAACAAGCAAACGTTCTTGAGATTTGAGGGCTCAATGTCCAGCATGTATACATTGTTTGTTCTTCTCCCAATGTGCACAATATCTGCAGTTTTACAGTTGTATATGACACAAAATTCTGCATCAAAAGTCACTTTCATACCTTTGTCACAAAGGCGACTTATGCTTAGCGGATTGTGTTTTAATCCTTCAACAAATAGTACATCCTTAATTTGTGAAAAGAACAGTTTCAATATCTCCGAGATCCTTTGATTTTGCCCCTGCTATTGTCTCCAAAAGTATGAGAACCAGACTTCATATGCTTTGAAGTTTATCAACTTTGATTTATCACTGTCATATGTTTAGAGCAACCACTATCTAGATACCATAAGGTTCTTTTTGCTCCATGACGGATCTACAAAACAAAGTTAATTTACAAATTTAGGTCCCCAAAACCAGTTGGGTCCTTTCAAGTTAGGAACAACATATGTTTTGGGTTTCCAATAGAATTCACCTCTTGAAATCCCAAAATTCTTGACATAGCAAAATCTAGATATATGTCCATGTTTCAAACAATAAGAGCATTTCTTAAATCTGTTACTGGGATAAGATTTGTACTTTGCAGCATGATAACGTTTTCCATAACCAAGACCATTTCCATTTGAAAAACCGATTTGAGAATGTAGAAGTTGATTAAGTGTATTATGACCAATTTGAAACCTTTCCAAAGTTTTAATCAGATAACCAACTTTATTTTGAAGATTAATGCAATTTTCACAATTTGCAGAATTGATTTTATCATTCTCGGATTCTTCAGATTCGATCTGGTTTTTCAGTTGCAGGACATTATCTTTTAGTTGACTGTTTCCATCTTTCAGTCTACTATTTTGATTTTCCAATTCCAGTAGCTTATTTTCTAACCAGTTATTCATTCCTTATAGCCGATTATATTGATACTCCATTTTCTTTGCTTCATCATGAAATTCTATGAAAGCATTAAACAAGGTGTCATAATTCTCACTCATATCGGAATCACAAGAACTTACTTGATCGGATGTTTCATCATTAGCTACAAGGCACGTGATTGGCTCGGTTTTTAGATTCGAATATGAATTTGATGATCTACTTGGAATCACTTGTTGGACTTGAAGACTTGGTTTCAAGTGGATTTGATGTCTCCAACCACCTTTAATGATGAAGATGTTGGTGCTTGAAGAATGAAGAATTTATCTTAGGATTAGAGTGTCTTAGGTTGTGTGGTAAGATGCATTTCAATCTATCTTGGTCTTAGTCTTGGAGTTTAAAATGTTTTGAAATGTTTTAAAAGGTTTTAAAATGATTTCAAAGGTTTAAGCTGTTTTTAACTAGTTAAAAATCTGATTTCAACTAGTTAAAGCGTTCTTCGTTTTCAAAGCTTTGTATTTGGGAAATTTCAGTGATCTGTTTTCGAAATTTAAACCGAGTTAAAATCCCGGTAGCTTTGTTCGAGAATTCAGTTTTACGGAATAGCTAGTTAAAGCGAGATTTCAAGCGGCCGATTTCAAGTTCCGAGTAAAGGGTGCTCACTGGAAAATTGTTTTTAATGAAAACAACCAGGCTAAAACGCGATTTCAACAGACTATTTCTGCGAGAATCGGTTTTAACGAGTTTTCTATATATATCTTGAAACTCAAAGAACTAAGTGACGAAACATTTTCTAAAGAACCCATTGGGCAAGAAACGTTCCTATTACACTCTAAAACATTTTGCTAATCACTCCAAGGCGATCAAGATTCAATTGAGTGTGAATCAAATCAAGAAGTGCATGCTCTGTTTTTACGTTCTTCTTTGGTGCTCTGTTTTAGCTTACGCATTGAAGAACTCCGAGGTTTATTCAATCTTTTTGTGTGTGTTTGATCAGCTGCGTGTTCGGTTCTTAATCGGGGTGATTAAGAGATCTTGTAATAGGGTTTTACAGGTGTTTAGAAGTCTTGTAGGGTTCAAGACTTGGTGCAGCTTTACGGTTTCGGTTTTGCATGTAGTGTTCATGTAAAAGCGGTTTTTAGTGAATTGATTGAATTTGTTTGTTTAGGAAGCTGGATGTAGCCTTTGTTGAAAGGTGAACCGAGTATAAATCTGCTGTGTTGTTCTTCTTCCCTTGAACTCTTTACATTCGGTAATTGAAGTTTGAATTGAAATTGAATTTGGTATATGATCAATTGATTAAGAGCATTTCAAGAACCTATAAAAGCTGGTTTAAATCTTCAATTCGAATCTGGTTTTTCATAATTGGGCATTGGGTTTCGAAAATCTTTGAAAGTTTAATTCACCCCCTCTTAAACTCGACCATTTATTCCAACAATTGGTATCAAGAGCTGGTTCTTGAAAAATATTCAAGTTTTACGAAAAATTTCAAACATGGTGAAGGAAAATTGCCTTTTGCGGAGAGGTGCTTCTATAAGCAGGCCACCTATGTTTTACGGGGTAAACTATCCATTTTGGAAAGTGAGAATGAAGATTTTCATTGAATCAATTGATATAGGGATTTGGAATGCTATAGTCAATGGACCAGTATATCCACTAAAGAAGAGAAACCATGGGAAAGTTTAAATCTTGATGAACAAAGAAAGTGCAATATGATTGTAAAGCAAAGAACATCATTACATCTGCACTTAATCTTGATGAATTCTTTCGTGTTTCACGAGTGTTCCAATGCTAAAGAGATGTGGGAAGTGTTGGAGGTTACTCATGAAGGAACAGTGATGTTAAAAGAGCAAGAAAGCATACTTTAATCCAAGAGTATGAGATGTTCGAGAATGCTTCTGGAGAAGCTGTTTCGAGATGTGCAAAAGAGGTTTACACACATTATAAACCATCGATCGAGCCTTGGAAAAGTGTTTGAGAAAGAGGAGTCTGAACATCAAAGTCTTTGAAATGTTTGGATCGAAGTTGGCAACCCAAAGTTACAGACAATTTCTGAATCAAGGACTTGTCAACAATGAGTGTTGCTGCACTTTTTGGAAAGCTAAGGGAACATGAGCTTGAGTTGAATAGACTTGCTTGAACAAGAAGACAATGACAAGAAAAAGAAAGGGCTTGCCTTGAAGACTTTGGTTCACAAAGAGGAGAATAGTGAGGATGAAGGACATGGAGGAAGTGATGCGAGAAAATCTGAACCTCTTAGTTAGAAAGTTCAACAAGTTCTTGAAATACAAGAACAAAGACTACAAGAACAAGAGGTATAATAAAAATCTGATTTAGCTTCTTCTAACTTTACTTGTTTTGGTTGTGGAAAACGAGGGACATATTAAGAGTTGAATGTCCATCCTCACAAAACAAAGAGAGAAATGGAGAAAAGAAGCATGAAAGATCATTCAAAACCAAGAAGGCTTACATAGCATGGGATGAGAATGATATATCCTCTAGTGATTCTTCAAGTGATGATGAAAGAGCCAATCTTTGTCTTATGGCTAATTGTGATACAGACAAGTAGTGTAAGTTCCTCCATTACTCAAAATGGTCTTCCTTATGATCGATTGCTGCAAAATTTTACGGAATTGCATGAAGAGGCTAATAAGGTTGCTTGTTCTAACAATAGGCTTAAAGGTATGAACAATTGGCTAGAGAACAAGGTGAAAGAGCTAGAGAAAGAGCTGGAAAATTCAAAAACTGATTTTGAAAATCGGAAATGATTTACAAGGTTTCAAGTTGCAATGATGAACATCTTTGGAAAAATCTGCACAAAGCTGCGAGAACTTTAGAAAATCAAATTGAGTATTTGAACAAATCTCTAGCTAAATTCACCATGGGAAGAGCCAACTTGGATACACTTTTAGAATTTAAAAATTGTGTAACGAATAAAGCTGGACTTGGATTTAAAAATGGTTTTCAAAAGAAACAAAAGGCTTATAGAAATTTCTTTTCACATAGAAAATCGTCCAGCACTTCATCGATTACTTGCTTCTATTGTATGAACAAGGGACATACTTCAAAATCATGCAAAATCAGAAAATTTGGTGTTCCTAGTGGTCAATTTATTTGGAAGCCAAAATGTGGTAGAAAGGTTATTAACTTTGTTGGACCCAAATTGATGTGGGTACCAAATTCTCTCCATTGATTGTGTTTTGCGAGGTGTTCTTGAAGGCCAAGGAATCATTATGGTATCTAGACGGTGGCTGTTCAAGGCACATGTGTGGTGACAAAGGAAGTTTGTCAAACTCACCTTGAAAAATGGAGGTTTTGTCACATATGGAGATAATAATAAAGGGAAAATTCTTGGAAGTGGTGATGTTGGTAACATTTCTTCAATCCTCATTGAAAACGTGTTATATGTTGAAGGTTTGAAGCATAATCTTCTTAGTATTAGCCAGCTATGTGATAAAGGTTTTAGAATCACTTTTGAATCAAATCATTGCAAGATCCTTGAGAAAAATTCGATAAAATCTGCATGTTAGGCAAGAGAATTGAGAACATTTATATGCTTGATCTTGATCATATGTGTGCAACTAATTTTACATGTCTCATGTCTAAGGAAGATAGTTCATGGCTTTGGCATAGGAGAGCTGCACATATTAACATGAACCATTTGGAAAAATTGTTTTCAAAAGAACTTGTTTTAGGGCTACCTAAAGCTGAAATTTGAGAAAGATAAAATGCATTATGCATGCCAAAAGGGTAAACAAACCAAAGTTTCTTTTAATCTGAAAAATTATGTGTCAACAACAAAACCTTTGGAGCTGCTGCATATGGATTTGTTTGGTCCATCTAGAACAATGAGTATTGGTGGAAACTATTATGCTTTGGTTATTGTTGATGACTATTCTAGATTTACTTGGACTTTGTTTTTGAAAAATAAAAGTGATGCATTTCATGCTTTTAAGAAACTTGCCAAGGTTTTACAAAATGAAAACAGCTGCAGACATAAGTGCTCTTAGAAGTGATCATGGAGGAATTTGAAAATGAAAAGTTCAATCATTTTTGTGAAAAATATGGGATTAAGCATAACTTTTCAGCACCTAGGACTCCTCAACAAAATGGTGTTGTTGAGAGGAAAAATAGATCACTTGAGGAACTAGCTAGGACAATGCTTAATGAATCAAACATCCCTAAATATTTTTGGGCGGATGCAGTAAATACTGCATGTTACATAATAAATAGGGTTTTGATAAGACCTATTTTGAAGAAAACCCCTTATGAATTGTACAAAGGGAGAAAACCCAACATAGCACATCTTAGAGTGTTTGGCTGCAAGTGTTTTGTTTTAAATAATGGCAAAGAAAAACTTGGCAAATTTGATGCTAAAGGCGATGATGCATTGTTTTTAGGCTATTCTTTACATAGCAAAGCATATAGGATCTTCAACAAGAGATTAGCTATCATTGAGGAATCAATACATGTTGTTTTTATGAGACTAATGTGCAAAATGAAGGTGCGAGTGAGTGGTGCGGAGTGCAGGTGAAGAGAACTTAATTGAAGGTGTATCAAGCTGGACATGTAGAAGCTGAAAAAGGCTGCTGCAGGTGGTATTTTAGCTGGTGAAAATCAAAAGAAGCTGGCGAAATCTGGCACCGAAATTAAATTCGCAGAAAATGATCTACCTAAAGAATGGAGGGTGCCTCGTAATCTGTCCATTGGAAATGTGATAGGAGATGTTCAAAGAGGTGTTTCTACAAGAAGGTCTATGCATGATACATGTTTAAGCTGCTGCATTTGTTTCCCAAGTTGAGCCTAAATGTGTTGATGATGCTTTATTGGATGAAAACTGGATTTTGGCAATGCAAGATGAGCTGAACCAATTTAAAAGGAATGAGGTTTGGGAACTAGTCCCTTGCACACCTAACATGAATATAATTGGCACAAAGTGGGTGTTTAAAAATAAAATGAATGATCAAGGAGTAATAACTAGAAACAAGGCTAGGCTTGTAGCTAAAGGGTATAACCAAGAGGAAGGAATAGATTATGAGGAAACATATGCTCCTGTTGCTAGGTTAGAAGCTGTTAGGTTATTACTTGCTTTCTCATGCATGATTGGATTCAAACTGCATCAAATGGATGTGAAAAGTGCATTTTTGAATGGATATATAAATGAAGAAATCTATGTTTCACAACCATCTGGATTTGTTGATCACAAATTGCCTAACCATGTATATAAGCTCAAAAAGGCTCTTTATGGACTCAAGCAAGCTCCAAGACAATGGTATGAAAGGTTAAGTAACTTTCTTATCTCTCAAAACTTTGAAAGGGGCCAAGTTGATAAAACTTTGTTCATTAGAAAGTCTTTGGACAACATTATCTTGGTGCGAGGTTTATGTGGATGATATAATCTTTTGATCCACTAATGAGAAGCTTTGTGAAGAATTTGTTGCGGCTATGCGGGGGAGTTTGAAATGTCAATGATGGGTGATCTAAACTTCTTCTTAGGCTTACAAGTCAAGCAATTAGATCATGGAACATTCCTCAATCAGTCAAAATATTGCAAAGAGCACATTAAAGAAATATGAGATGGACCAGTTTGCAAAGAATCAAGCACACCCATGGCTACCGGCGGCTATCTTGATGCGGATGAAAGTGGTAAACCTTTTGATTCCACTAAGTATAGAGGTTTGATAGGTTCACTTTTATATCTAAGCTGCTAGTAGGCCGGATATAATGTTTAGTGTATGCATGTGTGCTAGGTTTCAATCAAATCCCAAAGAATCACATTTACGCAATTGTCAAAAGAATTTTGAAATATCTAAAAGGAACTATTAATGTTGGTTTGTGGTATCCTAAAGGTGCTTCTTTTAATCTAGTGGGCTATTCGGATCGCAGACTTTCTTTGGATGTAAACTTGATAGAAAAAGCACTAGTGGAACTTGTCATCTACTAGGAAGTAGTCTAGTATCATGGCATAGCAAAAGCAAGCTAGTGTGGCTTTGTCTCTCGTTGAAGCGAGTATGTTGCGTGTTGGGAGCTGTTGTGCTCAAACTCTTTGGTTAAAACAACGACTTTTTGATTATGGTTTGAAACTAGATCACATTCCTATTAGGTGTGACAATACAAGTGCTATAAACTTAACAAAAAATCCTATTTTGCACTCTAGAACGAAACATATAGAAATAAGGCACCATTTCATTAGGGATCATGTTCAAAAAGGTGATTGCATAATTGAATTTGTTGACTCTAATAACCAACTTGCTGATATATTTACCAAACCACTCCCGAAAGATAGGTTTTTCCAATTAAGAAATGAGTTGGGTGTTCTTGATGTTTCAAATGTGATGTAATTCGTGTATGTGATTCATTTCTGCTGTTAATCATGTTGTGTTTGTGTGTTTGAATGCTTAAATCTACATAATTCTTGATTAATTACGATTAGATTTGCATATTATATGTTATAAGTGAAATCTGCAATGTTATTCGAGATTTTAGTTAGTTGTTTCGAGCTTTTAATCGGTTATTTTGCATAATTTGGGGCTGCGGTGGATGTGCGGTAATATACATCTCTGTTTTAGCCGATTAATCTGTCGATTTAGTCGGTTAAAATCATTTATCTACATTAAATCAGTATCAGGATTTCTGTTTTAATCAGTTGTTTCTCACAAATCAATCGGCCGAAATTGCTGTCACCATGCAAAGCTTAAAATTTGAGCGAGTTTCTTGTTAAGCTGCATTGATTCACATTTAATTGGTGCATTTAAGTTGATTAATTGAGAATTGTGCATTTAAACATGATAGATAAAGGTGGTTCAAAGAATCTTGACTAGCTTGTTTTGTCTTGTAGTGCCTTTGCTTTACTTTTTAGCTGGTTTCTCTCTCCAAATACGAATTTCATTCAACCAACTGAATTCTTTGGTCAAGGCTGTACTTGCTGCATATCTACGTCCCATATATTCCAAGCCGAATGCAATTGATTCCCTCTTTGATTGAATAAAACATTAATTTGTTAAAAATTTGAAAATTTGAAATGTTAAATACATGTGCTGTGCATTGCTTCATTGTTATTCACCTTGCCCGTGTAAAATCTGCATAATCCATTCTCTATACTCTATTTCTCTGCACTTTATCTTTTACGAAATGGCATCTTCAAGCAACCCAAGGAAGAGATCAAAAAGGTTTGAGTCATCCAAAAATAAGGAACCAGAAATTCCAGCAACTCATACTTATAGACATGGGTCTATAGAAGCTTGGTTCGAAGGTGATGAAGAGAGGATTGAGAAGTTTCAATCCCATATCAGTAGGAAGAGCTGTAAACTCACCCAAAGTGCTCGGTTTTCGAGTGGTTGGAAGATGAAGGACTGGCGATATTATTGCCATGAT
Organism: Lablab purpureus; assembly: GCA_030347555.1. Lineage (NCBI taxonomy): Eukaryota > Viridiplantae > Streptophyta > Magnoliopsida > Fabales > Fabaceae > Lablab > Lablab purpureus. Next base: position 342,314 of record CM059256.1, read on the forward strand.
TCAACATCAGGATCTGCAACAATTTCTGGAATTAAATGGGTTCATATACCCAGATTTGGTGAAAGTATTTTACACAAATCTCAAACATGATGGATCTGTTTTAACTTCCAAAGTGAAAGGAACAAAAATGACCATAAACAATTCTGTTTGGAAAAGAGTAGGGGGCTTCAAAACTGACGGCATTGTGGTTAGCAGGGGTTTGTGTGGTTCCTTGGAAGACTTTAACAAGGTGCAAACGTACAAAGAGTGTTTGAGGAATCCTCGAGGATGCGTTCGTGGATTTCGAGGTTGGTGGACTTACCTTGACGACAAGGGTCCTTACGTTTATCATCACATGGATGATCACTCCAAGGGGAAGCAATCATGCTACATTGAATGAAGGTGATCTTCTTCTAATTTTTGTTTGATGAAATTTGTGAGAATTAAGCTGGATTCATATCATTAAAGATCACATGATGAAGTCAAAAGGTTGCTGATTATCGTCTTCCATATCTTTGTGATAATTTCCAAATTCCTTGAGTATTTTGGTGTGGACATTAGAGGTGAGCGAGAAAATCGGCATAGGGCGAACCCATCAGTTGGACAATGGCTTTCTCTTTAAGTTTGGCTTTAACAAAAGCAATGGAGCTTGGATCTGCTGCACGAGGAAGGCTGTCAATGCGAGGGCCAAATCTTGCTTGGAACCTGCGCAGTCTTTGGAGCTGCAGCCGATGAAGCTGGAAATTCGAATCACAGTGCGAGACGGATACTCCATGATGGGAGATATTGTACCTTATGTTCCTCCAGGTTGACAGTGGACCTCCACTTTCATTGTTTGAACAAGAAGTGTTACAAAGATTTGATTCCATCCAATCTCATCAACAATATCATCACAACTACTGCATGAATAGGTTTGGGCGCATTGATCAAAGTATTGAAGATTTACATGCCCAACTTGCACAAATAAACATGGGTTCTTATGCTACTCCTGGTGATGATAGTGGAGAAGATAATGACTGATCTCTACTGAAGTTTACGATATGCGAGTCATTCTTCTTCGTTGGTCATATGGTCTTGTCTCGCATAATGTCCGTCTTGTTATTCTTTGTTGGAGCTCAAGTCTGCTCTTGCTTGCCTTGTCTTTTAATTTTGTTTTGTTCATGTGCTATTAGTTAGTTGTTGCTGCTGTTTCTAATTGGGTTATAATGCCCATGTATGTTGAACAATCTTATTTTACTGCATATGCTATGTTATTTTTCTGGTGCTATTTGATGATTCCAAAGGGGGAGAAATTGTTGAATGCATTTGAAGGCACATGAAGAGCAAGTGCAAGTGAAAGGGGGAGAATCTGAAGGGGGAGAATCTGAATCTACTGGAAGATGAAGATGTTGGTGCTTGAAGAATGAAGAATTTATCTTAGGATTAGAGTGTCTTAGGTTGTGTGGTAAGATGCATTTCAATCTATCTTGGTCTTAGTCTTGGAGTTTAAAATGTTTTGAAATGTTTTAAAAAGGTTTTAAAATGATTTCAAAGGTTTAACTGTTTTTTAACTAGTTAAAAAATCTGATTTCAACTAGTTAAACTGTTCTTCGTTTTTCAAAGCTTTGTATTTGGGAAATTTCAGGTATTGTTTTGAAATTTAAACCGGTTAAAATCCTGGTAGCTTTGTTCGAGAATTCCAGTTTTACGGAATAGCTAGTTAAAGCGAGATTTCAACCGACTGATTTCAAGTTCCGAGTAAAGGGTGCTCACTTGGAAAATTGTTTTTAATGAAAACAACCTGGCTAAAACGCGATTTCAACCGACTATTTCCTGCAGAATCAGTTTTAACAGTTTTCTATATATATCTTGAAACTCAAAGAACTAAGTGACGAAACATTTTCTAAAGAACCCATTGGGCAAGAACGTTCCTATTACACTCTAAAACATTTTGCTAATCACTCCAAGACGATCAAGATTCAATTGAGTGCGAATCAAATCAAGAAGTGCATGCTCTGTTTTTCTGTTCTCGCTGGTGCTCTGTTTTAGCTTCTGCATTGAAGAATTCCAGGTTTATTCAATCTTTTTGTGTGTGTTTGATCGCTGCGTGTTCGGTTCTTAATCAGGGTGATTAAGAGATCTTGTAATAGGGTTTTACAGGTGTTTAGAAGTCTTGTAGGGTTCAAGACTTGGTGCAGCTTTCTGGTTTCGGTTTTGCATGTAGTGTTCATGTAAAAACTGGTTTTTAGTGAATTGATTGAATTTGTTTGTTTAGGAAACTGGATGTAGCCTTTGTTGAAAGGTGAACCAGTATAAATCTGCTGTGTTGTTCTTCTTCCCTTGAACTTTTTACATTCGGTAATTGAAGTTTGAATTGAAATTGAATTTGGTATATGATCAATTGATTAAGAGCATTTCAAGAACCTATAAAAACTGGTTTAAATCTTCAATTCGAATCTGGTTTTCATAATTGGGCATTGGGTTTCGAAAATCTTTGAAAGTTTAATTCACCCCCTCTTAAACTCGACCATTTATTCCAACATCACTATCATCCTAGGCCATATAAGCTTTCTTGCCTTTCTTGAAGTGCTGATTTCGTTTGTCTTTATCTCTTCTTTAATTTCTTTCTGGGCTTCTATCTTTTCTTTGATTCAAAAGAGGACAATCTACCTTGACATGTCCTAGTTGCCCACAATTAAAGCAAGAGAAATTAGAGGAATTAAAATCAGGTTTTTGGGTGTACCTTCTCTGATTTTCCTGAAACCTGTCTTTTGAATTATCCTTCCTCTTTAGAAATTTTCCAAACTTCTTAACCAGCATAGCAAATTCTGTACTCTCATCTTCTTTCTCTTCATCACTCTTGATGAACTCCTTTGCTTTTAGTGCAAGATTCTTGTTCTGTTTATCTGAATTTTCAAGTTGATCAAGCCTACTCAACTCCAACTCGTGTTCCCTGAGTTTTCCAAACAGAGTTGCAGTGCTCATGATAGTTAAATCCTTTGTTTCAAGATTGTTGTGACTTTCGGCTGCCAGCTCCTACTCAAGCATTTAAGAACCTTTATGTTAAGTTGTTCATCATCAAACTTCTTTCCTAAACCAAGCAAATGATTCACTATGTGTGTGAAGCGCTTCTGCACGTCTTGAATGGTCTCTCTAGGCTGCATTCGAAACATCTCATACTCTTGTATGAGAGTGTGCTTTCTTGCTCTTTTCACCTCTGTTGTTCCTTCATGTGTAACTTGAAGAATATCCCATATTTCTTTGGCTGTTGTGCATTGAGAAACCCTGAAAAATTCATCAAGATTTAGTGCAGAGGTTAAAATATTTTTTGCCTTACTGTCAAACTGAGCCTTTTTATTTTCTGTATCAGTCCACTGATCCCAAGGCTTTTCAATCAGTTGTCCATCTTCAGCTTTCACTGTAGGAATAAATGGACCATTAATCACTGCATCCCACACGCCTCTATCAACAGACTCGAAGAAGATCTTCATTCTGGCTTTCCAAAAAGGATAATTTGCTCCTACAAAGAGTGGAGGTCTGTTGGTAGATGCTCCTTCAGCAAAGGGAAGCTTGTCACCCATCTTGATTCTATCTTGAGTACCTTACAAGAACCTGCTCTGATACCAATTGTTAGATGCGGAATTATATCAAGAAGGGGGGGTTGAATTGATATATAGCTTTATTGAAAAAATTTTCGTATCAGAAAATTTACTGATGCAGTTTACTGAGAATTACCCGACTGATAATTGCGAAATAGTAGGTTAGTTCTTAATGCAGAATATAACAGATGATGAAGGAAGAGAAAATATAACACCAAGGATTATACTGGTTCGTTCTTTGTGCAAGAACTACATCCAGTTGGTAATCTGCAACTCCGCAGATCCTAATCACTATCAAAAACGTATTCTTTACAACAAATCTTTCTTGAACACTACAAGAAAATCAAAGAACCTATTCTAAACACTATAGAACAGTTCTACACCCACTGACTCACACTGAGTCACTGTGATCACCCAATCACAGACACAGGGTTCTAAAACCCACCTACAAATCTCTACCCCAGAGATTAAAGAATACAAGATACAGTAAAAGAAAGAAAATCTTCTTGAACAGTATACACAGTGATGAGTCATTATTTTCTCTTATTTTCTTACCTTTATGTACTTGTTTTCATCTTTGATTTGTGCTTAATTGTTTATATTTTGTACTAATTTCTATTAGGGCTATAATTGGACCAGAAATTCATATTTTAATTAATTTGAATTTTCTAAGTTTAATTATTCCAATTTTTATTTTCAGGGCAGTTTAAAATTATTCTGGGCTTGGAATTAATTCATGGACTTCAAGAGGAGCTGCCACGTCACCAGTGCCATGTCAGCTGCCACGTCACCAGTGCCATGTCAGCTGCCACGTCACAATTTGGATTTTTGGGCCCAATGGGTCTAGGTTTTCGTACCCATGCAATGCAGCTACATTTTGTTTTTGGTTTTGGTTTTTGAATGCACAATTCGTTTTACTGTTCCACAATTCCAGTTTTGTTCTTCAATCCAATTGCGTTTCTATTCTGCTATTTTCGTTCTCTGTTCGTTCTCTGTTTCTCTGCTGCATTTTCGTTTTCAATTGCATTTTCGTTTTCAATTTCATTTTCGTTTTCAATTTCATTTTCGTTTTCAATTTCATTTTCGTTTTCAATTTCAGTTTATGTCTTCTGCAATGCATTTTCTGTTTTCTGAGTTAATGGAAGGCTAAAACCTCAGAGTGAGGCTCTTGGGCATGTTGCACTCACTGATGGAGGTTCTGTGCATTTTATGGTTTCGTACGTTTGATTCTCCTCTGTGAAGCCTTTGTTCTGGAGGATGCTTAATCCCTTGGAAGGAGACCTTACAAGGTTCACGTTTTCTTAATTCGTGTAGCGAAGTCTCGGGTTAACTTTCGCTTAGTTGGTTAATCTAGACCGAACAAGGATTAAACGGACTGATAATCTATTGTGAACCAAGGATGTCAGTGATGCATTGTGTTCAAGAGTCTTGCCTAATTTAATTACTGCAATTAATTTGTTGTTTGTCTGCTATATTTTAATTAATCTCTGTTTTCTGTCTAAAACCCCCCCATTGCATGTTCAATCCTTTGACAGTGAGAATTGGTCCTTGGGAGACGACCTAGGAGTTTTTTCTAGTACTACATTTAATTTTTTTTATTTGACCGAGTACGACATCGATCAAATTTGGCACCGTTGCTGGGGACCAACGTTTCTGTCCAAAGGTTGTGTTTTTGTGTTTGGTGTTGCTGCATGTTTCAGTGTTGTGTTGTGTTGAATTCGTATTTTTTGTTTTGTTTTGCAGCAACGTGTTTGGTTATCTAATTGTTTCGTAGTGTTTTTTTTGTGGTGTTGTTAAGTGTTGCATTGCAGGTGTAGCAAAAGCAACAAGAGAATTTCGAATTGAGGAGCTACAGCTGCAGAATAGTGCCTGAACAGTAACCCGATTTTCCCAAATTTTTGTTTTAATAGCTAGACTTGTTATTTTTGCTTGAATTTTTGTGTGCACACTTCTTTTAACCCATATTTTGTGTGAAAAATCCCAGAAGCACATATAGTGGCCCAGATTTTGATAACCGAAAATTGATTTTTAGAAAACTTCAAACAGCCATAACTTTTGCCTCGGTTATCAGAATTGGACGTATTATATATGCATTTGGGGTAGAAAAATGAGATCTACGCAGTGGGAAATGCAAAAGCGGATTGGGGCAAGTAAATCTCCAAAAAAAGGCCGTTTTCTATTTTATTTTTATTTTTGAAGTTTTATTGCTCTTATTTTTCATACTTTCTGGTAGTGGTTCATATAGCTATCCTTTGAATTTTGCTTTGAAATTTGGTGTACTGTCTTTTCATGATTTTAGGGTGTTACTCACAAAATTTCAGCTCATTTGGACTTCGTTTGAGTATAGTTCCACATTTACCTCTATGTATGCTTATGTGTGAAATTCATGGTTGTGCATGACTAGAGGCAATCCAGGACAGTTACAACCCTTTGATCCTGAAGTAGATAGGACCTTTCATAGATTACTTAGGCACTCTAGGAATTTTTCTTTAGATTCTATATCATTAGATACCATTAGTTTAAGTAGTTCTGAGCATTCTCCCTCTGTGTCTGAAAACTTTAATTCTGTGCATTTTGATTCTGATTCTAATTCTGCTGACTTTCACACTGAGAACAATATGGCTCAGCCTCCACCTTGTGAGAGGACTCTTAGGGAGCTGGCGGCACCTGATTTCACTTATGAAAGCCTGTGCATTCAGTATCCTGATGAGGATGTTCCATATGTTCTAAAGACAGGATTAATACATTTTCTACCCAGGTTCCATGGTCTTGCAGGGGAATGTCCACACAAACATCTGAAGGAGTTCCATATAGTTTGTTCCTCCATGAAGCCACATGATGTTTTAGAAGATCACATCTTTTTGAAGGCATTTCCACACTCTTTAGAAGGTGTTGCTAAAAACTGGTTGTACTACCTTGCGCCCAGATCCATCACTGGTTGGGATGACCTTAAGAGAGTGTTCCTGAATAAATTCTTCCCTCGCTTCTAAGACAACAGCGAATCAGAAAAGATATTTCAGGAATCTGACAGATGAGTGGAGAGACCTTGTACGAGTACGGGGAGAGATTTAAAAAATTATGTGCAAGCTGTCCCCACCATCAGATTTCTGAATAGCTCTTATTGCAGTATTTTTATGAGGGCCTCAATAGTATGGAGAGGAGTATGATTGACGCTGCCAGTGGAAGAGCTCTTGGTGACATGACCCCGCAGAGGCTAGGAACTTAATTGAAAAATGGCCTCCAATTCTCAAGCAATTCAGTGCGAAACGATGCTATTGTACTTAGGGGAATTCATGATGTGCTTGTCGCTGATTTTTCTTCATCTCGCAGATAGGAAGCTTGAGGGAAAGCTTGATGCCTTGGTCAATTTGGTCACTCAGCTTGCCATGAACCAGAAATCTGCACCTACATCTGTGGCAAGGGTTTGCGGCATTTGCACATCAATTGACCATTATAAAGATCAGTGTCCATCAATGCAGCAACCTTCTAATGTTCATGCTCCTCAAGCCTATGCTGCAAACATCTACAATAATAGACAGCAGCAGCAAAATTATGATCTGTCCAGCAATAGATATAATCCAGGATGGAGGAGTCATCCTAATCTTAGATGGTCTCCACAGCAGCAGCAGCAACAACAACAACATCCTACACCACCATTTCAGAGTTCTGCTGGTCCCGGTCCAAGCAGACCTTATGTGCCTCCACCAATACAACAGCAATATCACAGGCAGCAGAATGAAGCTCCTGCACCACCAGCTCCTCAATCTTCTACTTCTGAACCTTCATTGGAGGAGTTAGTGAGGTAGATGACTCTCCAAAATATGCAATTCCAGCAAGAGACCAGAGCTTCCATCCAGAGATTGACCAATCAGATGGGGCAGATGGCTACTCAACTGAATCAGGCACAGTCACAAAATTCAGATAGATTGCCTACTCAAACTGTGCAGAATCCGAAAAATGTTAGTGCCATCACATTGAGGTCGGGAAAACAGATTGACATACCCACTGCAGTACCTTCATCTGTTTCGGCACCTGAGCCTATTTCGCACTTCGAGCCTGCTTTCGCACTCGAGCTTGTTTCTCGCACTCGAGCACGGTGATGAGCAACCGGTTGGTGCCTGGAATTTTCATGCGTGTGGACCTTCTTCCAAGCACCAGCTTCGATTTGCAACGACCACCTCCTATCCCCCTTCCATTCCCTCCCAGATTGATTCCAAGCAAAAAGATGGAAGAACTGGATAAGGAGATATTGGAGACCTTCAGAAAGTAGAGGTGAACATACCTCCGCTTGATGCCATCAAGCAAATCCCGAGATATGCAAAATTCCCGAAGGAGCCGTGCACTCATAAGAGGAAAATGAAGGGCAATGAGAGAATCAAGCATGGGCGTAAATGTATCTCGCTTTGATAGGTAAATTTGTTTCGCACATTCTTGAAAAATGTAAGGACCTGTGTACTTTCTCGCATACCTTGTGTTATAGGGAATAACAAATTTGAAAATGCCATGCTTGATTTGGGTGCTTCTATAAATGTCATGCCTCTGTCTATATTTAAATCTCTGTCTCTTGGACCTCTCGCAACCTACGGGTGTGGTGATACAGATTGGCAAATAGAAGTGTTGCCCACCCTACGTGTTTCATTGAGGATGTGTTAGTTCGGGTTGGTGAACTGATTTTTCCCGCCGATTTCTATGTGCTTGACATGGAGGACGGATTCTCCCATGGATCTGTGCCAATCATTTTTGGCAGACCATTTTTGAAAACAGCCCGAACTAAGATTGATGTGTATGCTGGTACATTGTCCATGGAATTTGGTGATAGTATTGTCCATTTTAATATTCTTGATGCCATGAGACATCCATCTGAAGATCATTTTGTTTTTCGTGGCCGAGATACTTGATGTCGTTGTTGATGAGTATGTTTCGATTTTCATTCTTTGCATGATAAGAAACATCATTTTCTATCTGATCTGTATACTTCTCTCAATAGCACTGAATCTGAATATGTTTCTGAATCGGTTTCTGAGTTTGAGCTCTGTTCTGATGTGTTGGGTGTTGTACCTGCACCTCTTGGCCTTAATTCTTTAGAGTCAGAATGCGCTAACCATGTTGCAGGAAGTACACATGAATCTGACTTGCAGGTTGAGGTACATGCTGTGGAACCCTTAGTTCCTTCTACTGCTCAGCCATCTCCCATTCCAGACTTGAAACCTTTACCAGAAAACCTCAAGTATGCCTACTTGGAGGATGATCAGAAGATGCCAGTGATTATTTCCACCTCCCTTGATGTTGTTCAAGAGGGGAGGTTGTTGCATGTTCTTAAAAAGCATAAGAAAGCCATCGGTTGGACCCTGGCGGACATTCCTGGTATCAACCCATCCACATGTATGCACATGATACTCTTAGAGGACGGAGCTAAGCCAGTGAGGCAGCCGCAGAGGTGACTCAACCCTGTCATTTTGGACGTAGTAAAGAAGGAGGTGACCAAGCTTCTTCAGCCGGGATCATTTATCCTATATCGGATAGTCGATGGATGAGTCCGGTCCAGGTGGTCCCCAAGAAGACAGCCTCACCGTTGTGAAAAATGAGAAGAATGAGCTCATTCCCACTAGAGTGCAAAACAGTTGGAGAGTCTGCATTGACTACCGAAGGCTGAATCAAGCAACACGGAAAGATCATTTTCCGCTGCCCTTCATTGATCAGATGCTTGAGCGTCTGGCAGGTAAATCTCACTACTGCTTTCTTGATGGTTTTTCTGGTTATTTTCAAATCCATATTGCTCCTGAGGATCAAGAGAAAACCACATTCACCTGCCCCCTTTGGCTTATGCAATGCCCCTGACACATTCCAACGGTGCATGCTTAGTATCTTTTCCGATTTTCTTGAAAATTGCATAGAGGTATTTATGGATGATTTCACCGTTTACGGATCCTCTTTGATGCATGCTTAGATAATTTGGATAGAGTGCTTAATAGATGCATTGAGACTGATCTTGTTCTGAATTTTGAAAAATGTCACTTCATGGTAGAACAAGGTATAGTTTTAGGGCATATTATTTCTAGTAAGGGCATAGAAGTAGATCCTGCAAAAATCTCTGTTATTTCACAATTGCCTTACCCCTCTTGCGTGCGAGAGGTGCGATCTTTTCTTGGCCATGCAGGTTTCTACAGACGCTTCATCAAAGATTTCAGTAAGAAGGCCCTTCCACTGTCCAATCTGCTCCAGAAGGATGTTGACTTTGTTTTTGATGACAGGTGTAAACAGGCTTATGACTGCCTCAAGGAAGCATTGACCACCACTCCAATCATTCAGGCACCGGATTGGACACTCCCATTCGAGTTGATGTGTGATGCATCCAATTATGCATTGGGGGCTGTCCTGGCACAGAGGGTTGACAAGTTGCCTCGGGTGATATATTATGCTTCCAGGACTTTGGATGTCTGCTCAAGCAAACTACACAACAACGAGAAAGAGCCGCTTGCTATTGTTTTCGCTCTTGATAAATTTAGATCATATTTGCTTGGTTCTCGTGTTATTGTTTATACTCGACCATGCAACTCAAGTACCTGCTAAAAAGGCCGAGTCAAAGCCCGGATTGATCAGTGGATGCTCCGCTCCAAGAATTTGATCTGGATATCCGTGACAGGAGTGGAGCACAGAATTTGGTAGCAGACCATCTCAGCAGGATTGAAAGAGCTGAGGATAATGCTGACGTCTTGCCCATCCAGGACAATTTTCCTGATGAAAATTTGCTCACTTTCTCTTCTTGTTTCTTCTGTTTCTACCACCCCTTGGTTTGCAAATATTGTTAATTTTTTAGTTGCTTCTGTTTTTCCTCCCTTAGCATCACGAGCTCAAATTGATAAAATTAAGAGTGATGCTAAGCATTATATTTGGGATGACCCCTATTTGTGGAAGTTATGCAACGACCAGGTAATCGGAGATGTATTCCGCATCATGAGATTGACTCTGGTCCCGCAGTTTTGTCACTCTTCCGCACTGGTGGCCATCTAGGCATTCGAGAGGACAGCTCGCAAAGTGCTTGATTGTGGTTTATACTCGGCCCACCATCTTCGGAGATGCGTGGAAGATTTGTAGCACTTGTGAGCAAGTGTCAGCGAGCAGGGAGGATCCCTTACATGGAGACAGCAGATGCCTCAGCAACCCATGTTGTTCTGTGAGGTGTTTGATGTCTGGGGTATTGATTTCATGGGTCCCTTTCCTGTTTCTTTTGGTTTTTCCTACATTCTTTTAGCTGTTGATTATGTTTCAAAATGGGTGGAAGCCAAAGCCACCAGGACTAATGATGCTCGGGTTGTTGTGGATTTTGTTAGATCTCACCTATTTTGCAGGTTTGGAGTACCCAGAGCTATTGTTAGTGATCAAGGCACCCATTTCTGTAACAGATCTATGCAGGCTTTGCTCAAGAAGTATGGGGTGGTGCACAGAATTTCTACACCCTACCACCCCCAAACCAACGGGGAAGCCGAAATTTCAAACAGGGAGATCAAGAGAATCTTAGAGAAGATTGTCCAGCCCAACAGAAAAGATTGGACTGCCTACAAAGCACCCATAGGGATGTCCCCTTATCGGGTTGTCTTTGGTAAGGCATGTCATTTACCTGTTGAGATTGAGCATCGGGCCTATTGGGCTGTGAAGACTTGCAATTTCTCCATAGATCAGGCTGGTGAGGAAAGGCGGTCGCAACTAAATGAGCTTGATGAGATCCACTTAGAAGCCTACGAGAATTCAAAATTCTACAAGGAAAAAACCAAGAAGTTCCATGACAGCTTGATAGCTAGAAAGGATTTCATGGTTGGCCGTAAAGTTCTCGTTATACAATTCTCGGCTAGGACTCATGGGTGGTAAGTTACGATCAAAGTGGATTGACCTTTTGTTGTTACTAATGTTTATCCTTATGGTACAGCTTGAGATCAAAAGTGAATCCACGGATAAGAGCTTTAAGGTCAACCGGCACCGTCTCGAAGCCCTTCCTCGACAATCCTTCTTTGTTGGATGTCGTTGTGGAGGAGATGTCTCTGCTTGACCCTCGCTTCTCTCCCACCATGACTTAGGGAGTTTTCTTTTCCTTCTCCTCTTTACTTTTTATTGCACTTGTCCAGATCTATTGATTGTTCTGATTTCACTGATCTTCTGTTTATGACACATTGGGACAATGTGTAGTTTAAGTGTGGGGGGAGACTATTCTTTGTTTACATCTTTCTTGTTGTTTTTTTTGTTAGTTTGAGTCTTTGTCGTGTGTACAGTTTCGCATATTTCCTTTTGATTTCTAGGTTTTGTTTAGGTTGTAGGCTCTTACTTCACTCTTGGATACGAGTTGCTTGATACTGTATGGATTGAAATCCTTATTTTTCTCTGCTTGGAACGATGATTATAAGGCTTGAGAGGTTGATTTAATTGTGACAGAAGTTATACCATGTGTGAGGATTTGAGCCACTATCTATTATTTCTTGTGTGTTATGCCTCTTGATTGCTTGCACAGTTGCCTTGTCTTGACTCTGTTTGATAGTTCTTGATTCACATGCATGTTTGGACATGATTAAGGCATTTGTTCTCATAAGCCCTCGGCCAAATAAGCTTACCCCGAATTAATTCCTTTGTTAACCCCTCGTTGAGCCTCGCATTCCCTTTCTTTGTTTGAAGCTCATTACAAGCCTTAAGTGAAAAACCTATGATTACCTTAACCTTAGGGAATTTTTGGAGCTTTGGAATCGCTTTGAGAATAAGTTCTTGAATAAGTGTGGGGTTGTCTCATTGGTTATTGTATTTTGGCTAGTTGGTTCTTCCCGCTGTACATATCTTAGCTGCTTCATGATGGATTGTTTATTAAGTTTTAAAATATATATATATATATATATATAATAATAATAAAAATAAAAAAAAGAAAAAAAGGAAGAAAAAGAAAAGTGGTTTTGTTTGAGGCAAAGGAAAAGGAATGGTGTTAGAGGTTTATTAGAGGTTTTTGGGTTTGCTCTTATGCTTATTTCTTACTTATTCCCCATTGCTCCTCTAGTTCCTCTGGTTTGTAGCTACTTATCCTATATTTTATCCTCTACCCTGTCCTTGACCACAGTACAACCCTAGAAAGACGTTATGATCCTTATGTGCATGTTTATTAGGTGTTGATTTTAGAGGTTTGCCAAGTCTATCTGCTAATTGTTTTTCATGAGTGCTTTTGAGAGTATACAGTTACCTAGGCACTTGAGAGATACAGTGATACAGTGCATCTTGTGAGATTCTATTGCTTTTAATTCACCTCTTGATGCTGACTGATTATCTTACCATGTTTTGACTTGTTTGGATGATTTCCATAAGTATCTAGTTTCTTTGATTCTTTATGTGTTGGATGTTGTCTACTCCCTTTCTGTTCCCAGGATTCATTAAGGAGTGTGTAAATCTGTTTGTTTTCTTGTGTGTCTTCTTGTTTCGTTTCTTCCTGTTGCGTCTCTCTTTGATATCTTTGGAGTTGTTCCTTGCTTTGAACTTTGATTTTGCCCGAGAGTGCAAAAGAATAAGTGTGAGGAATTTGATGAGTCATTATTTTCCCTTATTTTCTTACCTTTCAGTACTTGTTTTCATCTCCGATTTGTGCTTAATTGTTTATATTTTGTACTAATTTCTATTAGGGCTATAATTGGACAAAAAATTCATATTTTAATTAATTTGAATTTTCTAAGTTTAATTATTCCAATTTTTATTTTCGTAGGCGCTTTAAAATTATTCTGGGCTTGGAATTAATTCATGGACTTCAAGAGGAGCTGCCACGTCACCAGTGCCATGTCAGCTGCCACGTCACAATTTGGATTTTGGGCCCAATGGGTCTAGGTTTTCGTGCTCATGCAATGCAACTACAAGTAGGGCAATGAGGAAGGAGCAGAGCAAGAAGTAGTAGGAATTTAGGGTTACGTTCTTTTCAAGAGAGAGCAGTTTACATTTTGTTTTTGGTTTTGGTTTTGGTTTTGGTTTTTGAATGCACAATTCGTTTTACTGTTCCACAATTCCAGTTTTGTTCTTCAATCCAATTGCGTTTCTATTCTGTTATTTTCGTTCTCTGTTCGTTCTCTGTTTCTCTGTTGCATTTTCGTTTTCAATTGCATTTTCGTTTTCAATTTCATTTTCGTTTTCAATTGCATTTTCGTTTTCAATTGCATTTTCGTTTTCAATTTCATTTTCGTTTTCAATTTCATTTTCGTTTTCAATTTCATTTTCGTTTTCAATTTCATTTTCATTTTCAATTTCAGTTTACGTCTTCTACAATGCATTTTTTGTTTTCTGAGTTAATGGAAGGCTAAAACCTCGAGGTGGGGCTCTTGGGCATGCTACACTCACCGATGGAGGTTCACGTGCGCTTTATGGTTTCGTACGCTTGATTCTCCTCCGTAAAGCCTACGCTCGGAGGATGCTTAATCCCTTGGAAGGAGACCTTACAAGGTTCACGTTTGCTTAATTCCTGTAGGGAAGTCTCGGGTTAACTTTCGCTTAGTTGGTTAATCTAGACCGAACAAGGATTAAACGGACTGATAATCTGTTGTGAACCAAGGATGTCAAAGATGCATTGTGTTCAAGAGTCTTGCCTAATTTAATTACTGCAATTAATTTTTTGTTTGTCTGCTATATTTTAATTAATCTCTGTTTTCTGTCTAAAAACCCCCCCATTGCATGTTCAATCCTTTGACAGTGAGAATTGGTCCTTGGGAGACGACCTAGGAGTTTTTTCTAGTACTACATTTAATCTTTTTGCTTCTGAATGTTTGCAGCACTTGAGAGTTTTCTCTTGAATTCTTTTGCTCTTTGATTCGTCCTTTAGACTTGTATTTATATGCAAAATGAATTGCTATGGGTCATCTTCTTTTGAAAGTAATAAACCCACGTTCTGCACTTTTTCTGCATAAGGTAGGGGTCTGGAACAAAATAGTCGACTGAAGAACCAAACCAGTTAGTTAATTTCATTAAACCTGTATCCCTGGTACATTTAATGAAAATAGCCGACTAGAGCAACAGAATTAGTAGACTAACTGATGAATAACAAAAACAACAGATTATCATATTTCAATTGGCTAATCATATACAGATAATCTAACATCTCTAGTAATGCTAAATCATTCCAGAACCATTAATCACAAACCCAGCACATTATAAACACAATCATCAAAGCTTAAAAACATCATCAAATCTCAAATCATCAACAATGACTATTCTAGATTTACTTGGACTTTATTCCTTATAAATAAAAATGATGCATTTCATGCTTTTAAGAAACTTGCCAAGGTTTTACAAGTTGAAAACAGCTACAGCATAAGTGCTCTAAGAAGTGATCATGGTGGGGAATTTGAAAATGAAAAGTTCAATCATTTTTGTGAAAAATATGGAATTAAGCATAACTTTTCAGCACCTAGAACTCCTCAACAAAATGGTGTGGTTGAGAGGAAAAATAGGTCACTTGAGGAACTAGCAAGGACTATGCTTAATGAATCAAATATTCCTAAATATTTTTGGGCGGATGCAGTAAATACTGCATGTTACATAATAAATAGGGTTTTGATAAGACCTATTTTGAAGAAAACCCCTTATGAATTGTATAAACCGAGAAAACCCAACATAGCACATCTTAGAGTGTTTGGCTGCAAATGTTTTGTGCTAAATAATGGCAAAGAAAAACTTGGCAAATTTGATGCTAAAGCTGATGATGCATTGTTTTTAGGTTATTAATCACATAGCAAAGCATATAGGATTTATAACAAAAGACTAGCTATCATTGAGGAATCAATTCATGTTGTTTTTATGAGACTAATGTGCAAAATGAAGGTGCAAGTAAGTGGTGCAGAGTGCGGAGAAGAAAATCTAATTGAAGGTGTATCAACTGAACATATAGAAATTGATAAAGCTCACTGCAGACGTAATTTTAGCTGGTGAAAATAGAAAGAACTAATCGAAATCCTGGCACCGTAACTTAAATCTGCAGAAAATGATCTACCTAAAGAATGGAGAGTGCCTCGTGAGCTATCCATTGAAAATGTTATAGGTGATGTTCAACAAGGTGTTTCTACTAGAAGATCTATGCATGATACATGTTTAACTCGCTGCATTTGTTTCCCAAGTTGAACCTAAGTGTGTTGATGATGCATTACTAGATGAAAACTGGATTTTAGCTATGCAAGATGAACCGAATCAGCTTTAAAAGGAATGAGGTCTGGGAACTAGTCCCTTGCACACCTAAAATGAATATAATTGGTACAAAATGGGTGTTTAAAAATAAAATGAATGATCAAGGAATAATAACTAGAAATAAAGCTAGGCTTGTGGCTAAAGGATACAATCAAGAGGAAGGAATAGATTATGAGGAAACATATGCTCCTCGTTGCTAGATTAGAAGTCGTTAGGTTATTGCTTGCTTTCTCATGCATGATTGGATTCAAACTTCATCAAATGGATGTGAAAAGTGCATTTTTGAATGGTTATATAAATGAAGAAATTTATGTTTCACAACCATCCGGATTTGTTGATCACAAGTTTCCTAACCATGTATATAAGCTCAAAAGGCTCTTTATGGACTCAAGCAAGCTCCAAGACAATGGTATGAAAGGTTGAGTAACTTTCTTATCTCTCAAAACTTTGAAAGGGGCCAAGTTGATAAAACTTTGTTCATTAGGAAGTCTTTGGACAGCATAATACTTGTGCAGGTTTATGTAGATGATATAATTTTTGGATCCACTAATGAGAAGCTTTGTGAAGAATTTGTGGCAGCTATGCAGGGGGAGTTTGAAATGTCAATGATGGGTGATCTAAACTTCTTCTTAGGCTTACAAGTCAAGCAAATGGATCATGGAACATTCCTTAATCAATCAAAATATTGCAAAGAGCTGTTAAAGAAGTATGACATGGACAACTGCAAAGAATCAAGCACTCCTATGGCTACCAGCAGCTACCTTGATGTCGATGAAAGTGGTAAACCATTTGATTCCACTAAATATAGAGGTTTGATAGGTTCTCTTTATACCTAACCGCTAGTAGGCCGGATATAATGTTTAGTGTATGCATGTGTGCTAGATTTCAGTCCAATCCTAAAGAATCACACTTTGCAATTGCTAAAAGAATCCTAAAATATCTAAAAGGAACTATTAATGTTGGTTTGTGGTATCCAAAAGGTGCATCATTTAATCTAGTAGGCTATTCAGATGCTGATTTTGCTGGTTGTAAATTGGATAGGAAAAGCACTAGTGGAACTTGTCATCTATTAGGAAGTAGTCTAGTATCATGGCATAGCAAAAGCAAGCTAGTGTGGCTTTGTCTATCACTGAAGTCGAATATGTTGCAGCTGGGAGCTATTGTGCTCAAACTTTGTGGTTAAAACAGCAGCTTTTTTATTATGGCTTGAAACTAGATCACATTCCTATTAGGTGTGACAATACAAGTGCTATCAATTTAACCAAAAATCCTATTTTACATTCTAGAACAAAGCACATAGAAATAAGGCACCATTTCATTAGGGATCATGTTCAAAAAGGGGACTGCATAATTGAATTTGTTGATTCACATAACCAACTTGCTGATATTTTTACCAAACCACTTCCTAAAGATAGATTTTTTCAATTGAGAAATGAATTCGGTGTTCTTGATATCTCAAATGTGATATAATTCATGTGTGTGATTCATTCTTGTTGTTATACATGTTGTTTTTGTGTGTTTGAGTGTTTAATTCTGCATGATTGTTGATTAATTGCAGTTATACTTGCATTTTATTTTATATGAATGAAATCTACAATGACATTCAGTTTTTTAGTTAGTTGTTTCGTGTTTTTAATCAACTTATTTTGCTTTATTTTGGGGCTGCAGTGAAGGTACAGTGATTTCTGTCTCTGGTTTAGTCAGTTAATTGTCGATTTAATCAGTTGATTTCATTAATATGTATTAAATCAGTATCAGACTATCTGTTTTAATCAGCTATTTCGCACAAATCAACCGACTGAAATTGTCTGGAACAATTTAAAATTGAAAACCAGAACGAATTAAATGTTAAACTGCACTGATTTACATTCAATTGGTGCATTTAAGTTGATTAATTGAGAATTGTGCATCTGTTACATGATAAATAAAGCTGGTTAAAGAATCTTGACTCTTATTTTGTCATGTAGTGCTTTTGTTTTGCTTTTAACTGGTTTCTCTCTCCAAATTCGAATTTCATTCAACTGACTGAATGCATTGGTCAAGCCAAAACCTGCTGCATATCTCTGCCCCATATATTCCATCTGATTACTTGTTTGACTACACTATGCATTGAATTCATTCCATAAGCTGATGCACAAACTAGTTTAAATTGATATGCGCATAACATTGGCTTTCAAACTACTTGTGTGCAAAACTCTGCAAATACACTTTCAATACTCTGTTTCTCTGCATTTTCCCTTTTTTGCAATGGCCTCTTCAAGCAACCCAAGGAAGAAATCCAAAACTGCTGGGTCATCTAAACACAAAGAACCTGAAATTCCAGCACCTCCTTCACATAGACATGGTTCTATTGAAGCCTGGTTTGATGGTGATGAGAAGAAAATTGAAAAGTTTCAATCTCACATCAGTAAAAAGACTGTTAACCCACCAAAAGTCCTTAGCTTTCAGTGGCTGGAAGATGAAGGGATGGCTGACATAATAGCTATGGTGCAGCATCAAGACCTGCAGAAATTTTTGGAGCTGAATGGGTTCATATACCCAGATTTAGTGAAGGTGTTCTATACAAATCTCAAGCATGATGGGTCTGTTCTCACCTCTAAAGTAAAAGGAAATGAGATCACTATAAACAATTCAATTTGGAGAAGAGTGGGTGGTCTCAAAATTGATGGAATAGTTGTAAGCAGGGGATTGTGTGGCTCCTTGGGAGACTTCAACAAAGTCCAAACCTACAGGGAATGCTTGCGGGATCCTCAAGGGTCTGTTAGTGGATTTCATGTTGGCGGATTAACCTTGACAGCTAGGGTCCTCACCTTCATCATCACGTGGATGATCACTCCAAGAGGAAGTAACCATGCTACATTAAATGAAGGTGATCTTCTTCTGATTTTTTTCTTAATGAAATCTGTCAAAATTAACTGGATTCATATAATCAAGGATCACATGATGGAATCCAAAAGATTGACTGATTATCGCCTCCCATATGCTTTGATAATTTCAAATTTCCTTGAGTACTTTGGTGTGGATATAAGAGGTGAACAGAAAATCAACATAGGAAGATCTCATCAGCTGGACAATAGCTTCCTCGTCAAGTTTGGTTTTACTAAAAGGGATGGTGCATGGACTGCTGGACAAGATGCTGGAAATGCAGGCACAAGTGCTACTAGAAATGAAGGCACAAGTGCTGCTGGAACTGCTGCTGCTGATGCTGGAAATGATGATGCTGATGCAGAAGAGTGTTCAATGATGGGAGATATTGTTCCATATATTCCTCCGGTTGATCGTGGCACTCCTCTATCCTTGTTTGAGCAAATTGTACCGCAAAGGTTTGATTCAATTCAATCTCATCAAGCATATCATCACTCATACTCTGCATGGATCGTTTGGGCGTATTGATCAAAGCATAGAAGACCTGCATGCCCAACTAGCACTGGATACATGTCGGATATAATATTGTTGCTTGGTGATGATGATGGAGAGGAGGATAACTAATTTCCTGTTGCTCCTCCTAAGATGCTGCTACTTCTATTTGCTGCTAATGTTGTTGTGTTACTGTTGTTGATGATGGAAAATCGTGTTGTTGTTCGCTGCGCTCAATCTACAAGTCGTTGTCATTTACTTTTTATTTTTGTTTGTGTGTTGTTAGTTATGTGTCTGTTGCTGGTTTTATTTGGGTATAATGCCCATGTAAGTTGAACAATTTTATTTTACTGCATATGCTATGATATTTCTCTTGTGCTATTTGATGATTCCAAAGGAGGAGAAAGTATTGAATGCATTGAAGGCACAACATGAATGCATTGAAGGCACAACATGAAGCGCAAGTTAAAGGGGGAGAATGTGAAAGGGAGAGAATACTACTGTTGCTCTGCTTCTGCTGCTCTCTATATTTTTCTGCTATATGTTTCTGTTATACTGTTCTGCTGTTTTTTTTTCGTGTTTTAAGTGTATTTACAGGACTCCTACATTCTTCAAAGAGATTGAATGAATCAAGTGGTTGTCATCATCAAATAGGGGGAGTTTGTTGGACTTGAAGACTTGGTTTCAAGTGGATTTGATGTCTCCAACCACCTTTGATGATGAAGATGATGGTGCTTGAAGAATGAAGATTGTGTCTTAGGATTAGAGTGTCTTAGGATGTGGGGTAAGATGCATTTCAATTAATCTTGGACTTAATCTTGGGTTTTAAAATGATTTGAAATGTTTTAAAATGTTTTCAAGGGTCTTAACTGGTTTTTAACTGATTAAAAATGTGATTTCAATCAGTTAAAATGTTCTTCGTTTTTAAAGCTTTGCTTTTTGGCTAATTTTAGCTAGTTGTTTTTCTAAATTTAAACCAGTTGAAATTCTAGAGCTTTTGTTAAAAATTCTAGCTCTCTGGAGAAGCTAGTCAAATCGTATTTTCAACTGATTGTTTTCAAGTTTCAGAAAAGGGGTGCTCTCTAGAAAATTCTTTTTAATGAAAACAACCGGTTAAATCGCGTTTCAACTGACTGTTTTCATCAAAAACAGTTTTAAACCACTGGAACAGCTTTGTTATAAATACTTTAAAATTCGAAGAACTCAGTGACGAATCAATTACAAAGAAACCCACTGTGCAAGAAAGCTTTTGTAATACTCTAAATCAATTTGCGAATCCATCCAAGAAGTCCAAGATCAAATTGAATAGAGAATTTTACAAAGAATTGATACTCTGTTTTTCTTCTTCCGCGTGCTCTGTTTTTCAGTCTTGGACTGATTTTCCAGGTGAATTCAATCCAATCTCTTTTGTAATTGTTTGCTGCGTTTGCGTCTCTTAATCAGGGTGATTAAGGTGTTCTTGTAATAGGTTTTTAAAAGAGTTTACATGTCTTGTAGGGTTCAAGATCAGGTGCAGTTTTTCTGGTTTGGTTTTTCATGTAGTGTTCATGTAAAAACTGAAGTTTAGTGAATTGATTTGATTTGGATGTTTAGGAAACTGGATGTTGCCTTTGTTGAAAGGTGAACCAGTATAAATCTCTTGTGTTGATCTTCTTTCCCTACTATTTTAGATTCTATAATTGAAATCTGAATTTCTAATTGAATTGGATATATGATACATTGATAAAAGGCACTTCAAGAACTTTTAAAGAATTGATTTTACTCTTCATTCTGAATCTGGTTTTTCTAAACAGGCCTTGAATTTCGAAAATCTTTAAGAGTTTAATTTACCCCCCCTCTTAAACTCAGCCATTTATTCCAACAATATGTGTGTGGATGATTATTATAAATTGCTTGAATCTCTGTTGCTTAAGGCTGACTTGAATGAAGAAACAAATGAGGCCAAGGTAGCTAGGTTTATGAGTGGGTTAAGGAGGGATATTCAGGACTTGGTAGAATTATATGAATACTCCTCAATTGAGAATGTTTTGCACTTGGCCCTCAAAATTGAAACACAATTGAAAAGAAAAGTGGGCCCAAGGAGGATTAGTTCACATAATGACTACTATAGTTCTTCTTGGAAGGATAAAAGCAAAGAAAAACATGATAGGAAGCCTTCCAAATCCCACCATGACTCCACTCCTAGGGACCAAACGGCTAGGGACACTCCTAACTTCTCCTCCCACCCTCAAAGGTCAAGTTCAATTAAATGTTTTAAATGTTTGGGGTACGGGCACATTGCTTCTAATTCCCCAACCAAGAGAACCATGACCCTGCGGGAGAATGGAGAAGTTGAGAGTGAACATTTGTCTCCCCCTTCCTCTTCTATAGAGAACTCCTCCCACTCTTCCTCTAGTGGTGAAGAGGTTAAGCCTTGTGAGGGAGATTTATTGGTAGTGAGGCGCATGCTGGGACAAGTTCATAAGAAACTTGATAACTCCCAAAGAGAAAATATTTTCAACACCAGGTGCCTCATTAACAACAACCTTTTCTCACTCATCATTGATGGAGGAAGCTGTGTCATTGTGGCTAGTACAAGGGTGGTAGACAAAATTAGTTTACCTATGATACGAGCATGAAGATGACAACTGTAGTTTTAGGATTTCTAAATTTAAATTTTTAATATTTTGTAATTTGGATTTAATTTTCTTTGTGGGCCTTTATTGGGCTTTGTATTTTTGTTCTTTTTCCAATTTTGGGCCTAATTAGTTAATGGGCCTTGTCTTAGGTCCATTAGTATAAATAAGATTCTCATAACTCTTTGTACTCGGAATTCAGATTTTAAGGAGTTGAGACTTTGGCTCCGTGAATTCTCTCTTGGTTCTCGAGTAGAACTTTAGATTCTTATCTGTGAATTTTCGAATTCAGAGTGGCGAATCCTCATTGGACTTATCAGTCAGAAATGATTGTGGCGTCTTCTCCATCCACTAATCTCTTTCTGCATTTTCGATTTTTGATATTTGGTTTGAGGGAAATTTGTCAGAACGATCCGTTCACCTCTTAGTCGAGCAGTTTCTCATCATTTGGTAATCGAGCTAGTTCTTTTACTTTTCCGTGACTTTTCCGCAACAATTTAAATATTGTTATCGCAACTTTTCCGTAAGGGTTGCGCAAAGCTTTTGAAGTTTTTTTCGCAACCCCTTTCTCCCAGCGTTTTGGCACCATAGAATCATATCCAGCGAGACGATGTTTTGGAATTGCAATCGACGCGAAAGTTAACAACGTTTTGGGAAGCTCTACTGTTCTAGTAATTATCTTTCAATATTTACGGAAAAAAAATTGAGAAGCGGCGGCGATTCGAGTGCATTAGATTGATGGTTACGATGAGTGCAACATTAATTGTGGGGAATCGACGTCTGTGTGGAGAGCTGGAGTCACCGGCGGAGGAAACGATGAAGATGTTCTTTTTTCCAGCACTGTTGACAACTATCGTGTGGCGGAGGTTGTGATGGTTGTGGTGGAGATCTGCGAATAGGTTAATACGTGCGGGTGATGAAATTAAAGCGAGGAGGTCCGGGCAAGATTGGCGTGAAGCGCTTCCACCACCAGGTTCAACGTATGCCACCGGTGGATCGAAATTGAAATGAACAGAGCTTCGGAAACAAAGCATACCAAGCTGTTTGATGAAATTACGAGAAGCTTTGAAACGAAGTGGAGTAAGGCAAGACTTTTGGAAAGGTTACAATATATGTTTGAGTGTAGGTCCGGTTCAATTAGTGAAAGGAAAAGAGTGCACCATAGGTGTTGGTTGAATCGTGTGTGTGGGTGTTTTAGTAGCCGGTGTGGAACCGACCAGATGTGCAAGTGTGGGTGCAGATTTTGAACCATCAGTGCATTGAATTTATGAAAATTGAATAAAACAATGTTCGGCCAGCGCTATTAATCCTTCAAGTGGAGTCAAGAATTGAAACAAATTCTTTCTTCGAGCTAGGTGCGGCTCATTCAATCGGCTTGGTGCGCTTTTGGTATACCTATGAATTAAATTAGAAGTCTGGTTGATTTCTGTGGAGCAGGTGAGTCTTTGTTGCGATATAAGTGAGCCAAGCCGAGTCAATTTTGTGTGCAAGTGGACCGTGTGAATTCAATTTGGAAAAGAATATTTGAGTGATTGATCTGTGAATTGAAGAAGAAGTTGAATCCATGCTCACTCCACGATAATTGTTGATCACGTGAATTCATGAAAAAAAAAATTAGATGACATGTGGGGTCCATGGAAGTCAAGTTAAATTAAATGCATGTGAGCCATTGGTGATTTTGTATTGATGAGGTGATATGGAGTGTGAAATTGATTTGGAGTGGGATCCACGACATGGACAAATGGCTAAATTTGATTTGATTAGGTGAATTGAAGACAGTGGGGCCCGCATTTATCGATTGAATTGAATTCAATTTTGGAAAGAAAGAAAATTGTTTCACGTGAATTGAATTGGTGGAGAGATATGTGGGGTCCACGGTTTTGGAAAAAAAAATTATTAATGTATGTGAATGAAATTGGGACCCGCTGGTGAGTTTTACAAGTTTGGTGAATTGAAACATTTGAAAAAAAAAGGGAATTGGTGCAGTTAGCATTGGTGCTGAAATTTGGTTGAAAACTTTTATGGGTGTTAATTAGAAGCTGCAAAATCTTGTGCTTTTGTATGGTATATTAGTTGCTAATATGGTGCAAACATCCTAGTGGAGAACCTGGTGCTTAAATCTGGTTTGACCATTCCTATTCTCTTGTGTCATTTTTTTTATTTCTGGCTTTGAGTTGAGTCATATGTCTATAAATTTCCTTTGAGTTTTATTTTCCTTGGATTCTTGTTGTGAAACATAGTATTGGGAGTTGAATTGTTGGAAAATCTTGATTGTTTGAGATTGAATTTGGAGATTACACAATTAGGAGCTAAATGTAGCATCTATGTTTTGAGCATTCTTTTAAACATGAGTTTAAGTCTTGAGAAACTTAAAGCACAAAGTAAGCAAATTACATAAGAGTGGGTGGATGCCTAACTAGCTTTCATTCATCTCAAGTGTGATCAGCCAAAAAAAAATGTTAAAGTGCATATTCCATATTTCTCTTGAGACTTAGATTCAATTTTAATTGAGTTCTCTATTGGATGTCCAAATTAGTTCCATGCATCTAGGTAGTCTTGATTCATTTCCTACAACTGGACTTTTCTAATTGTTTAGCTTACTTGCTTTGTTTTACATTTCTAGTGGTAATTCTAAATACACTATTTAGATTACCCTTGTCTTCTAAAGTGCTTTTCTCTTTGTCACCTTCTTAGTTTGTGTCACATCTTACTTCCCTTTGGTTTAGCTCATTTCTTGATTTTGTGCTTTTTAGTTTGTCTTTCTAAATTCCTTGGTTTTGTCATAGAGTTTTCTATTTTCTTGACCTCTTGAGTTCAATGTGGATTTGTTACATCTTTCACTTTGAATGTAAAATTCTTGATAAGTTGACTGGAAGTTCTCCTTAAGAACTAAAGAGGAATTTGAGTGAAGAGAGTGAAAATAGTTTTTCAAGAGTGATACACGAGTGAATGAGTGCAAACACTTAGTGAGTGGCGAGGTCCATATTTTACTGTTAATTGTGCTAACCATTTCTTTATGATTTTCTTGTTTTGTTTCTAACATTTACTTGCAGTCATGGGGTTGACTATAGAATATTTGAATTCAAGACTCATTCCAATAGTACAACAATTGGAAAGAAAAGTTTATGAGCATAGAAGGCTAAAGAAGGCGGAGCGTAAATGTAACAACGCATCAAGTTCAAGGATAAAAATAAGTTCTATTAGATGCTCCAAATGTGAAGGCTATGGGCATGTTTCTCTTGAATGTCCTAATTGGAAGTCAAAACCCATAAATGATCAAGATCTTAAAGACTATTACCAGTGGTTGCGAGAGAGAGAAAAGAAAGCATTACAAAAATTAGAGAGGATAGAAAGAGAGCTTAGAGAAGAGAGAGAACAAATGAGGGAGCTTATGGAAAAGGGAAAAAGATTTGTAGAAAGTGAAAATGATTTTATAAGAAGAGAGAAAGAGTTTGGGGAAAAAGTGAAGGAAATTCTTAGGAAAAGAGAGGAGAAAATTGAAAAGGAAGAAAAAAAAAAGTTTGATCAAAAGATTAGAGAATTGAAAGAAAAGACTGAGGAAGGAAGTAGAAAATTTGATGAATTGTTAGAGAAGGCAAAAGAATAATAGAAAGAAAGGAGAAAGAAAAGATAGAAAGAGAAGAGAAAGAAAAGAGAGCAAAGGAAGAAGAGACTAATGATAATATTTGTTCTTATTCGACTCTATAATTATTTGTGTGGATTCTCCTTTGCGAGGAAATTACTAGTGATGAGCTTTCAAGTGATTCATGCAGTATTAGAGAGAAGAACATATGGGCTTCCACTACATCTTTGGAATTGTCTGATGTGTATCATGAGCAAATTAAAAATCCTTGTGAATTGTCTGTTGCTTTTGATATGCATACTATTGTTTTAGGTGGTGATGCCAAGTCCTTGAATGATGAGATGCATACATATCCTGTGGACTTGAATGTTCATGATCATCTTTTCTCTATGTGTGTGAATTATCAGCAGGTTGATGATGAGATTAAGCATAATCATGTTAGATCTTTAATCTTGTTACGTGAACTGAAAAGGACATTAGATACCATATATTTGTATTGGATTGATGTATTTGACATGCTTATGATTAGTCATTTGATGTTCTTATTGTTTGATGTGTTTTATAGGTTGGTTTATGATCCTGGAGGAAGATATTTACTACACTTTGATAATAAGAGATTGACTCTCATGAGCTCCACATCTCCATTTAGATAGTTTTTCTCGTCTTTGTTTAGATGATGTTAAAATTGAGTTCTTTTAGTCTTATGTTTGTAAGTTTGCTTGTAGGTACAAAGAGCTAAATTCGTGGACGAATTCTCTCCAACCTGGGGAGGATGATACGAGCATGAAGATGACAATTGTAGTTTTAGGATTTCTAAATTTAATTTTTAATATTTTGTAATTTGGATTTAATTTTCTTTGTGGGCCTCTATTGGTTGGGCTTTGTATTTTTGTTCTTTTTCCTGTTTTGGGCCTAATTAGTTAATGGGCCTTGTATTAGGTCCATTAGTATAAATAGGATTCTCATAACTCTTTGTACTCGGAATTCAGATTTTAAGGAGTTGAGACTTTGGCTCAGTGAATTCTCTCTTGGTTCTCGAGTAGAACTTTAGATTCTTATCCGTGAATTTTCGAGTCGAGTGGCGAATCCTCATTGGACTTATCAATCAGAAATGATTGTGGCGTCTTCTCCATCCCTAATCCCTTTCCGCATTTTCAATTTTGATCTTTGAATCGGGGAAATTTTTGTATTTTTGGGCGGACTCGCATCATTGCGTGTGCTGATTCTCATCGAGATCGGGTTGGTCTTCGAGTGTACCGCTTGTGTAGCCTATGCGAAGCTGAACAAGCAAGGGATTGAGGCGAAAGCCGCGTGCATTTGTTTGTTTGGGTACAAGATCGAAAGAATGCATTGGATGGATGCCCGAGCATTGAGAAGGAAGGACGCTTCGGAGGCGAAAGGCCATGGCGAGATATCATCTGTGATCCATGGATCTCCGATCGGTAAATCGTATCCAAGCTCCGCGGCTAGTCTACACTCTTTGAACTTTCAAAACTTAGCGAACTGAAACATCTTAGTAGCTAAAGGAAGGGAAATCAACCGAGACCCCGTTAGTAGCGGCGAGCGAGAGCGGATTGGGGTTTAAAGAAAAACAAACACGAAGCTTCGTTTCTCTTTCGAGTATGATAAATGCCTCGAGCAACAAAGTGTTCACTTCTTTTTCGCCATGTTTTATTCGATTTGTTGTGGATTGGATGATGGAAAAACCAGCAAGCCCCTTTCATTGAAACGGCGCAGTGAAGCTGTAATTATGAAAAGGTTGAAAGATCGCAGGCAACGAAGGTGATAGCCACTGTAGATTCGTTCCCATGGTTCGATCCTTCCCGAGTAAAATGCGGCGTGTTCGATTCTGATCGCTTTACGCAAGAAAGGGGACCACCCTCTAAGCCTAAGTATTCCTCAATGACCGATAGCGTACAAGTACCGTGAGGGAAAGGTGAAAAGAACCCTATTTAAGGAGTGCAATAGGGAACCTGAGATCCGATGCGAACAATCAGTCGAAGGAGCTTAGAGCCTTTACTTGAGATTTAGTAAAGCGCACTCACTCTAACGGCGTACCTTTTGCATGATGGGTCAGCGACAAAATGGGAACAGCGGCTTAAGCCATTAGGTGTAGGCGCCTTTCAGAGGTGGAATCTTCTAGTTCTTCCTATTTGACCCAAAACCGATCGATCTAGCCATGAGCAGGTTGAAGAGAGCTCTAACAGGCCTCGGAGGACCGAACCCACGTATGTGGCAAAATACAGGGATGACTTGGGGCTAGGGGTGAAAGGCCAACCAAGATCGGAGATAGCTAGCTTTCCACGAAATCTATTTCAGTAGAGCGTATGATGTCGATGGCCCGAGGTAGAGCACTCAATGGGCTAGGGTGGCCCCATTTCGCCTTACCAACCCCAAGGAAACTCCAAATACAGGCCTAGATCGTTTGTACAGACAAACTTTTAGGGTGCTAAGATCCAAAGTTGAGAGGGAAACAGCCTAGATCGTACGCTAAGGTCCCTAAGCAATCACTTAGTGGAAAAGGAAGTGATCGAGCGATGACAACCAGGAGGTGGGCTTGGAAGCAACCATCCTTTGAAGAAAGCGTAATAGCTCACTGGTCTAGCTCCATGGCACCAAAAATGTATCAGGGCTCAAGCGATTCACCGAAGCGACGAGACCTTGAAAGTTGCTTTTTCAAGTGTTAGTAGCGGGACGTTCTGTCAATCGGGGAAGGTTTTTGGTGACAACACCTGGAGATATCAGAAGTGAGAATGTTGACATGAGTAACAGAAATCCTATGAAAAACACGATCGCTTGCCGGTGGAAGGCTTTACGTGTTCGATCAATCTATGCAGAGTGAATCGGTCCCTAAGGAAGCCCCGACCCCGAAAGTGCTACCGTTCGATGGGTACACGAAAGTGACGAAGTTGCTTTGACTACGGAACCATGCACTGCCTGTTGGAGTGAATTGGATGATCGGGCCGAGGGCTGCCCCTCTTCCCCTCACTCTCCTTTCCCTAATATGAACCTTGCTTGAGTCATCAAAGCCTTTTTGACTCGGCCTGGCCCGGTCGCCCTACGCGATTGGCGCTTCAAAAGGTAGTTGACTTGCTTACTCGTTAGAGTAGGGGTCGTGAGAGAGCGGAGCGTACCGCCTCGCCATAATCGCGAGTCTGTTTATAGTCACGATCGTTGTCATAGTCAACAAGGTTGAAACTTCCAGGAAAAAACTTCGAATTGGGAGGGTGATGAGTCATTATTTTTCCTTATTTTCTTACCTTTCTGTACTTGTTTTCATCTCTAATTTGTTCTTAATTGTTTATATTTTGTACTAATTTCTATTAGGGCTATATTTGGACCGAAATTCATATTTTAATTAATTTGAATTTTCTAAGTTTAATTATTCCAATTTTTATTTTCGAGGCGGTTTAAAATTATTTTGGGCTTGGAATTAATTCATGGACTTCAAGAGGAGCTGCCACGTCACAACTTGGACCAGATTTGTTTCTTTGGATTTTGGGCCCAATGGGGTCTACGGTTTCGTGCCTATGCAATGCAAGCTACAAGTAGAGGCAGTGAGGAGAGCGGAACAGAGAGACACGCATGCGAGCAACACGACAACAAGATAGTAGGTGTTGGAATAAATGGTCGAGTTTAAGAGGGGGTGAATTAAACTTTCAAAGATTTTCGAAACCCAATGCCCAAATATGAAAAACCAGATTCGAATTGAAGATTTAAACCAGTTTTAATAGGTTCTTGAAATGCTCTTAATCAATTGATCATATACCCAATTCAATTAGAATTCAAACTTCAATTGCCGAATGTAAAAAGTTCAAGGGAAGAAGAACAACATAGCAGATTTATACTTGGTTCACCTTTCAACAAAGGCTACATCCGGTTTCCTAAACAAACGAATTCAATCAATTCACTAAAAACCAGTTTTTACATGAACACTACATGCAAAACCGAAACCGAAAGTTGCACCTAGTCTTGAACCCTACAAGACTTCTAAACACCTGTAAAACCCTATTACAAGATCTCTTAATCACCCTGATTAAGAATCGAACACGCAGCGATCAAACACACACAAAAAGATTGAATAAACCTGGAGTTCTTCAATGCAGAAGCTAAAAAAGAGCACCAGCAAGAACAGAAAAACAGAGCATGCACTTCTTGATTTGATTCGCACTCAATTGAATCTTGATCGTCTTGGAGTGATTTACAAAATGTTTTAGAGTGTAATAGAAACGTTCTTGCCCAATGGGTTCTTTAGAAAATGTTTCGTCACTTAGTTCTTTGAATTTCAAGATATATATAGAAAACTGTTAAAACTGATTCTGACGAGAATAGTCGGTTGAAATCGCATTTTAACAGGTTGTTTTCATTAAAACCAATTTTCCAGTGAGCACCCTTTTTCTGGAACTTGAAATCAGTCAGTTGAAAACCCGTTTTAACTAGCTATTCCAGAAAACTGGAATTCCTGAACAAAGCTACCGAGATTTTAAGCTGGTTTAAATTTCAAAACAATCGGCTGAAATTTCCCAAATACAAAGCTTTGAAAAACGAAGAAACAGTTTAACTAGTTGAAATCAGATTTTTAACCGGTTAAAAATCAGTTAAACCTTTGAAATCATTTTAAAACCTTTTTAAAACATTTCAAAACATTTTAAACTCCAAGACTAAGTCCAAGATAAATTGAAATGCATCTTACCACACAACCTAAGACTCTCTAATCCTAAGACAAAATCTTCATTCTTCAAGCATCAACATCTTCATCATTAAAGGTGGTTGGAGACATCAAATCCACTTGAAACCAAGTCTTCAAGTCCAACAAACTCCCCCTATTTGATGATGACAACCACTTGATGCATTCATTGTCTTTGAAGAATGTAAGAGTCCTGCACAAAACAAAATACAGCAGCAGAAATAGCAGAACAATAGGTGGTAAGGAAATATAGCAGTACATAACAGCAAATATCAGCAGATCATAGCAGATAGCAGAGCGCGCAGAAGCAAAAGTCTCCCCCTTTCACCAGATTCTCCCCCTTTCTCTTGTACTTGCGCTTCATGTGCCTTCAAATGCATTCAACAATTTCTCCCCCTTTGGAATCATCAAATAGCACAAGGGAATAGAAATAAAATAGCATAGGCAGCAAATTTAAAATTGTTCAAGATACATGGGAATTTAACCCAATAAAAAACAACAGCAACAATTAACTAACAGCACATGAACAAAACAAAATTAAAAGAAAAGGCAAGCAACAGCGGCTTGTAGATTGAGCTCCAACAGCGACAACAAGACGGACAATATGCGATACAAGACCATATGACCAACAGCGACAATGACCGCATATCGAGATACTTCAGCGAGAGATCAGTCATTATCTTCTCCACTATCATCACCAGGAGTAGCATAAGAACCCATGTTTATTTGTGCAAGTTGGGCATGTAAATCTTCAATACTTTGATCAATGCGCCCAAACCTATTCATGCAGTAGTTGTGATGATATTGTTGATGAGATTGGATCGAATCAAACCTTTGTAACACTGCTTGTTCAAACAATGAAAGTGGAGGTCCACGGTCAACTGGAGGAACATAAGGTACAATATCTCCCATCATTGAGTAGTTTTCTGCACTAGGTTCTTCATTTCCAGCTTCATCAGTTGCAGTTTCGTCACCAATAGAAGTTCCAGCAGCATTTGGCCCTGCATTGACAACTTCCTGTGCAGCAGTCCATGCTCCATTGCTTTTGGTGAAGCCAAACTTAAAGAGAAAGCCATTGTCCAGCTGATGGGATCTCCCTATGCTTGATTTTACTGTTCACCTCTAATGTCCACACCAAAATACTCAAGGAATTTGGAAATTATCACGACATATGGAAGACGATAATCAGGCAGACCTTTTGGACTTCATCATGTGATCTTTGATGATATGTATCCGATTAATTCTCACAGATTTCATCAAACAAAAAATTAGAAGAAGATCACCTTCATTCAATGTAGCATGATTGCTTCCCCTTGGAGTGATCATCCATGTGATGATAAATGTAAGCACCCTTGCTGTCAAGGTCAGTCCACCAACACTGAAATCCACGAACAGATCCTTGAGGGTTCCTCAAACACTCTCTGTACGTTTGCACCTTGTTAAAGTCTTCCAAGGAACCACACAAACCCTCGCTAACCACAATGCCATCGGTTTGAAGCCCCTACTCTTCTCCAAACAGAGTTGTTTATGATCATTTCTTTTCCTTTCACTTTGGAAGTTAAAGCAGATCCATCATGTTTGAGATTTGTGTAAAATACTTTCACCAAATCTGGGTATATGAACCCATTTAATTCCAGAAATTTCTGCGAGATCTCGATGTTGAATCATGGCTATAATGTCGATCAATCCTTCATCTTCCGACCACTGAGACCGAGCACTTTTGGTGAGTTTACAGCCTTCCCTACTGATATGGGATTGAAACTTCTCAATCCTCTCTTCATCACCTTCGAACCAAGCTTCTATAGACCCATGTCTATAAGTATGAGTTGCTTTGGAATTTACGGTTCCTTATTTTTGGATGACCCGACCTTTTTGATCTCTTCCTTGGGTTGCTTGAAGATGCCATTTCAGAAAAAGATAAAGTGCGAGAGAAATAGAGTATAGAGAATGGATTATGCAGATTTTACAAGGGCAAGGTGAATAACAGTGAAGCAATGCACAACACATGTATTTAACATTTCAGATTTTCAATTTTTTTTAACAAATTAATGCTTTATTCAGTCAAAGAAGGAATCAAATTCATTCAATTGGAATATATGGGACAGAGATATGCAACAGGCACAGTCTTGACCAAAGAATTCAGTTGGTTGAATGCAACACGTATCTGGAGAGAGAAACCAGCTAAAAAGTAAAGCAAAGGCACTACTGAAGACAAAGCAACGAGTCAAGATTCTTTGAACCGACTTTATCTATCATGTTTAAATGCACAATTCTCAATTAATCAACTTAAATGCACCAATTGAATGTGAATCAATGCAGTTTAACAGTAAATTCGTTCAAATTTTAAACTTTCCATGGTGACAGGCAATTTCGGTCGATTGATTTGTGAGAAGCGGTGATTAAAGCAGAAATCCGATCTCGATTTAATGCGGATAAATGATTTTAACCGACTAAATCGATCGATTAGCGGCTAAAATAGAGACGAGATATTACTCGCACATCCACTGCAGCCCCAAATTATGCAAAACAAGCTGATTAAAAGCCGAAACAACTAACTAAAATCCTGAATAACATTGCAGATTTCACTTATAACATACAATATGCAAATCTAACTGTAATTAGTCAAGAATTATGCAAATTTAAGCATTCAAACACACAAACACAACATGATTAACAGCATAAATGAATCACATACATGAATTACATCACATTTGAAACATCAAGAACACCCAACTCATTTCTTAATTGGAAAAACCTATCTTTTGGGAGTGGTTTGGTAAATATATCAGACAAGTTGGTTATTAGAGTCAACAAATTCAATTATGCAATCACCTTTTGAACATGATCCCTAATGAAATGGTGCCTTATTTCTATATGTTTTGTTCTAGAGTGCAAAATAGGATTTTTTGTTAAGTTTATAGCACTTGTATTGTCACACCTAATAGGAATGTGATCTAGTTTCAAACCATAATCAAAAAGTTCGTTGTTTTAACCAAAGAGTTTGAGCTACAATGGCTCCAGTTGCAACATACTCGGCTTCAGCGATGAGACAAAGCCACACTAGCTTGCTTTTTGCTATGCCATGATACTAGACTACTTCCTAGTAGATGACAAGTTCCACTAGTGCTTTTTCTATCAAGTTTACATCCAGCAAAGTCTGCATCCGAATAGCCCACTAGATTAAAAGAAGCACCTTTAGGATACCACAAACCAACATTAATAGTTCCTTTTAGATATTTCAAGATTCTTTTGGCAATTGCAAAATGTGATTCTTTAGGATTAGATTGAAACCTAGCACACATGCATACACTAAACATTATATCCGGCCTACTAGCGGTTAGATATAATAGAGAACCTATCAAACCTCTATACTTAGTCTGCTGGTAGCCATGGGTGTGCTTGATTCTTTGCAGTTGTCCATCTCATATTTCTTTAACTGACTCTTTGCAATATTTTGACTGATTGAGGAATGTTCCATGATCTAATTGCTTGACTTGTAAGCCTAAGAAGAAGTTTAGATCACCCATCATTGACATCTCAAACTCCCCTGCATAGCTGCAACAAATTCTTCACAAAGCTTCTCATTAGTGGATCCAAAGATTATATCATCCACATAAACCTGCACCGAGTATAATGCTTGTCCAAAGACTTTCTAATGAACAAAGTTTTATCAACTTGGCCCCTTTCAAAGTTTTGAGAGATAAGAAAGTTACTTAACCTTTCATACCATTGTCTTGGAGCTTGCTTGAGTCCATAAAGAGCCTTTTTGAGCTTATATACATGGTTAGGCAATTTGTGATCAACAAATCCAGATGGTTGTGAAACATAAATTTCTTCATTTATATATCCATTCAAAAATGCACTTTTCACATCCATTTGATGCAGTTTGAATCCAATCATGCATGAGAAAGCAAGTAATAACCTAACGGCTTCTAACCTAGCAACGGGAGCATATGTTTCTCGATACGAGCATGAAGATGACAAGCTGTAGTTTTAGGATTTCTAAATTTAATTTTTAATATTTTGTAATTTGGATTTAATTTTCTTTGTGGGCCTTTCATTGGGCTTTGTATTTTTGTTCTTTTTCCAGTTTTGGGCCTAATTAGTTAATGGGCTTTGTCTTAGGTCCATTAGTATAAATAGGATTCTCATAACTCTTTGTATTCAGAATTCAGATTTTAAGGAGTTGAAACTTTGGCTCCGTGAATTCTCTCTTGGTTCTCGAGTAGAACTTTAGATTCTTATCCGTGAATTTTCGAATTCGAGTGGCGAATCCTCACTGGACTTATCGATCGAGAAATGATTGTGGCGTCTTCTCCATCCCTAATCTCTTTCCGCATTTTCGATTTTTGATCTTTGGTTTGAGGGAAATTTGTCGAACGATCCGTTCACCCCGAGCAGTTTCTCATCATTTGGTAATCAGAGCTTTGGTTTAATTTTCATGCTTATAAGGTGTTTGTCTTCTTGTTTCATCCATATATTATTGGTAGCTTGTGCAAATTGTGAATCCATGACAAAATCTTTCCAAAACTGGTTCCATAACTAATTTTCGTCAAAAAAATCTGCACCTAATTCTGGAATTGTGGCTTGCTGTTTTTGGTTTTACATGCTTAATTTTCATGCCAAAATGATCCAACATGAAGTATGTTGAGTGTGTGCATGAATACTAGTCATAGAACTCAAGTTTGGACTAGTTTTTGCATGAAAGCTACATGTTTGATCATATGCTTGAGTCAAGTTTAGAGTCTTTTGTGTTGCTTTCCCTTTGCTTGAGTCACATGTCATATAATTTTCCCCTTTGAGTTTTCTTATCCTTGTTTCCAATACTTGAACATGTTTGATAAAATGTTTAGCTAAAATTGCATGTAACTTGAATTGATTGGTTGAACCTAAACATAGGAACTAAGTGCTTCATAATCATCTACAACCATTGCAAGTGTGTATGTTAAGTCTAGAATCAATTAAAGAACATTGAGAAGAGCTAAAAAAATTACCAAGGTCATGAGCTATATATGCTGTTTTGAAAAGAAAAAATTGCAAGAAAAAAGTGACCAAGTGCATGATTCTAGAATTTAACTACATGGTTGTATGCTTAAGGATGAGTATGACAAATTAGTACCATCATTTGTAGGATCCTAATCTTCTTGTTATGTGTGGTTTGCTGGAAAAATTTTCTGCATGTTCTAAGTGTTTCCATTGAGTTTTCTTTCAAGCTTTTCTCTTTTATAATCTCTTGTTAAGTTGATTGTATTTTCCTTAGTGTGCCTCTTTCTTGTTTTGAACTTTTCTTGCTTTATCTTTAGGAAATTCTATAAGTTTTGTCTTTGAAGTTTTCTTTCTTGTTTCTTGAGTGTGGTGGCTGAACATCCTTCATTTGAGTCCACTCAAGATTAAAAGTTCACCATTAAGGGTTGGAACACTCTTGATACACAAGAGAGTTGAGTGAAACATACCATCAATCTTTGGGAAGTTAGCCAAACACTTTGAGAGTTATATATTTTTTTTGTTTCCTTTCTAACCATTAAATCTTTTTTTTTTGGCCTTTGTCTAGTTGTTTTTGGTTATTTTATTTTTGTTTGTAGGAATCATGTCTTCCACATCTTCTCCTATCTCACCCGAGGGAGCCAAAGAGAAGAGCATCACCTTGGAGGCCCAACTCAAGTCCCAAAATGAATTGCCTCTCATGGAGTTGCTAAGGGAGATGGAAATCTCAAGAAAAGAAAGTGAAAGACACTTGAGAGAGACCATTGAAAGACTTGAGCAAGAGAAAGCCGAAGGGAGAGAAGGCGGGCTCATTCCCCACCTAGCTACAATGGAGAGGAAGAAGAAGATTGGGGCTACTATGGAAGAAGGAGGGCTAGGCGCAACACCCCTCAAAGGAAGCCCAACCACAACATCAAAATTCCCAAATTCTATGGAGACAACAATCCGGATGTCTACTTGGAGTGGGAAGCAAAAGTAGAACATTAATGAAATAGAGAGCATTCTTGCATAGCCTAGAGCTTGTGTTGTGTTCTTGGGTGTTCTTCCCCCTCTTGGAGTCTTATCTTGAGCCTTGGCTCAAGTGGTGGCTAACACCACTCATCTTGGGTTGGACCATCCCCCAAGTGGCGTGTAGCACTCCATTCCCCTCCCCTTCTCTCAATCTCTTCCTCCATTATTGTTTCATGCTCTTTACTTTCATGCTCTTTAATTTCCAGCACTTTACTTTCATGTCATTTACTCTTATGTCTTTATGATTCAAGCCTTGTCTTAATTTGTGTTGGCTGGATTTTATGTTTTGTTATTCCCTTCTCCTCTTGAGCTCCTTGTGAAGTGAACCTTCACACTTAGATAACCTCCGGGATTATCTTCGTGTCCAGTGGGAATCTTCCTTGAGGCTTTCCTCCTAATTGACATTCCATCAAACACCTTATGTGCTAAATATTAAAATGAACCCTTATCA